>NW_021025068.1:226992-319388 GCF_004153795.1 Camellia sinensis | reverse complement strand
GTCTACGCAAGCAAAACATGCGGTCTACGCAAGTAATGAAATTGATTACAAATATACGGTCTACGCAAGCAAAACATGCGGTCTACGCAAGTAATGAAATTGATTACAAATATACGGTCTACGCAAGCAAAACATGCGGTCTACGCAAGTAATGAAATTGATTACAAATATACGGTCTACGCAAGCAAAACATGCGGTCTACGCAAGTAATGAAATTGATTACAAATATACGGTCTACGCAAGCAAAACATGCGGTCTACGCAAGTAATGAAATTGATTACAAATATACGGTCTACGCAAGCAAAACATGCGGTCTACGCAAGTAATGAAATTGATTACAAATATACGGTCTACGCAAGCAAAACATGCGGTCTACGCAAGTAATGAAATTGATTACAAATATACGGTCTACGCAAGCAAAACATGCGGTCTACGCAAGTAATGAAATTGATTACAAATATACGGTCTACGCAAGCAAAACATGCGGTCTACGCAAGTAATGAAATTGATTACAAATATACGGTCTACGCAAGCAAAACATGCGGTCTACGCAAGTAATGAAATTGATTACAAATATACGGTCTACGCAAGCAAAACATGCGGTCTACGCAAGTAATGAAATTGATTACAAATATACGGTCTACGCAAGCAAAACATGCGGTCTACGCAAGTAATGAAATTGATTACAAATATACGGTCTACGCAAGCAAAACATGCGGTCTACGCAAGTAATGAAATTGATTACAAATATACGGTCTACGCAAGCAAAACATGCGGTCTACGCAAGTAATGAAATTGATTACAAATATACGGTCTACGCAAGCAAAACATGCGGTCTACGCAAGTAATGAAATTGATTACAAATATACGGTCTACGCAAGCAAAACATGCGGTCTACGCAAGTAATGAAATTGATTACAAATATACGGTCTACGCAAGCAAAACATGCGGTCTACGCAAGTAATGAAATTGATTACAAATATACGGTCTACGCAAGCAAAACATGCGGTCTACGCAAGTAATGAAATTGATTACAAATATACGGTCTACGCAAGCAAAACATGCGGTCTACGCAAGTAATGAAATTGATTACAAATATACGGTCTACGCAAGCAAAACATGCGGTCTACGCAAGTAATGAAATTGATTGCAAATATGCGGTTTACGCAAGCAAAACATGCGGTCTACGCAAGTAGTGAAATTGATTGCAAACATGCGGTCTACGCAAGATAGCGTGATTAAATGCATGCAAAATGCAATGAGATACGCAAAATAGCGCGATTGAATGCATGCAAAATGCAATGAGATGCGTAAGACAGTGCGATGCGTTAGACAACGCAAGTGCACAAGACAGTGCGATTGATTTGAAATGCACAAGACAGTGCAATTGATTTGAAATGCACAAGACAGTGCAATTGATATGTGATGCGCAAGACAGTGCGATGCGCAAGATAGCGCGATGGGATGCAATGCACAAGATATTGCGATTGAAATGCGATGCACATGGGACAACTTTTGAGTTTTGTAAAAGCCAAAAGGATACGGAAAGGATACACCTTGCACGAATTCGAGTGCCACGCACAGAAGACACGATCCAAGGTCAAAACGGAGGCCGGTTGAGCGTCGGAAATGCACTGTTTTACACTGTTTTGAGCACTAAAGGTCCTGGACCCCACACATAACTCAAACAAGGGTGTAGGAGGCTCTAAAACCGCTGTAGGAGACCACTGGATGTCCACCGGCCATCAAAATGCATCACCGGCCATCCATCGGCCATCATACAATTTCCATCGGCAAACTATTTTGCCGACCGGCAAAGAGTGTGGCCGACCGGCAAAAAGTCCCTGTATCGGGGCAGTTCAGTCATTTGGCCACGGGTCTTTTAAAATAGGGCTTCTAGCCTTATTTTCTTTACTTCTCCTTGCTCGAAATCTTCTCCCCTCTCTCTCTAAAATATTTTCCGAGCCTTATTTCCTCGTTTTCCTTGGTTTTTGGCTCCGTTTCGTCGTTCGATTCGCGTTCGCCCTTGCGTTTCGAACGTTTTGAACCGATTGAAATTTCATTTCGGTGTTATTTTTTCGATTTTCGCCACTCGGGGCTTGTTTCCCTTGAGTTTTTCTCGATATCTGTGCCTTTTCCGCACTTCGACTTTTCTGGCCTTCTCGGGGTTGACTTTTTGTTGACTCTTCACATTCTCGCCTGGTTTTTCGTCTTCCGGTCATTTTCACATTCTCTTCGAGATGGCGGACGATCTTCCACAGGGCGGGACCCCTCCAGAGCTCAAGATGGATCCCGAGGCCGAGCCCTTGCCACTTCACATCTGGCCGTTCGATCCGGAGACCTACAGGCCTGCGGTTCATGTGATGCTCCTCGATGGACTACGCCAGTTCCGGAGCTTCGAGAGGGGCGTAGCACCCGAGCTTCTCCTGCATGAGCCCACCTCCCATCTGTCCTTCGGCGCTTCCAAGGTAACATTCTTTCTCCTGTTTTATTATTTTTCGCAACGTAGAACATAACTGCCATTAGTTGATTCTGTTCTTTAACTGCTTAACCCGGACGCACCGATACACTGTACACTGTAGTTGATTGCAAACAAACTTACAACCGATATCTGTTTGAAACTTACACGTGCACACACACTGCACTGACCCTGAATCACCCAAACGCACGGCGCACACTATATTTCACTGCATACATACTGGTACCCAGTATCTGCTTGAATCTGAAAACATGCACACATGTTGTATTTGCCCTGAACCACTCACACACACTGACACATCACACGTTGTAGTTCACTATAAGTACACCGGCACCCGATGTCTGTTCGAATTTGAAAACATGCACGCATGTTGTATACCTGTATGCTTCTTAAAACTGCTTTTTGAATATTGCCTCGCAATTGTTTTTTTTTTTTATCACAGGGGGATTCCCATACCATCCGCGGGTATGGGAATGTCGTTGCTCGGGATTGGTACCTAGAGCTTCCAGACGCAGTTCGTTATATCATCGACGAGGCCGGTTTCGGCATCTTCTGCAGGGGGCTCTCCTGGCTTACGACCTGCAGGCCCTTGCTTGCCGCTTTGGTGGAGAGGTGGTGGGATACCACCAACTCCTTCCACTTCTCTATTGCGGGGGACGTGACGATGACCCCTTATGATTTCTCGATGCTCACTGGCATCGAGGTAGGGGGTGATCCGATCTCCTTCGACACCAATATGGATGAGTGGGACGCCGCCCAGCTGTACCTGCTCGGCACTCAGCCTCCCCTCGCTCGAGCAGGGTTTGCCAGGTACTCTTGGTTCAAGAGCCATTTCCGGATTCGGCCAGCCTTGGCGGAGGAAGCGCAGATGACCCCAGAGGAGGTGGATCAGTATGCACGGGGCTTCATCATGTTCCTCTTCGGGACGACTCTTTTCGCCGACCGGGCGAACACCGTGCTTCTATGTCTGTTGAGCGCACTGGTGGATGTTAGGCGGATCCGCCGCTATGACTGGGGTGGCGCCGGCTTGGCCACTTTGTATGGTTACATGAGCTCTTCTTCCCGCCTCAGCGGACAGCTTCTTGGCGGCTACTGGCGAGCTTGAGAGGTACACCTTCTTCCCCTTTTACATTTTTGCTTCACGTTTTCTGTATTCTGTACACTGCATATACCACGGTCTGCCTCTCACTGACTATATACTGCACACCCGGCACACATATACTCTGCTTTACTTTGACTGTATACTGCACACACTGTATACTCTGTACAATACACTGCACAACACACGGCTCTGCCATTTCTGCTTTATTCTGTATTTTGCTTTATCTGATAGTCATACTTATATCTGTTCTGCAGTTGTGGGTGTATGCCTACTTTCCCAGGCTTGCCCCAGTACCTGATGTGGAGACCCCACTTGGCGTCCCCTTTTCTCATCACTTTAATGTGCGATGCGTGCGGAGACCACGGGAGTCTTTTATTTTCTTCCGCCGCTACTTCGACACCATCACCGCCGCAGAGGTATGTTCAACTTTAGAATTTGCTTAGGCTTCGCTTAGCACTGTATGTTTTCAATAACAGTAGATAACAAACTGCATTTCATTTTCAGATCACCTGGCGGCCTTGGGCTCCGTTGCCAGCCGTGGTGAGGGATCACTACGAGGGCACAGAGGAGACTGCCCGTTGCCGGATTCTGTTGGAGGGCCCGGTCTGTCGGGCTTGGTACCTGGGCGAGCGTTTCTTGCCTCAGACCCTGGGTCTACCGGAGCAGATAGTTCCGGGTCTGCCTCCTACACATATGAGAGATACTAAGAGGTTTACTGCCCAGGAGATGGCCGATTACACGATCGGCTGGGACACGGGGGACTTCAGGGGCGAGGGCGACTCACAGAGGCGAGGGCGACTACACAGAGTACATCCGGACCTATATTATGCGACCCTTGAGCGGTGGTCACCGAGCTGAGAGGGAGAGGCCAGCGGCGCCAGCAGCTGGAGCGGGAGCGGGAGTGGGGGCTGGAGTAGGAGCATTGAGGAGAGCTCGAGCCCGCGGCAGGGGCGGAGCTTGGAGGAGTCGGGGGGTTAGCTGGCCTGCTCTGCCCACTATATTGACATGCCGAGGGCAGGATGGGGCGACGTACCAGATTCCCTTTGCTCCTCCTCCGGCTGACCATGAGTTGGTCGGGTTCTATGGCTTACCTCCGGTATGTACTACTTCATCTTGCATCTTGCATTGTCATTTTATTTCAGTTTTATCTTGATATTTCGCAGAATACTGATGCCTTTGATACTTTTGCAGGCATCCTCCGAGTATACCTGGCAGTCCCTGGAGTTGAATACCTCCATGATGGGGATGCTACAACGGACCTTCGACCTCCTGGCCCTCTATAGTATTCCGGTATGTTCTTCTGATCACGGCCTCAAACCATACTCATAAGCTGCTTCACATAATCTGGTGCACAACACAACACCTGACACACTGATCTCACAGCATCTGATACACTGCATACACTGCACTTATACACTGCATTCTGCACTTGATAAACTGCTCACGGCGTTCGCACACTGTACCCATACACTGCATTCTGCACTGATACACTGCTCACAGTATTCTGATGTATTTGCCTTTTGTGCTTTTCAGCCTCCCTTCCAGATTCCTCCGATGGGTGTCGCTCCGGCTGGGCCCTCTATTCCTGCTCGAGGAGGGCATGGAGATGTTGTACGTCCCCGTACCAGAGCGGGGTGTGTTCATGTCAGGAGTAGCTCTTGGGTGCCAACCCCTGATGATGACGACGATGATGATGATGAGTCCAAGGCAAAGGCAGAGGCCGAGTCATCTGAGGAGGCTAGAGACGACTCAGACTCAGGCTCAAATGGCGATGCTGATGACGAAGGTCCAGGAAGAGGGTGAGGACAGATCCCCGGGCCCGAGACTACTGATGATGATCCAGATTGCTGCTTTTCTTCTTTTTTGTACTCTTTTTCTTTTTCTTCCTTCTTTTTGCTGGTAGTTAGATTACCTTGTACTGCCATAGGTAGATTTTTGTTTTCAAAGCTATGTACTTGAAAAAGATAATGAAATGAACAAACTTTTTGCTTAAAAAGTGTTACATTTACATATCTCATGCATTGCATCGCATCACATCATGTTACACTTCAATGTGAATGGAATTGACCTGTTGTCTAAAAATTGAACACTTGCATTGTAATGATCAGATAACCAAACGGCCTCATAGCAAAACAGCCCAAGCAACACACTGCTCAAACTGAACGTACAACCCATACTCTGTTGGGGATTAGTCTGCGTACAGCCCTTAACACCACATTCGGTTCATTCTGCACACAGCAGATCCTGAACAAACGGCCCAAATCTGACAAGACGGACGATGAAGGTTGAATCCACTGAAGTTGAAGCACACTCGGATGCGATCTGAAACCCAGAAGCTTCGAAGAGGCCCGTGTTTTCCTGTCACACTTATCGGGAGTGGACCCTGCAGTTTGTATGAAGGAACCAAACCATGTTTTTGCACAAATGTGGAGAATGACACAGCATTCTGAGCACAAAACGATTAATCTTTGAAAATGAGAAAAGGGTTCTCAACCGGGTATTGAGCCTACAACTGAACACAGCGGGAAGGACTCAAACAAAAGGGTACACGACCTAAACACAACAAGACACGTTCGGAAAAGACCTAAAACAAAAGTTGAGGTAAACAAAACAAAAGACACGACACACAGAGGTGTCACAAAGACAAGAGACCTCTCAGTTCGCGAGGAGCCAGTTTCTCCGGGTAGTGTTTCCCACCCTTTTCTTATTTGTGATTCTCACATCACTCTGGCACTCAAGCTCGATTTTTCTCTCAAAACCGTTTGGCTCGCTTTTTCTCTCAACTTACACCTCTCTATTCTTTAATCTCTCATCATTTTTTATCCCTCCCTGGGGTGTTTAATGGATGAATAGGAAGTTGTGGGTTCATGCCCGACATGGTTAGCTCACGGCTGTTTCTTTTGGTGGGTAGAGTGCCCTCCTGGCAAGTATGTTGACGACGGGGGAAAGACAGAACGCCTGACTCAACTGTGCCCCTAGTTCGTCACTTTGACCATTTTTTTGTTTTGGTTTTCTACTAAAACAGTTTTGATCAAGAAGAGAGTCGAATTAACACACTTGTTCGATTTTTGATTTGAAAACCATGCAAGTCAGACTATAAGCACTGAAAATTTTCCTTTCTTGGGTCCTAGAAAATGGTCCATTTTTGAAAAATAAAACAATTTTCGAGAAAATGGTCAACCTCAGTAAAAATTCTCAAAAACTATTTTTATAAACGGCGCCGCCCAACGAGCGCGGAACTCATTCTCGAGATGCACAACCTTGGATCGGAGGAAATTGAAAATTGCCCCTTGCTTGAAGGACGCTGCATGGCAACGGAAAGTTGCTCCTGGTTTGAACGGCGACTCATGGCAACGGAAAGTTGCCCCTTGTCTAGATGATGCCGCAGCATATTGTAAACAGTCCTTACCAGTGATGATCACGACCGAACTTCCTCGGATACAGAGAAGATGAAGATGGTCAAAAACAATATATGGACACAGTCACTTTGAAGGTGTTGAGGGCTGGACTTCAGGACGAAATTGCCTATGTATCCGGTTGTCACAACCGAACTGTTGGATTCAGAGAAGGCAAGGATAATCAAAACCATTACATGGACTGAGGCGCTATGAAAGCGTTGGGGGCTGGACTTCAGGATGAAGTTGCCTACGTATCCCAAATATGGGAATCAAGCCTTACGTAGTTCCGGTTAAGGTACACTCGGGTATTTTAACCTTCACTTTTTAGGCTCTAATTTTTGTCAAGGCGCCCAATGCGGGTTTTCGACCTTGCGAGCTTTTCTTTCCTTTTTCTTTTTTCTTGATTTTTTTTTTGATTTTTTTGTATCTTTTCATTCTCTTTTTTTTCTTTCTTTTTTTTTTGATTTTATTTCTTCTCTTTTTTTTTTTGCATTTTTTGTATTTTTCTCTTGCTAGAACTTTTGCCTGGGTCGCCCTTCCGGGTTTTCGACCCAGCGAGCCTCTCAAAGGGTAAAAGTGTAACAAGTCCATGCCAAATGGTTTTTGAAGTTGAAGCCTCTTTGTGTCTAGGAGAACGGCTGTTGCAATGATTTGCAGAAGAATCCATTATGGCTGCTCCACGAGCTTCTTCCGGTGAGATCTAATCTTTTTTATTCGACTTTGGTGCCTCTTGTTCGAGGACTGCTTCAAAACTGGCCACGTGGGCCTTCTTTGACAGTTGACCGTTGAACGTTCTGAATGGGTCCAAGGTTCGAAACAAACAGGTCGAATCTTGAGGCTGAGAGCGATCCTAGGTTGCACAATCTCAAGAGCAATTCCACACAGGTCTTGACAGGGCCGCGCAAAACATTTGTTTTTGAAAGTTTTTAAGAAAGCGACAAATCGCTCGCGTCGAAGATAGTGTGGAACCAATCTGGATCAAGTCAGGATCCTTCTCAGTACTCATGCTAACAAGCATGGTTTCATTCATTAAAGGCTTAGCATGCCTCTTCTTTTCTCCAATTGATCAAAGTTTTGCAAAACTCGAGGAATTCCTTCCTCTTTGTTTTCACCGCAGTGTTAAAGAGGTTTTGAAAAACATAGGTCAATGCAATGATTTTCAGGGCACAAGAGAACAGGTGGAATGCACAGCCGTTTGATTCAAATCCTCTGGCACAACTAGCCCAAAACAAACAATAAGCACGGAAACATGATAGTCGCAGCTGTTTCATTCAGGTTTCTCGGATGTAACTGGCTCCACAGCAGAGACAGACTCAAAACAAAAGGGGATTTACAAAACCAAAACGGTGTTCAAGGCAACAACCCTAGAATCACCTGACATCCTATACAACGGGACTGACTCGATACCACAAGACAGACCCAAAAACAAAAAGACTGACTCAGAGCAAAGAGGTAGACTCAAAAACAAAACAGAGAACTGACTCAAAACCCAAGCCGGAAGCTACAAAACTGCATTTACAAATGCTCAAAAAGTGCGTGCCAGACGCCACATCTGAAATACACCGAGCGCCGCCCGCAGGTGGTCCAACTCCTGATCACATACTTGCAGTATCCTCAAAGCCCAACAGCTCGGTGGTAACGGACTTCGCTGAGGTAGGTGGAAGAATGACCTCATTATCGATCAGATCCTGCACTTCATGGCGAAGGCGGAAGCAGTTATCGGTGGCGTGACCGGTCTGTTGATGGTACGCGCAGTACAAAGCAGCATCATGTGTGAGAGGGAGATTCTTCGGGAGAGGCCGAGGTTCAAGGGGTTTGAGGTGCCCCCTTTCAGCAAGAATCTGAAGTGCCTTAGACAGAGGCATGTAGAGAGCATGAAAGATCCTGCGCCCTCGGGGCAGGTACTTTGAAGTCTGAGTATTCTTACTAGGCGCACTAGCAAAAGGGTCGGCAGGCACTGCCTTGGTTTTCTGATCTTTCCCAGGTGCAGGGTTGGGAATAGGAGGAACTGTTCTGGCATGACGGGGCCTATCCCGATTTTCTGACTGACTTGAACTACGCTCAGGTGGAGTGGGGAAAGCATCCTCCACAATTTTTGCCACAACCGCGGATATCTGTTGCTTGTTCATCCCCCCAGCTTTCAAAGCCTCGACTGCCCGCAGCAGTTGTTCAATGGGATCGGCATCTGCCTTCATTTTGTTCTTGTCTCTGGCCTCAGCCTGATCGGGGGTTTGGGTTACAGCATCAGAGCGAAGCCCGGTTGTTGCTGACACGTCGTTGCTGTAGCTGGAAGCAACCTTTGGTTGGCTGAGCTCTATCACAATCTGCCCCAGTAGCGGGGGCTCCTGTGGTATGAAATTTCCAGCATACGGTGCCGCTGGCGGCGAAGCCGACATTCCATAAGCCAGATCAGCCACGGATCTCTAGAGGTCGCCAATCATTCCCATCAGCTCAAATGTAGTGGGCTCGCGAGCCTGATACAACTGGGGGGTCCAGACCGGGTGCGCGACAGGCGACCTGGGCGGATGCGATACATCAACATTGGTTTCATCCCGTAGGGTGATCCCTTGATCTAGCGTAGCTGTCATAACCACAATCTCTTCTGAATTCTGCGTCATCATAAGTCCTGCCTCAGCAAAGGGGAACACTAGCTATTCTGTATCAATTCTCTGGACACTCTGAACTGAAAGGAAAAACAAACATCATTTCAGCCCAAACAGATCAATCACAGGCGTAGCTGAACAACTGCACTCTACTACTGATCACTGTTCCCCAGAATCACTGTCCCCAAAACTGAACTTGATACCCGCAGGTAACTGATTTCTCAACAACACTGATACTGGTGCCCTCGGGCCTAATACTCGATCTTGCAAACTGATATGTACGTTCCTGTAGAGATACACTCTAAAGCACATAGCATGTAAACAGAGCCAAAACGCCCCTATGTTGGGGTAGGGTTTCCCTGTCCTATTTCGTCAGGAGCTAGGGTTTCACTACGCACGCAGCAGTTTCAAACAACTTAGCATCGGGTAAGCAACCTGTCCTAGTTTGGAATGGTCACTATGGATTCGAATATGCACTAGGTCGAATGGTCAAAAAGGGTGCCCCGGTAAAAACCGGGGTTTGTATTCCCATACTGTCAGAGCTCATAACCGGTCAGCCTTATGGTCATGTCTTGACAAGAAAAGCCTCCGGCAAACCGTTCAGGAATGGCAGATGGCAAACACTGTGTTCCTAGGCGCACCAATGCAAATGCAATGCAAAGAAACACATAAATGAAATCAAAACAGGATATCAAGAGTTCGAGTCAAGCTCTCTAAATTCCCCAGCAGAGTCGACAGAAACGGTAGACGCGCCCGCGTGAGGCCCTCGCTACAGTTCGGACTCGATTTGTGTCACGGTTTTTAATCTGAACCAAAGAGTCCAAATCCGGCAAATTGCTTTGAGAAACAGATTTTTGAAAAGAAGTGCCAAACATGGACTGCTTTGCCAGATACAGAGTCGCCACCTAAATATTTTATTTTTGGGGAAATTTAGGAAACCCTGACTCAGTGCCAAAGGCCATGTGTCCGTCATCACCAAAGTTACCTCGGCTAGGGAACTTGGGTACGATTGGGGAAGGTCAGCTATGAGCACCCCCTCTCGCCCGATCCGAAGATCGGCCTCTACTAACCACGATATCCGTTTTTGAAAACGTTATGTGTTCTTATCCCGATTATTAGCCTAGAATTACTATGTTATGCGCACTGCACACAAGTATAGACCAAATCGCCCAAATTGGAACAGAACATTTCATGCTTGTTTTGAAAATGGTTTGCTACACGCAAGTAGGCTAAAATGCAGGTTTTGCCACCCTCGAGTGGGTTTTTAGAAAAGATGGTTTTGCCGCTATCTAGTGGGCTTAAAACTCACAGTTTTAATGCATTATTCCAATTTAGGTAATTCAACCTCCATCCACAAGCATTCAAGCAGTTATATCACATAAGCAGCTAGCCTCATGGTAATCATGCTGTTATGGCAACATTCCTCAATAGTGGCCTCAGTGCAATATGGATGCTTATACATAACAGAACCATGTTTTAACGTGAAAGGGGAGCGAGCACATGCAAAACTATGTTTTTCGTAAAAAGAGAAAGGGTACAAGTAATTGGGTGGTATGATATAAGTGAGGAATGATCTGCTGAGGAAAGATCGTGATCCAAAATGCTGAATGCAACAAAACAAAGTATGATGCAGTGGATGCAATGGATGCAGTGAATAAGGCGCAGGTCGAACCACATCTTACCTAGAAAAGCCGGTGCATGCAAGACAAATGTATGAATGCACGCATACATAGCATAAGGTATGCTAATTTAAATATGTCCTAGTCTACCATCATAAGCGGGTAAATAAAAGGGAAGAAAGACGTGGGGTTGGAAGACATACACACAGTTACGCACACTTATTACACAACTGCCCTCGCTCGGAGGATCCAAATAAATATTACAGCCCGAATAAATAATACTAAATTAATTATTACAAAATTTCTAATCTAATTAATCAAATTAAATGCAAAGAGAAGATGGCCGCAGCCCCTGCCTCGGGATGCTTGAATGATGCATGCTCGGATTTGTCTTGCCCCGAAAGCCCGTACCATACCACTGCTACCTCTGTTTACACTGCCCTAGCTTCTCTGAAAACTGCCAAAATCCTGGGACAAGTTCCCTAAACCCTGTAGGACACCATCGGCTGAAGGGGATACCCACCGGCCATGTAACTTATCCATCGGCTGGGGTTTCATATTATCGGCCACCAATCCATGGCCGGTAGGCACTCTAAAATGCCGGTCGGCAGAAACTCCGTGCAGAAACTGGTTTTTGAGAGCAACAAGGACAGATAGTGTATGGCATGGAATCTCAAACAAATGTATGCGCGGGCACACTCCCTATCATGCAAGGGACTCAAGGGAGCATGACCCTCGACCCTCGGGCCATCAATCATGCATTTTGATGCGTGATGACCTAAGGAGCCAAGGTTGCAATTCAATGGGAATGCATGTAACATATAAATGAATACCAAAACCCTATCATGCCAAAGTCAAGGACCTCGGTGACCAAGAGTTGAGACGTGTTACATCACTTGTAGTATGAACACTTCTCCACCCCTCACACTTGGTTTGACACCCCAAACCAAGCAATGCAATGCATGTTATGCAAACATGGCTCGAAAATGCAACATATCACTAAAATGCAAAGCATGCAAAATGTAATGCAACATATCATGGTAAGCATACAATGTTCCTAACATGCAATGCTACAATGCAACTCGTCATGCAATGCTAATATGGTACGATGCAAGCATGCGATTAGAGGCAACAAGTCACGCATACAACCATGTCCGAGAAGGGACTTAGACTGAAATGGGAGGCCTCAAACACCCCCAAAAACAGTGGCTAAAAGTACCTCAAGTGATGGACAAAATGCACTATAAACATGCAAGCCAAAAAGGGGACCAAAGCTAAGGCATAACAAAGGGCATTCTACCACCACTAACCCAAACAAGCATGGCATGAATTATACAACCAAAGACAGAATTTTAGCATGCAAAAGAGCTCCAAAAACCACTGGTATGGCAGCCCTAAAGTGGCCCAAACACATAGGCATACACAATGCACATGTCAAGGCATGAAAACACAACACTTCAAGGCATTGAAAGAGACACAAAGGACAATGTAAGACCACATTATATGGACTGGAATATGATCTCAACTAATGCCAAATGATGATAATAGGCCAAGCTAGGCATGTTAATGGTCCATACACTCAAGGCTCATGATCCAAAATGCAAAGCAACTATATCAAGCGTGCTAAACAAGACCAAATCAGTGGCCAACAGACCTCATACATGATAAAACATGGTCAAGAACTTCACAAAGTGAAGCCAAAATATGAGAGCATGGTAGTCAAAAATCATGATGCATTTCTAGGCACAAATAAGGGAATACAAAGCAAGTATGATAAGCATGCAAAGGGCCACAAATCTGACCAAAAACAGAGACAACATGTGACCTAAATAGCACCAAAAACATCTGATATGGAGCCAAAAACAACCAAGCATATATGCTACCCTTATGAGCCCAAAACATGCACAAATGAGACACAAAGGGAGAGGGGTGTCCCTCCCCTATACAAGACTTCAAACCATCTTCTTCACCACTGAAAATCCACTGGATTTCAGTGGTGAGAAGGCTAATACAACAAAGCAAATAAGGCTTAAAGAAAAAGACACCAAAAGGGGCCAAAAGAGACCTAAGAGGGGGATTTCGACCCCCAATGCCAAAACACCCTTAATGACAGTTCTTAAGCATGAAAATATAAGACTTTTTTTTAGTTATACACAAAGCTCAAATCAATATGAAAGATAGGTCAAAAGCCAATGCAAGATTGGGGAAACTAAAGTGAAAATCTTACCCTTGAAGAACACTCCAAGAACAGTTGGTTCAGCCACACTCTACTGAGCAAAATCACTCCAAAACCTCAAAAAACAACCCCTAAAACCTCTTAATCTCGGAGCAAGGTGTAATGGTGTGTGTATTAGTGGAAAAGTAAGGTCAAAATGCACTTTTAGGCCAAGAAAACACACACAAGGGAGGAGAGAGAGGGAAATATAGAGAGAGAGTGTGTGTATATATCAGATGTATATGTATATAAGCTCTGGTTTTTTATGTTCAAAACTCTAACCCTAAACATGGTGGAGGAGAGCTCTTTATATAGGCAAAGGCAAAGGCTTAAGCTTCCCAAAGAAGCTAAGTACAAAGGGGCAAAGGGTGCAAAGGGAGTCAAGGCTTCTTGAGGAAGCTAGGACAGCTGGCCAAGCTTCTTGAGGAAGCTTTGACAAAGGGTCAAGCTTCCTCAAGAAGCTTTGACCAAAAGGGGGCAAAAGGGGCAAAATAGCCACTTCATGCACGGGGAGGAGTGTTGGTGCATTCCAGCTGGCACAGCTGGCATGCACCAAGTCTCAAGGGTGCAAAAGGGGCACACTGGCCCAAAACAAAGTGCCGGTCGGCAAAATATAGTGCCGATCGGCCATTGGTTTTAAGAAACCACTGCCGGTGGCACCAATAAACGGCCGGTGATGTGAGGAGACAGCCGGTGGGGTGTGGGAATGGCCAACAAGCCATTCCCTGCCTTTCAAAGCGAAAACACAAGTGTTTGGTGCAAAACTAGACACCGAAAAGTCGAGTCGAGAGATCTTGAGGTGAGGCGCGCAGCCGAGACCTCCAAGACCTTGGGACGAACACAAGCACGGATGATCACCGAGTGTTCCAACGGTGACGTCCAAGTCTTGAGGACGGTCAAAAACGGGGTGTCTACAGTACAGGGGCTGGCGGAAGCCAAAATAGTAATAAAAGATATCCAATGAGCTGTGATAGTCTGTATGCAAAAAGACTTTTCTGCACATATTCACATTCAAAACCGAAACAGTATATACATACGTCATATACAGACATTTAGGTTAGGGACCAAATCCCTACCATAACAGTACAGTGCATGTCTTAACATTTATTACAGAATAGAGGCAAAAGGGGAAATCTAAAACACCCCAAAACAGCCTTGACTTGGCAGCACTTGGAACCTCGAAGTGAGGCACAATGGTTGGCTTTGACAAAACGGGAGCTTAGCCTGACGCTCCTAGCATCGGTCCGGTGCCTGGACACCTACATATATATATATATATATATATAAACAGTGAGCTAAAGCCCAGTGAATAACAGTTGTGTAAAGAGGTTAAGAATGAATGTCCTTTCAGTCATTAAGCAGTCATATCAGTCATTTAGAAACCATAGCAGTCATATGTGGTACATCCCATAGCAAAACAGTACAGTAGGTCTTAACAGACCGAACAGTTAGTTGATGGCCATCATAACAGTAAACAGTAGTGGTTCCAAACAAGGGAACCGACAGAGATATTTGTGACAGTAACAGTAACAGTACAGTAACAGTAAATTGCTATGGATACCACGAATACAGTTTACAAATAGGACAATCATTCATTCATTAAACAATAATGTTTCAGTAAACAGAACAGTTAATCATTCAGAAAATATTCATAATTGAACATATCTTTATAACATTGTTACTCATAGAGCACTGGGCTATAAGTGGCTAATGAGCGTCCTCGGATGCCAATCCTACATAGTTACAGAATGAACACACACTAAGTTACACACTTGGGAATCAATGACTTAGTCCCTATCTTGACTCGGTGTGGTTCTACATCAATATCCTCATTAAGATGCCTTAAACATGGCCTAGGAATGCCTAGGATGGAAAGAGGATGCAAGGATGCACTTTAAAGCACTTTTCAAAATTTTCAGAAAACAAGGGTCCCGCTTGAGCGTGGCTTTCTACGCTCGAGCGAACATGCAGACAAAGGAGCTCCGCTCGAGCGGGACTTTCCCCGCTCGAGCGGATTGCAAACTTAGGCAAAAGTACTGGATGTACAAAAATCACGCTCGACGGGTGCTCGACCTCCGCTCGAGCGTGAGACACAAGTCCTCGCTTGAGCATTCATTTCCTCGCTCGAGCGGACTGTAAACATATGAAAAGTACTGGATACACACATTTCACGCTCGAGCAT
The DNA here is from genome assembly GCF_004153795.1 of Camellia sinensis. Taxonomy (NCBI): domain Eukaryota; kingdom Viridiplantae; phylum Streptophyta; class Magnoliopsida; order Ericales; family Theaceae; genus Camellia; species Camellia sinensis. Next base: position 303,790 of record NW_021025068.1, on the reverse strand, counting down.
TACTTTTCCCGCTCGAGCGGGATGCCTGTACTCAGAGTGTACGCTCGAGCGTGAAGTCTTACGCTCGAGCGTGGGTCCAAAATCTGGAATTTCCAGATTGAACCTCCAAGCTCAAATTCAACATTTAAAGCATCAAATTCAATTATTTTGGGCCAATTTTCTGGAAAACACTTTAAAACTCATAATATGACATGTTTCAAAGATCAATTTACAAAATCAAAGCCCAAAGGTAGTTCAATTAAACACAAATCCAAACAAAACTTCATGAACATAATGTATATGTAACATGCAAGTGTTCAATTGAAATGAAAGCTTCAAATACTTGATCAAATGAGTCAATTCACTCAAAAACATGATGAATTCATGGACCATAGCTAGAATATAGACATGCATGTGAGGATTTCCATGAAATCAACCTCAAAACTCAACAATGTGTACATGCATGCATGATTTAGCTACTCAAATCAACTCTTTAAATCAATTCTTGACTTAGATCACTAATGACTCGCGAACCATGCAAGAACCAACTTGAATTCATAAACTAAAGGATAAATATCCTACCTTAGGTCCTCAATTTCAAGTCTAGAAGCTCAATTATGCAATCTACTCTTCAATTCTTCTAATTCTCCAAGCAATTCTTGTTGAAACCAAAGCTCTCCTACTCTCCCTCTCTTGCTCACGGTTTTGGTCTCAAGAAGGATGATGAAATGATGTATGGAATGTACTAATTAAGTCCCAAACAAGTGTATAGGAAATGGCCACTCAATGGCAAAATTGTAATAAACTTGAACTAATGTAATTTAACATTATTTAATCTAATTTGATCGTTCCAAATCAAATTTAAATTAAACCTACCATAAAATCACATAAATTCTAATTAGAATGAAATACCAATCAATTTCTGATTCGGCTGCCGATAACGCCTTCAATTTACAGTTCGAAACTTAAAACATGAACAGATAAATCAATGGCCAATAGATAGAAACACACTAAAACAACATACACACACAATCAGTTCAGAATTTCAGTCTAACCAGTTACTTATCATGTTCAGTCACAGTTTAGCAGTAATCAGTGGCGAGGGTTGTCACACTTCAATCATGCTAAAATCATGAGAAAATGAACATACTCCAACGATGTTGAAATCATGAGAGGATGAACACACTCCAATCATGTTGAAATCATGAGAGGAGGAAAAGTGGTTTTAACAAGCAACCTGAACAAGGGCTGGTATTAACCAAGGGTCGTGATGATTGAATCATTGATGTGAATAGATTATAGCCCAGTGATGCAACAGTATGATAGTTATAACCATGCATGCATCGTGTAACAAAAAGTGCAAGTGTGATGGTGAATGCAATAACATAAAGGGTGTGATGTGATATATACAACATGCAGTGTAATAAATGCACAAAAGAGATGTGATGGATGCACAAAAGAGGTTTGGAAATGGTGCCAAGGTAGGTTTTTTTTTTTTTTTTTAAATATTTTTTTGAAAAGGGTGATGTTGTTTCGAACACCAAATTTTGGAAAAGATTTTGGAACTCAACGTATGGGTCCATTTCATTCTCAGAAGCAATGTTTTGTAGAAAACATCTTGGGAAGTGATGTTCTAGAGAAGTATCTCAAAAGGGAAAAATAATGGGTTCCCAACTTTCATTTTTTGATTTTTCTGATATTGTAATTGAGATGTGTTAGAACCTAAACACATATATGCACAAAAATTTGTTTTTATTTTTTATTTTTCCTTTTCTTATCTTTTTTTCCCTTATTTTCTTTTTTTTTTTTCTTCCTTTTTTTTTTCCCTCTCTCTTCTTTTCTCTTTGTTCCTCTTGCTCCTTCTTCTTTTTCGAGCGTTATGTTTGGCACGCACGATTTCAACAAGTGTGATGCCTGACGACACAGTGCCTCGACCTTGATCCACCAACGATTTCCTCGACCTCGACTCATTTGCCTTCTTTTTCTTATTCGTGTTCTCATTTCTTTTCTTAAGGACAGTCTGGGAGGAAGAGGCAGAGCAGAGACAAAAAGCTTCCAAATTAGTCTGTGACAGCTAAAATATCAGTTGAATAACTAATGGCAACACAATCTGACATTGATGCCAACTCCCACACACTGAAATCGTATGTGAAAACCGTGATTGTGGTATCCAATTTGTCGCACCGGTTGCAGAGTAGAACAAATGACGTGCAACAGCTGACTGTTCAACTCTCCCTCTTCCAGTGTATATCAAGACGCTCGGTGGGAGATAAGCCAGTTGAAGAAGTAGAATAAGGAGCTGAGGCGACGGTCAACAAATATGGCAAGAACCCTGGCACCTTGGTGTTCCTCATTCGATGGCCAACGAGGGGTGATTTCCTTCGGAAGCCCTGCGAATGTTGAGGCATGGCCCTCAAGGGCCACCCTAGAATGAATCATGAAGGGAAGTAATCGGTGGTAGAGTTGCACGACAAAGCTTTCTGCAAGTGAAGTTGGCTTGTAACCTTCGTCGTTGAGTTGTTGCCGGAATCTGGGAAATTTCCTCAATTCTCTATTTTTTTTTATTTTTTATTTTTTAAATGTATATATATATTTTTTGTATTACTTTTTTTTTTGCTCTGTATTTTTGTTTTTTGCATTTATTTATTTATTTTTTTCGTGTAAATTTTTTATCAGGGTTTGATCCTTGAAGATAATAAAAAAAGTTTTGTTTTGCATATCATGGCTTGAATGACACAACACTTGAGCCTGAAAATATATATATATATATATATATTTAAATTGAATTTGAGAATGGTTGCATTTCAATGAGTTTTGAACTAGATGTTGAGCCGTCAACTGATTAAAAACACAAAGTACAACTCGATGAAACAAAAACAAAGCGAAAACAATCTAAACACACCTACTGATACTAACTTAAATGAAAAGGACACAAAATTTCATCGTAGGCGCAGTTATAAACCCCGCCAATGCGACCAATTAAAACAATCATGCGCACGGTTTAGAATATCGCTGGAAAAACATCGTAAACAAAATTCAAAACAAAAGCCATAGCCGGTCAACCGTCTAGTCATCCTCCGGTCAATTCCCCGGACGACCGCTCGACTGAAGGGTTCTAAAAATACACAAGTTAATGCAACCCTGGTAATGAAGACTTTTGAGAGTGAGGGGAAAGAATAGAAGACCTGACTTGACTATGGCTCTAGTTTATTGCTTTGATTCCTTTGATTTTTCTAGTAAAAAGGGTTTAATCAACTTAAGAGTTAGATTAGTATGCTTATTCCACTCTCTGTTTTGAAATCATGTAAGCCAAGCTGTGAGTATTGAAAATTTTCCTTTTTGGGTCTAATGAATGGTCTAGGTTTTGCAAAAACGGAATAATTTTCGAGAAAAGTCAGTTAACTTCATTAAAAATCATTAAAACTTGCTTTCTAAAATGGTCACTACTCGACCAACATGAAATCAGCCCTTGAGATGTACAACCTCAAATCAGATAACTCGAGCATGATACCTTGCATTACCATTTGATTTGTCCTGCAACTGAATTTACCATGAAGAAGAGCTAGAACAATCGAACTGAATGAAGATAACCCAATTGAACATGGATTCGACTAGGGATGTGCAAAATACCACCCAATCCGCTAAAATCGCACCGATCTGCATCAATCTGCACCACTCTAACGGCTAACCACGATTTAACCTTTAAAATTTATAATCCGCCAACCGAATTGCTCTGCTCTGCTATAGTTAATACATATATATTTTTTAACTTCCAATGAAATATCAATGTAAAAATGAGTGTGAGAGAGATTTAAGATATGAAATTTATTACAAATTAGTGGTTATGTATATGAAACATATTATGTAAAATTACTTTGTACTATATATCTAAAAAATATTATACAAATTAGTGTTATATATTATGCAAATGTATGATAATTAGTTAAAATATTCTTCAATCTGCCAATCCGCCAAAAACCGCCCAAATCGCAATTTGTAAATCCGCTAATCCACTAACACGCCATTCGGTTTGTAATTTTACTTTCAAGCTGCTTGAACTGCACTGCGTACACCCCTAGATAGGATAGTTGAGTTGAATAAAGATAAATCAATCAAACATGGATAAGACAAGCAAGTTGAAAATGGTTGGAGTCGAACTTCAGGATGAAACTGCCTATGTATCCCAAAGATAGGAATCAGGCATTATGTAGTTTTAGGCTAAGGTTTACTCGGGTATTGACACTTTCATTTTGCGCTCAAACTTTTGTCAAAGCCGCCCTTCCGGGTTTTGGACGTTGCGAGCTCTTTTTTTTTTTTTTTTCATTTTTCATTTTTTTTTCATGTTTTCATTTTTCTTCATTTTTTAAATTTTTTTTTTTATAATTTTTTCCTTGATTTTCTTTTATTTACGCTCTAACTTTTGCCTGTGTGGCCCTTTTGGATTTTCAGCCCATTGAGCTTCTCAAGGATAGTAATTTTTTTTCAACCTTTCCATATTGATTGTGAGAACTCGAAGCCCTCCAAATCCATGAAAATGACTACTCTTCCTGACCAAATAGTCTTGATGATGTAGAAACAGGTCCAATTGTGTATGAATTTGCCCCTAGGGTCGTGCATAGGAACTTGATTGTCCTTCATCACTAAATTTTCTTCTCTCAAATTCCGAGATTTGACTCTTTTTTTGAATGCCTTGGTAGTCCCACGTTGATACCTTATTGTTAGTGTACGAGGAGGAAATAATTCTCCTCGTATAATCCTGTTGACCAAATCCACGCTCCTCCGTACGACGTCGCTTTATCACCTAAAAATACAAACGTGAGCTAGCCGGCGGGTGTGTGCCGGAAACCTCTCCGATGCCTAAGTCAGAAAACTTGACAAATAGACAAAGCTCTATGTTCTCAGAAAAGATTGTGTTCAATTACCTCCTCCCAGGTGATGCTTGTGAGCTTTTATAAGTTTCATATGGCACAATCCTAGTAGGACTTGTATTTCTCCATGCAGAGTCCTCCCAGGATTCATACTCCTAAGGATAATGCTTATCCTTTTACACCCTCCCCCACTGCTTAAACCAAGTGGGATGGTTTTCTACATGGCCGAATTACTATTTGACCGAAGTAACATTGGCTATGCTGAACCACAGAGTAGGCCGAAATAACAGTGGCTATGCCGAGCCACAGAGTAGGCCGAAATAACAGTGGCTATGCCGAGCCACAGAGTAGGCCGAAATAACATTTGACCGAAGTAAAGTGGGCCGAACTATCCTTAATTCAGCCCCTCCCTTTACTCTTCCTCATATCGGCTTCTCATCTATTCCACCCATGGTGTGCTTGGACCGAACCAACGACTCTCGACCGGTATAACTCCCAAACCGGTATACTTCAAGGCCGGTCTAACTTCTAGTTGCTCCTAGACCGAAGTACATTTACAATCCTCTAACCGAAGTAACTTTATCATTTGTGAGCCGAAGTATTTTCACCTCCTTGGGCCGGAGTAACTTTGTCTCCCCAAGGCCGGAGTAACCTTGCCCTCCTGGGCCGGAGTATCCATTACAGCCTTTTTACTTAGTCCTTCGCGTTTTTGGGCCTCAAAGCCCAACTCGCAGCTCGGCCCCATTTTTCCCAAAAATTACCCTCTCAATTGCCCCTTAATTCCATCTGCTCCACATGATTGGGATTACCAGTCTACTGGCCGAGCTAGAGTTTATTACGCCATTCCAGCCGAGCTAAAAACCTTTTAGCCTTTCCAGCCGAGCGAAAAACCCTCGAACTTTTAAGCCGAGCTAATTTTACTCCGGGCCCTGTTTTGTCCGGTCAAAAACGTCTCTTCAATCATAGTGTCTGTAACGCTTCCCATTCTTATGACACGTGGCATGTTTTGGTTGGCTAAGGACGGCTGTCACGCCGTCTTCGTGCTTCGTGATTTTGAAACAGTTCCCGCTTTTTTCTTTCCTTTTCCCTCTCTCATATTTCACAAAACACCCCTTCCTTTCTGAATCATTCACCTGTGTTCATATACCCTACCTTCTCTCTCTGCCTTCATTTCTTTGCTTCCAAATCCGTGCTTTTCATCGCTGCTACTGCTCCATCTTCAGCTTCTTCTTCTCCAATCTGGTAAGTAAGCCTGCCCTTCTTGCTCTTTTTTGTTTGTTTTTCCATCTGTTTTTGTTTTGTATGCTTTTTGCAAACATTTTTCTCCATTAGTTGCTTTGCTTTCGTACTTTTATGAAAAAACCAGTAGAACTCAATGTGTGTAAGAACTTTTATGAAGAAACCCACTTTTAGATCCAAAATCACATAGCAACCGAACTAGGATACTGTTTGTGTTATGTATGTAGATAGATTCAGAAAATAACCGAACTAGAACTTGTAGGAATATCAGTAGTTTTTTCTGAACCACTCTAGCCAAGATAAGATCACCGAACAAGCTTGCACATACCGAACTAGGTACTTCGGTCTATAACCGAGCTAAGCTTTCGGGGCCAAGCCGGCTTTCTTAGTTCTTAAACCGAACTCGGAAAGCCGCCCCTAGAGGCTTAACCGAAGTAACTCTATTCATACCGCAACCGATTTAGGCCTTGGGGCTAAACCAGCTTTCTTAGTTTCTCAGACCGAACTCAGAAAGCTGCCCCTAGACGTTAAACCGGTCTACCGAGCAAACTGCTCAAACCGAACTACCAACCCTTTTTGATGAACCGAGATAGAACCAGCTTTTTGAAGCCGAAGTAGGGCTTTTATACCTTGCTTTTTAGATTGTAGCACGGTCCGTTGATCAGTGCTTTAACCCCCCTCTGTTTTTTTACCTTGCAGACTTAGGTTACCCAGGCACTCCTGTGCGCGCTCAACCGAGCTACTGAGCACGATTTTTGCACCGATATAACTTATAAGTAAATTATACATCAGATGGGTAAGTATAGGTATCTAGTTGAGACCCCGGGCGGCCTAGCCGAATTCAGGAAAGATTACCAAATACCTGACGACGTCCAGCTGGTTTTGGCCGAAAAAGACATCACACCCTGGGATAACGAAGGCTTCGTCCAATTTACTCTTCAATCCATAATAGAAACCGGACTACGGTTTCCCGTACAACCGTTGATCTGTGAGTTCCTTAGGCAAACTAGGTTATGCCCCACCCAACTGTCCACCAATACATACCGTATTATTTAAATATACACCGGACAAAGACCTTAATGATGATGACTTCTTCTGGGTCTCTGGGAATTTTGAGGATTTTCAAGCCCAAATTCCTGGCCGACCTATAAATTGGAAAATGGGAGAGCCTGGTAATTTAACTTCGGTCTTCTTCCTTGTATGTTTATATCGGTTTTTCTAGTCTGTTGACCGAACTAACACTTCCCTTTTTTTGCAGATTTTGCCCACCTCCGTTCTCTATATAGCTATCCCAACCTTGCGATTTTGCGAGCCGCACTTCGGTGTCAAGAAAGGAGTTGGGCTAAACTTCTAAACTTTGAGCCGACCTATCGGTATAGCGGTCGCCGAAAGGCAAGAGTAACCGATTTCCTTCTTGAGGAAGCACCAGAACCGGACCCAACCTTACCAGAAATACGACTTGTCCCCTTAACTGCTGATGAAGGGATGGCGAAGAAAAGCAGAGTTAGGGCTCTTCTGACCGCGACAACCAGAGCCGAAGTACCACCGCCGATTGAAGCGCAGCCTGCCGTTGTGGCCCTCCCTTCTCAACGGCCTTCTACATCTCGCCCCTCCAAACGCGCCCGATCTACATCGACCGAACCAACACTTGTTGACGAGGTTGAAGCCATTCCCCAGAGTCCTCAACCTGTCCTCCAACCGGAGCAAACTGACCGACCTGAATCTCCGAAGTGGGCTCCCCTACTGACCTTCAACGACCGAGATATCAAAGCTACTGACTCGGTCGTGGCCGAAAAAGATCACCAATTGGCTTTTAACTTGGCCAAAAGTGTGTGCCTCCCCAAGGATATGGAGCACCACTTAAAGCAACTAAATACTGAAATGAAGTCAATCCGGGCCACATCGAAGTCCATGATCTTGGTAAGTAGCTCTGTCTGTTTTTGCTGCCTAAATTTTCAAACTTTTACTTCGGTTTAAACGAAATCTTTGTTTTGCCAGGCCTTACAAAAGAACAATATTACTTATAAGAAAGTCCAAGAACTTCGCAAGACCACAAGGCAGGCGATGGCGGAAGCCGAAGCAAAGGCGGCCGAACTAAAGGAGGCCGAAAGGAAAATGACCGAGCTTCAAGCAGAGAACGGTCGGCTTGCCGATCTGGTTAGCTCGGCTGAAGCGGAGAAGCAGAAAGCAGCCATCGTTATGAAGGACAAGTATCTGCGGGAGTTGTTGAAGCTTGAGAAGAGAAAAGACGCCGAAATAAGCGAACTAAAAGAGAACATGGAGGCGGCCGAAAAGGAGGGGTACACGCGAGGTTACAAGGAGGCAGAGGAGGCCTATGTCAAACAATGCGACGCCGCCAAGGAGCTTTTCTTCAAGTGTGGCTGGAGGGCGGCTGTGGAGAAGCTCGGTCATGATCAACAGACCGAGGTCTTCGACCCTCCAGCTTATTTTATACCGAAGTCCCTTGCGGCGTATGCAGACGCCTTGCAACAAGAGTTTCTGGAGGACTCAGACACTGATGATTCCTCTGCTCCTGAAGACATTCCGGTTGTTGGTGCCGACCCATCACTTCGGTTGGAACCCATGGTAGAGGACCTTCCTATCGAGCAGCCGAATGAAAACGTGGTTTCAACCGAAGGAACCCAGGCAGCCGAGAGTGAGCTTCCTCTTGAAACCGGTGTTCGAGTTGGTGATGATGCGGCTTTTGACGCCGAGATAGATGAACTTTTCTCTTAATTTTGTACTCTTTTCTTTGTAACCGAACTAAGCCCCTTTGTAATGACTTCTCATTGAATGAAAATTTTACTTCAACTCTTATTCCGGTTGTGCTATGTATGCTTGTACTTTGTAATGCCTTCACTTACTTAAACTGTTGTTTCGTTTTTAGGTGGTTTAAACCATACTTGCCAGCCAACCACTCCTTAGCCGAAATAATTACTTCGGCTGAGGAGTACACAGTGTTGGTTCATTTCAGCCAACCACTCTTCAGCCATACACTTACTTCGGCTGAAGAGTAACAAGTGTTGGTTTATTCCAGCCAACCACTCTTCAGCCATACACTTACTTCGACTGAAGAGTAACAAGAGTTGGTTTAATCCAGCCAACCACTCTTCAGCCATACACTTACTTCGGCTGAAGAGTAACAAGTTTATTGCTTTGATTCCTTTGATTTTTCTAGTAAAAAGGGTTTAATCAACTTAAGAGTTAGATTAGTATGCTTATTCCACTCTCTGTTTTGAAATCATGTAAGCCAAGCTGTGAGTATTGAAAATTTCCTTTTTGGGTCTAATGAATGGTCTGGGTTTTGCAAAAACGGAATAATTTTCGAGAAAAGTCAGTTAACTTCATTAAAAATCATTAAAACTTGCTTTCTAAAATGGTCACTACTCGACCAACATGAAATCAACCCTTGAGATGTACAACCTCAAATCAGATAACTCGAGCATGATACCTTGCATTACCATTTGATTTGTCCTGCAACTGAATTTACCATGAAGAAGAGCTAGAACAATCGAACTGAATGAAGATAACCCAATTGAACATGGATTCGACTAGGGATGTGCAAAATACCACCCAATCCGCTAAAATCGCACCGATCTGCATCAATCTGCACCACTCTAACGGCTAACCACGATTTAAACTTTAAAATTTATAATCCGCCAACCGAATTGCTCTGCTCTGCTATAGTTAATACATATATATTTTTTAACTTCCAATGAAATATCAATGTAAAAATGAGTGTGAGAGAGATTTAAGATATGAAATTTATTACAAATTAGTGGTTATATATATGAAACATATTATGTAAAATTACTTTGTACTATATATCTAAAAAATATTATACAAATTAGTGTTATATATTATGCAAATGTATGATAATTAGTTAAAATATTCTTCAATCTGCCAATCCGCCAAAAACCGCCCAAATCGCAATTTGTAAATCCGCTAATCCACTAACACGCCATTCGGTTTGTAATTTTACTTTCAAGCTGCTTGAACTGCACTGCGTACACCCCTAGATAGGATAGTTGAGTTGAATAAAGATAAATCAATCAAACATGGATAAGACAAGCAAGTTGAAAATGGTTGGAGTCGAACTTCAGGATGAAACTGCCTATGTATCCCAAAGATAGGAATCAGGCATTATGTAGTTTTAGGCTAAGGTTTACTCGGGTATTGACACTTTCATTTTGCGCTCAAACTTTTGTCAAAGCCGCCCTTCCGGGTTTTGGACGTTGCGAGCTCTTTTTTTTTTTTCATTTTTCATTTTTTTTTCGTGTTTTCATTTTTCTTCATTTTTTATAATTTTTTCCTTGATTTTCTTTTATTTACGCTCTAACTTTTGCCTGTGTGGCCCTTTTGGGTTTTCAGCCCATTGAGCTTCTCAAGGATAGTAATTTTTTTTTTCAACCTTTCCATATTGATTGTGAGAATTCGAAGCCCTCCAAATCCATGAAAATGACTACTCTTCCTGACCAAATAGTCTTGATGATGTAGAAACAGGTCCAATTGTGTATGAATTTGCCCCTAGGGTCGTGGATAGGAACTTGATTGTCCTTCATCACTAAATTTTCTTCTCTCAAATTCCAAGATTTAACTCTTTTTTTGAATGCCTTGGTAGTCCCACGTTGATACCTTATTGTTAGCATTTGCCCCTTGTGAGCATAGGGGCACTTTCCAAAAAAAGGTTTCAAATGTCATGATACCTAGGGGTTCTATTGCAGCTATCATTTAGCATCCTGGTGCCTACTACTACTCTATGAGGATTGGACGCATGTTGACCTTGATTGGAATATCCACCATTGAAGTTAGGGTTGTCAAAGCATCGACAAACTAGTTATTGTCTATGACTTGGTGGGTGAATGCCAATTTCTCAAACCTCGGGATCAAAATGTCCAAAGTTTGGTGGTACACTTGAGAAACAAAAGTTTAAATCTCTGATCACATCCAACCCCATTGCCCCTAGTTCCAGGGCTAGTTCCAATTCAACTATGCAAGCCTCATACTTTAGTTGATTATTGAATGCTCTGAATCAAAGTTTGAAAGCTAGGGGTCTAGGCCTAGGTCAAGAGGGATCCTATGCTGTACAATCTCAGGATCAATTCTAGGCATGTCTTCGTAGGACACGCAAAAACATATTTGAAATCTTTTAATAAAGCGACTAATCGCTCACGTCCTTCCAAAGACAACATAGAACCAATTTGGACCAAGCAAGAATCCTTTTCAGTACCCACACTAACTGAAACGATCTCATCCATTAAGGGCTTAGCACGCCTCTCTTCATCCTAATCAATCAAATTTTCAAAGCTCGAGGAATTTCTTCCTCTTCGTTTTCATTAAAGTTTTGAAAATTTTGATCAATGCAATGAACTAAAGACACTAAGAAGTAGACAGAATTTACAATATTTTCGTTCAGAACCTCCAACTCAACGGTTATAACAAACTCAAAAGAAAACGACAAAGAAGACCTAGACAGGACAGAGGTATCTAGGTTAGCACTCCCGTAATTACCAGACTCTAACTGGCTAGACTAACCCGAGTTTGACTCTGAGTTCCACATACTTGAGGGAATCAGACTTGGACTCAACATCCGATTCAGAACTTGAAATGAAACCTTTCTTGAATTGCCAAATTAAGTGCCATCCACCGCATTTAAAATGAAATTTATGCAATCAACAGCCGATCCCTCCCTGATCACAAAAATGGTTTGATTTCTCACAAGTTCTATGAATTTATGTTGGTAGACTTTGTGGGATATCAGACTTTTCTGAAGCTATGGTGTTACAAGTACTTAGCAAAAAGAAAACCAAAAACAAGACCCCCAATTAGAATTCTGGCAGCACTTCGACTCAATTCGCATAACTGATCACGGGTAAACCATTGTATGCCACACTGAAAAACTAAAATCAACCCTATAAGTTGCCCCAAACTGATATGTTTGAACCATTGATATGAATTTGAGAACCCCTATATAGATCCCACACATATCACACAGCAAGAAAGAGAATAAACACCCCTATGAGGGATAGGGTTACCCTATCCTAGCTTTGAATTGATTTAGAGTTTCACTATTCAAACAAGTGGTATCATCACATCTTAAAAATGGGAGAGACCATCTGAAGTTGGGAAGGTGCTATAGGTCACTTATATGTACAAGGTCAGCTCTACTCTAGGGGTTGAGGTCAAGGTAACATCATTAAAGAGTTCTTTAGTTAATAACCAAGTAAGATCCCATGAAGTCAGAAGAGTCAATATAGCCTCTCTTCTAAGTCTGATAACCTTAGATAATGGAGCTACCTTTTTGACAGATCTTAAGAGATATTAACACAATGTCTCATAAATAACGTGGAGATAGGTATAGTGTCATAAAAAGATTGCTTGTGTTCGCATCAGGACTTGGGCAACACAGGGACTTTAAGTGCACTAATGCATGAAATGCAATGAACATATAAATACAAATAAAATCATATTATGAAGTTCGAGTCATGGTTTCTTAATGTCCCCAGCAGAGTCGCAAGAAATTGTCGCATGCCCGGGGGGTACTCAAGCCTGCTAAATAGTTCAAACCCTCGATTTCTTTGATCTAGTTTCACAAGTGCAATGTAAAACATAAATGAGAGTTCAAATCTGGCAACTTTTATGGAAAATCATTTTAGTGCAAAACCATTGCCAGAAATGGACTGCACCACCACATCTCAGAGTCGCCACCTAATATTTTGGGAAAATTAGAAAACCTGTGACTCGTGCCAAGGCCACTATTTGTCGTAACCGGAGATGTCTCGATTCAGAACCTTAGGTACGATAGGGGAAGGTTATTAATTGAGCACCTCCACTTACCCGATCAAAAGATCGGTGTAGCTCAACTTTATCGTGCCCCCCTTTCGAGAAGTCGAAATATAAGCCCTACAGTTCAGACTCCCGCGGTTCTGAATTTAATCTCATAAGTGCAATGTGAAATAGATAAACACTAAAGAGTCCAAATCCGACAAATCCTTTGGAAAATCAATTTTGAATAAAAAATGCCAAAATTGGACTGCTTTGCCAGATACAGAGTCCCTACCTAAATATTTTGGGAAAGTTAGAAAACCCATGACTCGTACTAAAGGCCATGTGTCTGTTATCACCAAGAATGTCTCGGATCGGGAACTTAGGTACAAGAGGGGAAGGTCATGAATGCATTTGAGCACCCCCGCTTGCCAAATCAGAGATCAGCCTCTACTAATCATGATATGAATCTTATGTACATTATATGCTCTTGTTCCGGTTATTAGGCTAGCATTACTATGTGATGCGCACACATACAAGTATAGACTAACTTGCAAGGATTGGAACACTTGATTCATGTTTGTTTTGAAAATTGTTTCAAAATATGTACCACTTGAAAAAGTGATCGCATATGAACATTACCCAAATTATTCTAATTTTAGGCAATTAGGCTTCATCCACAGGCGTTCAAACAGTTATAGCACTTAAGCATTTAGTCTCATGGTAAGCATGCTAAACATGGCAACATCAACATACATGCGATATACTAAAGCGAGTAAAGACTCACCTGGTACTCCAAGCCAAAAAAGAAATATGTTAGAAAAATACATGATTCCTAACTATGCGATATGACTAATACAACACATACAATATGCAATCTAAATAGGCTCGGCTACTTAACATGATGTATGAATCGATTTTGATAGCATGCGGTCTAAGCACGTATTCAAAGAAGAGTTAAACTAACAGTGCAGTTAGAATGATGAACCGAGCCTCGATGCATGCAATACAAATGGATGCAAACATGAAGTATGCTAATTGAAACATGATGTCTCTAAACTAACCATCATAAGAAGTTAAATAAAAGGGAGAAAGACGTGGGGTTGGAAGACATACACATTGTTACAACATTGCGCTCTCACGAAGGAGAGTCCGAATGAATAAACTAGCTAACTAGCTAAGCTAAAACTAATTAAGCTAATTATTACAAACCGGAATGAATAAAATAGCTAAGCTACTTAACTAATTATTACAACAAATTAATTAACGAACTAGTTAACTAACTAATTAAATAATTACAACGCAATTGCAATTAAAATAAGTAATTAAACTAAATAATTAACTATTACGCCTCGGGAAATGAGGGATTTTCATGCGCATGCTCGGTTTCTACCCGAAAAGACCACCGTTTTGCTTCTGTAGAGCCTCTATTGCATAATAGAACACTAATATTGCTGCTCACTCTGCTCTGCCTTACAAACTTAGTGTTGAATGTTGCATTAGTGGCCGGCCGGACAGTGATGAGGACTACTAGCCACCAGTGATGGCCGGTCAGCCATCAAAGGTAGTCCGCCGGCCACCTGTCGGCCACTGTTGCACAGGTTCATCTTGCTACAACAAAGGACAAACAGAGCATATACAGGGTATTTCAAGGGTTTGTTTGCATAACTCACCCCTCCTTTTCCTAAAAAAAAAAAATCAAAGGAGTAACAAGCTTGGTTCATAAACATCAACTTAAGCAATTTCATTGCATGATGGCATATGAACCAAAGTGTGCAAATTCAATAAATGCAACAAAATAAGACTCATACCTCCTCATTTTCATGAATTGATCAAGGGAAATGGCAACCTTGGAACCTTAAATCATTTCATCACTAATGAGTATGAAATGGTTCAAGTTTCCATGTGTTCAATTAACGTCCGATTGAACACAACCAAATTATTATCTTGCTCACTTTTAATTTCAAGTTTTAGTTACTTCATTTTAGTTACCTTTCCATCATTTAATTAATTGAGTCCAAAGGATGAGATTAAGTCCTCTAATGGAAAGAGGACTCAAACTAAAAGTTGTCTTTGGCATGAAAGAGATATCACACTGTTGGTAATGAACCCCCTAAGGGATTAAACCATTGAGCATGACACCTCAATCTCATACTATCAACAAACAAGTAGTTTAAACCACTTTCAAAGCAAAACAAAAGCCAAGAAAGAAGAGAGGTTGCAGAGATGATTAAGTGCTGAAAGTGAGTGAGAAAAGCATAAATAAATTATATCAACTCAAAGGAGAAGGTGTCTAAGGCCTAGAACACCAAACTTGTGAGGACTATTACACTACAAGCATGCAAAACAAAGCTCAAATGTAACCAACAGCCCAAAACAATGCTAAAACAGTCTAAAACAAGTCCTAAAACATGCTGAAATTGAGCTAAAAAAGTCTAGATTAATATGCTAAAACATGGCACAAACTAGGCTAGTAAGCAAGACACAAGGAGGAAAGGCTAACCCTTCTAAACTTGGACTTCAAAACATGATTTTAGCCACTAAAAAGCTCTGAAAATCAATGTTTAAAAGCTTTGGACAAAGATAGTAAAAGGGTGGGAAACACAAGGGCTAAGGCCTCCAAAATAAGGTACAAAGAAGGGTAAACTACCCATCAACCTTTAATTGCGTTAGGACCCAAGCTTCAGCCAAAAAATATAGAGTTTTGACAACCCCAAAACAATGGAAAAACGGTAGGAATAATAGCAAATAAAGCTACGCTACAAGCAAAGTCTTATACCTTTTGAAGAGAAGAGTAATTCCAAGCAACAAAATCAAATAAACACACCCTCTAGAACTCAAACCAAGCTCAAAAGTACCTTATCTCAGAGATGGTGAGATTTAGTTAAGGCTGTATAGGCAAAAGTTAAGGAATTGTAGGCAAAAGTGTAGAGATTTGGTAGAGAGAAAGAGAATTGTAGAGAGAGAGAAAAATTTTTGATCTCAAAATTTTCCAACCTTTAAACAAGAGAGAAGGGTCCCCTATATATAGAAAACATGAAATCTCTACAAGGATATCCAGCTCTACACGTGTGGACAGATGCATGCATCTGTGCAAACAGCTGGCATAGCTAGCATAAAATATCTGCAAATACACTGGTGGCCGACCGGCCATTAGTGGTGGCCAGTCGGCCATCACTGGCCGACAGCCCAAAAGTGATGGCCGACAGCCTCAAAAGGTACCTGGCAGGATACCAGAGGCTGCAGGCTTGAAGAACAAAGGCTTGGTCCAAGAATAAGGCAACAGGGGTGCAAGGTTTGAAAGGCTCAAAGCTGTGGCATTCCGCTAAGGACTTCGAGCACTTGATAAGCATATAAACTCATCATCGGGTGTGCATGCAATGACGTCCAAGTCGTAAGGGTTGTCAAAAATGGGGTGTCTGCAGTTGCCCCTCTTTGACAGAACTCAGAGTCATGAAATGACGTGAGTGAATGTCAAAGCCCGAAGATGACCTATTTTGACAAGGCCATAAGACTTGGACAAACAATCAAAACAAAAACAAATGGTTGCGCCCACAGGCTGCCTACGTATTCCTTTGCAAGGAATCAAAACCAGCGTAGTTCTGGGGCAGGATACAAATGATATGCAATACAACAAAACAATGTAATGATATACAAGGTAACGAAATAATCAAACCACAAGTAGTGCAAAACCACACAAATACCAAAAAGAGATGGAGATGCAAATCAAACAACGTTTTATATAGAAAAGAAGTGGGCACAGCCAAAGGACGTCCAACATAGGCTAAGTGCCTATATCCTCAATACTTTCCTCAGCCCAGCATGGATGCTTACACATAATAGAACCATGTTTTAATGTGAAAAAGGGTGCGAGCACATGCAAAACTATGTTTTTCGTAGAAAGAGAAAGAGTACAAGTAATTGAGTGGTATGATATAAGTGAGGGATATGATCTGCAGGGGAAAGATAATGATCCTAAATACTGAATGCAACAAGACAAAGTACAATGCAATAGATGCAATGGATACAGTGAATAAGGGACGCAGGCCAAACCACATTTTACCTAGAAAATGTATGGGCACAAAACAGATCACGTCTAACACAGAAAAGGTGTTGACACCCTAAACATTGGCCTCAGCGCAGCATGGGTACATACACATGAAAGAACCATGTTTCAACGAGGGAAAACTATGAGCACATGCCGAACTAAGCTTAAAATAGAAATGATGTAGGCGATAAAATGGATAATGATGTACTGGATGCAATAAATAATGCAGTAGATGAATATGGGTGACATACTCCAACCATGCTCGAATCGTGGGAGGAGGACGAACAAATCTCAAACACACTGAAATCGTGTGAGGAAGAGGACACTTAAACCACGCTGAAATTGTGAGAAGAGGTCCTGAGAAAATCGCCCAGGGTCACGTTCCACGCGTCCTGAGATAAATTCCAAACACGCTAAAATCGTGTGAGGAAAGAAACACTCAAACCATGTTGAAATCGTGAGAAAAGGTCCTAAGAAAACCACTCAGGGGCGCGTTCCACGCGTTATGGGATAAATTCCAAACACGCTAAAATCGTGTGAGGAAAGGAACATTGAAACCACGTTGAAATCGTGAGAAGATGTTCTAAGAAAACCACTCAGGGGTGCGTTCCACGCGTCTTGAGATGAATTCCAAACACGCTGAAATCGTGTGAGGAAAGAAACACTCCAACCACGCTGAAATCGTGAGAAGATGTCCTAAGAAAACCACTCAGGGGCGTGTTCCACGCGTCCTGAGATAAATTCCAAACACACTAAAATCGTGAGAAAAGGTCCTGAGATAATGCGATGGATGAAAAGAGTATGATGAGATTGTGCGATAGATGCACAGGAAATGCAGTAAAAAAACAAAGCGGCACTTTAGAAAGTACCTCATGGAGTGAGTGGTGATGAACCACTGTACTTTGAGAGGGATCTCTCTGTTGTGTTTTTCGAACTCTTACCTTCAACTCACAGTTCAAAGGCCCTCAAATGCTAACAACGGGTAACCTTTGCATGTAGAAGCCACGGATGCTACTTTTCTTCTTGATCATATTCACAACTTTCCCTATTCTCTAACGAGGTGACAGACTAGGTTGGTTCAGTATCTTGAATTGAGGTGCACACATGCTATCTCAATCTATGGGGCTGCCATATAGATTTCAAGCCGGGGATATACCCCTGGGTATTTAAACCAGACTTTAGTCTTGGAAATTCCAAACCTTTGTGTTCTAGGCATCGCTATTCAAACTCTACTTTCTACCATCGCAGTTGGTCTCCTAGGAACTCATTGCAAACACAGCTAAGATACCCTTGACAGGGAATGGTATTCGGGGATAGCACTTTGATCACCATTTTGGCTTGAAGCAAGCTTGAGGTTGAGCTTTCGGTAGAGGTACACTCATACTTCAGAGAAAAGATAAGGCTTGAGAAGGTGCATCAGGAATGCAATCTCAGAAATTGCTAAAGTTGAAACAAACTCAGATGCTCCAATTTTCTCTCTTTTCTAGTTTCAGATAGGTCCTTGTTTGGTTGGTCTCTCTTTTGATCAAGGGTGGGCCTTGTAGTTTATAAAAGGAAGAACCCTGTTTTGCACACCATATTGGAAATGACACAACACTCTGAGCACAAAATGATTTATTTTTGAAATTGAAACCAAGAATAAATTCTTAACCGGGTATTGAGCCTACGACTGACCATAGTCAAAACGACTCAACAAAGGAAAAGTAAATTAAAAACAACACAACTATTGACACTCATTGAAATCAAAATGACTCAAAACAAGAATCGAGACAAACAAAAATAACAAACACAACACTCGGACATTTGCTTTCCATCGGCGGGAGACCTCTCGGTTCATGAGGAGTCTGTTTCTCCAGGTATTATTTCCCACCCTTTTCTCATTTGTGATTCTCACATCACTTTGGCCCTTAATCTCTTTTTCTTTGAAAAGTCATTTTCTCACTTTTCTCTCAGCTCACATCTCTCTATTCTTTAATCTCTCTTATTTTTTTTTATCCTTTCCCAGGTGTGGTTGATGGATAAGATGGAAGTTGTGGACCTTATGAGGGGGGTCGAATATCCAGCATTTATGCTTTACTTAGTTCGATACCTCACTACTCGGAGGATGAGAGAGTTTTTTGGCCTCTGCTGCTAGCTTCAGTTATGCCCTTTTTCGGGTGAGTGTATTGATAATGGGGAAAAGATATAAAACCTAACTCGACTGTGCCCCTAGTTCATCATTTTAACCATTTTTTGTTTTTGGCTTTCTGTTAAAACAATTTGTGACCAACATGAAAGTTTAGATTAACATGCTTGTTCGACTTTCTGTTTTGAAATCATGTATGAGCACTGAAAAGTTTCCTTTTTTGAATCCAAGAAATGGTCCAGTTTTGGAAAAATGGAATAATTTTCGAGAAAATTAGTCAACTCATTAAAAAAATCCTCAAAACTATTTGCAAATGGCCACTACCCGACCAACGAGGAATTAACTCTTAAGATGCGCAACCTCAGATCTGAACTTGAATTGTCTTGCAGCTGAATCTTCTAACAAAATAGACAATTGATTTTGAACGAAGATGAGCACAAAGATGAGCCAATTTGCACATGGATAGGATAGCCGAGTTGAATAAGGATAAGCCAATCAACATAGATGAGACTAGTAGGTTGAAAATGGTTAGGGCCAAACTTCAGGATGAAGTTGCCTACGTATCCCAAAGATGGGAATCAGGCCGCACGTAGTTTCGGGCGATTAAGGTGCACTCAGGTATTAAACTCTCCTTTTACGCTCTAAGTTTTGCCAAAACCGCCCTTCCGAGTTTTCAACCTTGCGAGCTCTATTTTTTCATTTTCATTTTTCTTTTTTCTTCTTTCTTCTTTGTTTCCATTTTTTCATTTTTGTTCTTTTTTCTTTCTTTTATCTTGCTCTAACTTTTGCCTGGGTCGCCCTTTCGAGTTTTCGGCCCAGCGAGCCTCTCCAGGATAGAAAAGTTTAACTTGTCCATGTTGATCGGTCGTAGGATCTCTAAGCCATCTGAATCCAGGAGAATGGCTGCTGTTTGTTGATGATGTAGTCTTGATGATGTAAGGGCCCATTCAATTAGGTTTGAATTTTCCTCTAGTGTCATGGATAGGAACTTGATTGTCCTTCAACAAAAATTTTCTTCTCTCAGATTTTGGAATTTGGCTTTCTTTTCAAACTCCATTGGCTTGAGAAATGACCCAATTTTGAATCTTTGAGTGTATCTTACCTTTTTTGCCCCTAGTTTAAGGGATGCTTCTCATCCAGCTATGCAAGCTTCTTTTGGATCACATCTGAGCTTCTTGTCCCTAGTTCAAGGGTTGCTTCAAATCCGACCATGCAAACCTCATATTTTGGTTGATCATTGAACATTCTAAATCAAGGTTCAGGGTTTGAAAGCAAAGGGGTCGAGTCCTGAGGCTGAGAGTGATCATATGTTGTACAATCTCAAGATTAATTCCTGGCGTGTCTTCGTAGAACCACGTAAAACATTTTTGAAATTCTTTTAATAAAACGACTAGTTGCTCATGCTCTTCTGAAGACGATGTAGAACCAATCTGGATCAAGCCAGGATCCTTCTCAGTACTCACATTAACAGACATGATCTCATTCATTAAGGGCTTAGCGCACCTCTCTTCCTCTCAATCGATCAAATTTTTGCAAATCCCGAAGAATTCCTTCCTCTTTGTTTTCACCACAGTTTCGGAAACAGTTTTGAAAAAAAAACTTTGGTCAATGCAATGATTTAAAGGCACAGTAGAGGTAAGTGGAAAAGTACTGTCATTTCATTCAGATCTTCTGGCGTAACTGGCTCAATGGTAGAAATAGACTCAAAGAGTGAAAAAGACAAACAAAACAAGACAGTGATGTGATGTTCGAGTTAACACGCCCGAAATCACCTAACTCTAACATAATAAGACTGACTCAAAACAACAAGACTGACCCAATACCCAAGTTCGAAAGTAAAATGAACAATATTTTCAAAGTGCTAAAAAGTGCGCAACATCCACCATATCTGGAGGAAAATAAGCGCCATCAGTAGGTGGTTCATCCCCGATCACATAGTCACATTATGTCCCTAGTTCATCAATCCAGTGTCGATAAACTTTGTAGGACTCGGTGGAGTGATGACCTTATTGTCAATCAGATCTTGAACTTCACAGCGAAGATGAAAACAACCGTCAGTGTCATGGCCGATTTGTTGATGGAAGGCACAATACTTGGTAGCATTATACCTGGATGGAAGGGGATCAAGGAGAGGTCGAGAATCAAGGGGTTTGAGGATGGCCTTGCCCTATGAGGATTTGGAGAGCTTTGGACAAGGTCATGTAAAGGGGATTGGACGTGCAATTACCAATCCTGACAAGATTGACAGAGGGGTTGGCAGGTGTTGACTGGGTTTGATGACCTCTTATGGGTGTAGGATTGGAGCTAAAAGGGACGTTTCTGGTACGGTAGCCCTTTTCATAGTTTATCCCTAGATTCAAAATGATACCAACCTGAGCAACAAAAGTGTCATCCATAGTGTTTGCAACAACTGCAAGCACTTGTTGCTTGTTCAGCCCTTTGCCCTTCAAAGCCTCAATAGCCCATTGAAGTTGTTCATAAGGATCAATGCTTGCCTCGGCCTTGTTCTTGCCCCTTGCCTCTACTTTGCTAAGGGATTGGGTCGCTATATCGGAGCGGAGCCCAGTTGTTGTCAACATGTCATCACCCAGACTTGAGATAGCTTCTGGTTGGCCATTTTCAATTGTAGCTCGCCCCAAGATTGGGGGCCTTTTGGCGTGAAATTTCTGGCATGTGATGTGGTCGATGATGGAGCCAAAATCCCAAAGGCTAAATCTTCCACTGTTCTCTAAAGATTTTCAATCATGCTCATTAAATCAGAAGTAATGGGTTCATGGGTTTGAGATGATTGGGGTTCAAGTGCAACCATCATACACAAGTCCGTACTTTCTAGAATGAACACCTCAGGCTTGGGTAAATGGATCGGGGTGATGTATATGCTGGGGTTGTAGGTGGATGGTAGTGTATGGATTAGGTTGAGTTGTAAAGATGGTGCGTTAGTGGTGGCCTAAGGTCCTTTTGGTGGAACTATGATCTTTTCGTCAATAAGATCCTGGATCTTATGACTGAGGTGGGTGCAATGGTTTGTATCACGACCGTGCTGCTGATAATAGGCACAGTATTTAGCGAGGTCATATCTTGGTGGAAAAGGATTTGAGAGGAGTCGGGGTTCTAAGAGCTCCAGGTACCCTTTTTCTAGCAGCATTTTCAAGGCTTGAGAGAGACTCATGTAAAGAGGATGGAAATTTTGGGCTTGGGGCTGAGTTGCAGTTGTGGGTTTTTGGCTATTGATGAAAGTGGTGACAATATTTACTTATGAGCATTTCGCAGTTGTGCTACCATTAGAACTACAAAAAACATTCTTCCTCATAGGTTCATTACCCTCCACAATGATCCCTTGCCTGATGGCTTCCTCGATTTGAACCCCAATTTCATGGAGGTCCTTAAAGTTGAATAGTGGGGGGACTATCATTTTCTGTAATAGCCTTTCATGCAGATTTCTAACAATGATACGGACTTGCTTTTTCTCTGGAGGCCTACTTGCCATCATAGCCGCCTTTGCCCTCCGTCGAATAACAAACTCTAAAAAGCCCTCTTTCAGTTCCTGACACGTTGCCTCAAGATCACGAGTTATGACCTCGATCTGCGTGTTATAGAAATATTGGGTAACGAAGGATTTGGCCAACTCTTGCCAGCTCTGTTTCACAGAGTCCTCCAATTTAGCATACAAAATGACCGCTATTTCGGACATGGTTCAGCTGAATAGTGAAAACTTCTGTTCTCGGGTCAAACCCATTGGTCGTAGGATATCAGAAAATAGATGCAAATGCACTATCGAATTTCCAGAGCCATCAAAGCGGTCAATATGCGGCATCTTGAATCGGTCTGGCAGTGTCACGGCCAAGTCAGTGTACCCATCCTCAATATCTGGAATGGACTTTACACCCTGAGATTTCTTGAACAGTAACTGCTGATCCAGTGTGCCCATCCTCTATGTTTGCAACAGAGTTGACCCTCTGTGCCATTTTGAACAACTTTTCCAGCTTGTTGACTTTGAGCGCGGTTGGATCAACCTCGAGTTCGAATGGTGCCTCGATTTGATACATCGGGGCTCTGGAAGTTTGTGTTGGGATGGGTTCTACTTGGACTGGGAGAACCGAAACATCCTCAGCTTGTGGATCTTGAGCAGTGGAAGCATTATGTGTGGCATCAGGCACAAGGATAGCCATGGTGGGTATATGTGACGTAGAAGCCGCTGCTGGCTGCGGTTGCTGTTGTTGTCGGCTAGTTATAACCTCGACCTGACGGGTCGCGTCATGCTGGAGAGAGTCAACTATTTGCTGTAGATGGAGTAATAATCCCTTTAAATTTGTCGGAGGCTGAGTGTGAAACTGGTTTGATGTTTATATAAATGGTGGAGTTGGATATAGATTATCTTTCACCTATGGAAGTTTGGATAGTTTATCTGTTTTGGAGATTGTATATCTGTTTAGAAGTATCTATTTTGAGCTATCGATGGAGGATAACTATGATTATTGTAGAAATTGAATGAAGATTAGGTAAATTGAAATTAATCTTTCATCCGTTGTCATTGAACATGATTATGTCTTTAATACATTGCAAATGTATGATGTTTGGGAGAAAAAAAAAGGATGTACTTCATGTTTGGGAGAAGAAATGGAATGTACTCCATTTAATTAAGTTGGTTGGTGTGTTTATGGTGAAAGTCCCGAAAACCACGAGTATACATGGGTGCTAATTCCCGCAAATCAAATATCTGTAAAATGGCAAGTAGAAGTGTTTGTATGATGGTTATATTGATTAAAGACCCACTGAGTTGTTCCCTAAGTTTGGTTGTTTGAATAAATTGGAAATGACTCATGAATTAAGATTAAATGGATTGAGATATAAATTTAACATAGTAAGATTTTGCAAAATAGTTATGAATGATTTTATCATTGGCATGGTATGTGCTTGTCACACTTATATCTTTGTTAAGATTCATATATTATGTTAGATTATTTCTGCTGGGTTTGGCTCACTCTATATGGGAAAACATTTTCAGGTGTTAGTAATATGCCTCTGCCAAGGCAATAGCTTGGGGGAAATCAGAGCTAAAGGCTTCTCTTTTGTGTATTATGTCATTGTTTTGATTCAAGCCAAGGGCTTTATATGTATTGGATTTAAATCTACTTTTGTTGTAACCAAACATGGTCTTGGAAAGATGTAAGCCTGTAGGGCATTCATTTTTGTTAAACCTTTTTGTGCCATTAACTCTCATGAAATGAAAGAACATTATACTCTGATTTATATTGTTATTTTCATATGGTCTTGGATAGATTTATGGCATTTATTTCGGAGTGTTACATTATGAGAACTTCAACCAACCCATGATTGTAGCATATCCTATAGAAAAAAGAAAAAAGAAAAAAACAAACAAACAAACAAACAAAATGAATATATATATATATATATATCAAAACTATTGACATTTTAAAATTTAAAAAAATAAAAAAATAAAAAAAATACTTTTGCCACTAAGTTATAAGTTGTACACTTATGTCCTTCACATGCGAAACATCAAAATGATATCCGGTGTCTATGAAATTTTGTTGATAAAGTGATTATGGCTGAAACACCTTATTCAAAAATCTTTCTAAGATATTATCATAAATTGGTAGATCTAAAGTTGGGGTCAAGCTTCTCTCAAATGCAAGATTGGACTAGATTGTGCTGTTCGGCCTGTGGGGGCTACCATGGGTCCTATTTTGATGATCTGAATCGATCAATGTATAGAACTCGTCGAGTAATTTATCCCTATCAAATATTCTGTTAATCGGATATCGATAGCTATTTGATCGGATCAAATTTCTGTCAACAATAACTATAATTTTCAGAATAAATTGTTGATAAAAATCTGATCCGATCAAGTTGCTATCGATATCCGATTAACGTAATGTTTTATAAGAATAAAGTACTCGACGAGCTCTACATAATGAATGGTTCGAATTATCGAAATAGAGCTCATGGTGGGCACGGGCCCAACAGTATCATCCAGTCCAAAAAACAAGCTTGGCCTCTAAAGTTGTATTTATATTTATAAATGAAATCATCTTTTACTAGGAAAATTATCATTCCATAAGAAAGTCTAAGAAATTAATATAAAAAAATGTTAGGTACCCCAAATGTTTTATTAACATTTCTACCAAATATCTCACATGGGTGTGGGACTCACACCATGTGGGTCCCATCTGGGTCTCACACCTTTGTGAGATATTTGGTAAAAGTATTTGTAAAAAGTGCTGCTATTAACACCTGCCAAAATTCTTTGGACCCTCCATTTCTTTAAACCCCAACCCTAAACCCTAAATTTTAATAATATTTTTTGGACACCCCACTTATTACCAAATCTACCTATATTCATAATATTTTCACAATCAAATGCACATCCAGCCAATTTTTCATACCTCTCCTTCCTTGACGCTCCGTCTACCGCATTCATCTTCTCCACACCGATTGAATCCATTCAAAGTGTTGCTAATGTGCTTGGGGCATTGTTTTTTTTTTTTTCCTTTTTTCTTACAAGTGCTGCTGCAATTCGTTGGAAATTCAACACTTTCGGATCACAACCACACAAAGGTACAATACTTATGTTTTCTTACAAGTGTTGTAGACTTTTTCATCTACCGTCAAATGTATAATTTACTTCTCTTTTCTTTTCAATTAATCATAACCACACAAACAAAAACCCTTTACCAACCAAAACCACAACCACACAAAACCCTAATTATGGGAGAATACTATAATGTAATAGATGGCCTGATTCCACATAAAATTCAAATTTTTTTTTTGGAAATAGAGGTCTAAATATTGTAATCTAATGGATGGCTTAAATATTATAATGTAATAGAAGTCTACATACCAACTAGAAATAAAATAAAAATATTAGAACCCTTTGTCTTTTAGAAAATTTGTTCAGTTGATCTTTTGTCTTGGAGTGTTGGGCATTTTGGTTGTGTTTTCTTTGTGCATGAAAAAAACAAAATTTGTTTGGCTGATACTTTGTCTTGGAGTGTTGGGACTAGTTGTTTTTTTAAGTGTGAGGTTTTTATGTCTGTACTGTACATATAGTATAAAATTGTCCATTTTCTATTGTTGTATGGCATTGCCATTGCCATTGGTTTTGCCTCTGTTTCCTATAATAATCTTTAGAATTACTTTATTTTCATAAGTTTTTTTTTAAAAATTTTGTTTTCTTTTGTGTTACTTTTATTACTTAAACATTAACTAGTAATGAGGTTAGGTTAGTTTTTGTTATACATTGTTTGTTGTAAATGACAAACCAAAAATTGTCAACAAAGAAAAGGGCACTTGAATCTGTAATATTGTACCCTATTTGAGCAAAAAAAAGTTATGTTCTTTCTTATGTAATATTGTACCCTATGAATTCTAAGTTTATATTTGTTTGGTGGGTAAGAAGTAAGAAAATGAAAATGAAAATTTAGACTTATATTACATCTAAATTTTCTTCCACATGAAAAATTTATATCTGAATTTTCTGCCAAAAAAAAAAAAGGGAAAGAAGAGAAGGCAAATAGGGCAACAACCAGCTAGATTATTTAATTCACATTTTCAGTTTCTTTTCCATGTATTTTCATACATCAACTTATAGCCACATAATCACACAATACTTGTACTAACTATCTTCCACATAAACTAACTCTAATTAGCACAATACACATCATAAACCTAACAAGAAGTAGGTGAGCTGTTTGAAAACAGTGCTAATTTTAGCACATTATATCAACTTGGAGATGCATGTGATTATATTGCAACTATAGGCTTTGGGCCAATGTTGAATTTTCTTTAAGTACTTATAATCAATCAGAAATGTCCTAAGAAGCAAAACACACAGCTTTTGCTGTGTGTACTAAGCCTTTTTTGTTTTTAATACCAAATTCCATTGTTTAGGCTCTCAAATTTTTGCTTTTTTTTTTTGGGAAAGCTTTGTTTTTGTCTATAATTTTATTTAGGATTTTTTGTTTTTAATGGTCTTGCTCTTGGCATGCTTCTAATGCATTACAATTCTCATATTTTGGTCCAACTCAAATATCTTATTTTTAGTAATTTCTTTTTATCGTTTATTTATTTTGTGTTTGGCAAGAAACTGTCTTAGTTTGTTGTTTCCTATTTGAATTTGTATCTTTTCTAAAGCTATCTCTATTTGAAATCTACATACATAAAAATACATGTATATATACTTCTGACCATGCATGTTTTTTTTTGCCTCATTGGTTATGACACACCTATTTAAGATAGGCTTCAATGGCTTATAAGTTATATATATAATGTCCCTAGATGACATGCATTTTTGATACATAGAAAGGACTGGCTATATTATTAAGGGTAATTGACATTGGATATATTTTCTTACATTGTCATTGACTAACATCTAATTGTACTTGGTGGACAACTATGGTGGAAACTGCTCGAGATCGCCCAACAGCATCTAGGAGACGTAATGTTGTACTTTCTCAAAAAGTGGCTAAGAGACCTCAACGCACTCGTAAGACTAAGGATCAAGGTAATGGAGTTAATGAACATGACATGAATGACATAGGTGCTGCTTTAGCAAAAACGGTTGAGGTTAAAAACGATGGGGGCAATCAATTGAATGTGAGTGACATGGGTGATGAACTAATAGATATGGGTGATGAGCCAACAGACATAGGTGATGATCCGGGTGATGAACCAACAGACATGGGTGACTATGAAGACCAACAAATAGATACAGCTGAAAAAGTTAATGAAGATCTTATTGGACCTTTTCCTGGAGGGACATATGATCCTTCAATTTTGAAGAGTTTTCATTGTCACGTAGCAGCAAAAATTTGGTATAATGATGTAAGTCATTATCTTACATTAATTTCATGTTTTAAATTTTGTTTCAACTTTACTAATTCTTTTTTTTTCTTTTTTCTTTTTTTTTTATTCTATGTTGCAGGAACGTAGAATACTTAAATGCTTAAATCATGGTTTTAAAGTTGGTGAATGGTCATTCAACTTGGAAGAGAATGAACAGTCCAAATTTCATGGTTTAATTATGGATTCGGGGTTGATTTCTTTAGTGAGTTGCTCATATAAATTTGTAAATAAAGTTATAGTTTCGGCCTTTGTGGAAAGATGGTAGCCAGATACAAACACATTTTGTCTACCATTTGGTGAGATGTCACCAACCTTAGATGATGTTAGTGTAATTCTAGGGATTCCAATGATTGGTAAATTAGTCTCTTGCAAGAAGTTATCAAATGTTGACGTTGCAAATCTGCTAGTTGAGGCTTTGGGAGTAACAATAGATGAGGCAAATATAGTGTTGAATGTAGCACAGGACCGGTCTATCAAGGTAGAATGGTTGAGACAACGGTTTTAAGTCAGTGGTTGATGCGGACAATGATAATACCATTGAGTGTGCAGCTAGGGCATATTTGTTATATTGTTAGGTTGTACCTTATTTGCAGACAAGACTGGCACACGTGTTCCGGTACTGTATTTGTCTTTTCTTATGGATTTGCGATCGGTTGCTTCTTATGCTTGGGGTGCAACCGCATTGGCTTTTTTATACCGGCAATTGGGTACTGCCACAAGGTATGTCGTGAAACAAATGGCGGGATACATGACATTGCTGGAAGCTTGGATTTACGAGCACTTTGTTGGTGCTAGACCCCACCCCAATTTGGACTATAAAGAAGATCAGCCTCGTGTCTTTCGTTGGATTTCTCGTACCTAATCTGGTTCGTCAACGTCTATTTTACAAAGGTTGCGAGAGGACCTCGACAGATTAGAGGCCCATGACATAAGTGTCAAACTTACATCAATGTATGTATATATTACTTGTTATTATTCAACCTAATTTATAACTTACATATAAAATTTTTACTACTGTAGGTTATTTAGGATCCATACCATGATAAGCGTATTAAGCATCCTTTTTCTGATGTTGCTTACTATAGTGAATGCTTAAAATGTATGTACATTGTTGAACCATACCATCTAGATAGGGTGCTGAGATAGTTTGGAAGGTGCAAATTATTCCCTCACCTCCGCTTGCTCTAGTTCGAGCCTTTAGAGGATCCATTGCAAAACAATACAACATTGTCTATAAATACTTGGATACGATTTGGGAGAGTTGGGAAAATCACTTCTTGTTTGAGACAGCGCGTAGTGTTCTAGTCTTGCATCCATGGGATTGTGTGCCAAGTTACTTGGACTGGTTTACTTCCATTTCACATGTGCAAGTTCAAAACCCGACACATCATTCTAAGTATAACCCACGCACTGAGACATCAGCTGATTATCGTCAGCTTCAATTCGTATGTCAATTTTTACCATTTTCATTTTCATATATATTTTGTTTAAGGAAATTGTTAAATTTTATTTTATTGTTTGCAGCGCATTGACAGTGCCTTGAGCATTTCACGTTCAATGCTCGAAATTGGATACAATTAAGCAGCTCCCACCCGAGATATGTTACGCAATGCTATGAAGAAGATAACACAAGTCTTGTAGGGCTAACAGTCCACTGAAGAACATACACCATCAGAGAACTTGGTGTACACTCGTCACAGGAATCGTGGAGCAACGTCTTAGACTTTAGCATTTGTTGGGTTCAAATGTTTTAAATGTGTATTTTGAAATCTTAGTCTCAAACATATGTTAGACTTTTTGATGGTGTTAGACACAAGTATAACAAAGGTTAGATAACACTTTAGTATATGTTAGTTTGTCTGAGAAAAATTTTTGGCATACATTTTGATGGTGGTTTGTATATGACACAAGTATGAGCTAGGCTTGTATATGACTTTACCATACCTTTTTGGGCACTCAATGAATTATTTTGATGGTTTAGAATTGGTTTGATTGTTTGGAATTGGTTTGATAGTTTGTTTGTTTGAAATATTGGTTTGTTTATTGCTTTATGGTCATCACTGAATAAACAAATCTAGACTAATGAGCGAACATGAATTTTATGTTCATCACTCACTAACCGAACAAATCCTCCTCGTTCAGCACTGTAAAACCGAATCAAAATGACTCACTTAGCACTGTAATGCCGAACAAGTAGTCTTCGTTTAACACTGTAATACCGAACATATATGGTTTTTTTAGTACTGTAGTGCCGAACATAAATGCTTGCTGGTCCTTTCACAATTGCTGGCCTACTCATTTCAGCATTGTAGAACCGAATAAAAACAATTCATTCACCACTGTATAGCCGAACAAATGTATTTTGTTCAGAACTGTTTTGTCGAACAATAGTGATCCTGTCAGCACTATATGTCCGAACAAAATTTGTTCTTCATTGTGTAACTTGAATCCATTCCATTTCACTTTTTTCATCAACTTCAATTCAGTGTAACACAAAAAATAACATTCGTTTCAATTCACTGTTTACGATTCCAATTCATTAGAACAAAGAAAATAACCTGAATTAAATCCATTCAAAATACAAAACTTAAATCCATTCCAATTCACTCTTTTCCATTTTAAGTTAGTTTAACAAAGAAAATTACATAACTTAAATCCATTCTAATTCTGTTTCCTAGCTCACTCGTATGACATTAGTCCTCATCCAGGTCTACTGTTTCGATTGTGGCTACATCTAGACTGATGAGTGATTTGAAATGTTGTACTCTGGAACTGTATGCAACCTTCCAGCCTATTGCACAAGGGTCATGGTACCTCTGCCAGTTAGTTGCTATGGGTGGAATAGGATGACCAGGCTCCAAATGAGCTACAAAAAAAAAAAAAAAAATTAGAATGTACAAAAATGTTTTTGTTATTAATAAATTTGTCGTTATGATGTACAAGAATGTACAAAAATATTAGAAACCAATACTTGAACAAAATGGTTGTTGTTGACAAAGCCAATACATATCTCCTTGCGAGAGGCAGCAGACGTCGGTATTGACCTAAGAGAGAGGAATGTCAGACATTGTTGCATAAACAGGTGGACCAAAACGACTTGGCAGAAAGATGATATAAGATGACCCATGTCAGGCATCGTCATCCACCGGTCCAACCCAGGGTTTGGTTCAAAAGATGCCAAGATGTTGGTAAGGTCATCGATTCTCTCTTGTGATCCAAATAATTTCCTGTAGTAGTCACTATGCGTATGCAACTCTTTAAGTAAATCTTTTCTCACTTGTAACCATCCTTCTTCTCCAAAACCCATCAAACCAGCAATAGCTCGGAACCCACAATTGCCATCTGCTGCAACTCGCTTAACGTATTTAATATATCGTCTCAATTAAAGGAATGCCTCTAAAAGCAATTTGGATTCAATGATTCAAGCGTGAACCTATCACAGGCCAATGCCAATGTTAGACAATAAAGTAGACAACATGACACAATTACATACCTCACTAGTAAACCATTATACCTTTTCTGTCTTCTTTGTTTTCACCTTTTTTGTTGTTACACGTGCCTGGCAATGGACTCTGGGTGAAAACTATCTTGTGCTGAAGCAACTATTTCAAACTCAAATGGCTCATGAGAGTGGAGGTTCAATCTTCAATTTTGGCACCCCGTGGATTAGACTTCACTTTTGCTTAATAAAAATGTACAATCAGGTTTCGCTAATTCCCTCAATCTTTGTACAAAAATCTCTTCACATCTGGATCCACCTCCTCGAATTGTTTGGCAAACAATTCTAATCAGGTGTACAAGTCCACTCTTCACTTCAGTGTGTTTGGTGGTACTCAACATATCAATCTTAGTCCATATGAATAAACCAAATGAGGGGAATTGGCCAATTTCCCTCATGTAATTTGCTATCCATGTGCACATGGAAAACCATGAGTACGTCGAACGACACATACACATGCAGTAATATCAAATTACTAATCGAAGATGTTCGTTTAGACTCTGCCAATATGATCTCTAATGCAGTACATTGAGACATTACCACGAAGCTCCTTCAACTGTGCGTCAGGTTTGAAATCATGTTGCACAACAATCTTGCTTTTCTCAAATGATGATTTTATTTCACTATGTTGCAACTCAAGTAAATTGTGTATCCTTGTCCAATTCGACTCAAAATTTCCTTGACTTGATCCAAGATATCTTTTAAGTTTTGCATGTGAACTCTCAACCCTATATATGAAAATAAACTGTTATAAAAATAATGTAATAAAAAACCAAACAACTAATAAATTTAAATGTTCGTATTTACCTATTTGTTGTAGAATTTCCAAAGTGCATAAATGTGTCAGTCCAAGCAGCCACAAATTTCTACTTATATGTATCCAACCAAGATGAGGTAACATAAGGAAGTGCATCTTGATAACTACTAAACTCACTATATAACAAAGACAGTCGTTGCATATATACTTCTTCAGACGATAACATAACCAACATATTCCAACTCATTATAAACATTTCCCATTTATCCTTTGTCTCAAACATCTTTTTGTAATTAGCAAGCACATTTTTTCCAATATGCCATCTACACAATAAATTTGTAGTTGCAGGAAACATCGTACATATGGCATTCATAAGGGCCAATTCTCTATTTGTGACAATAACAAAAGGAAGAGTATTTTCATCGATGACACTACACAAAATACCAAGTGCCCATGTGTGTAGTTATCTTCCTTCTCATACTAGAGGTATGCAAATGCAACTGAAAAGGTCATGTCTGTCGATGTCACACCTACATTCTCCAGAAAGGGCAACCGATATCGATTGGTCTTATAAGTACAATCCATCAACAATACTTTTGGAAATGCACGTAACAGATTCAAACTAGTAGGATGTGCAAAGAACAAATCAGTCACTGTCTCAATATCTGCACAGCTCCTACGCCACTCAATGTATTTGTTCACCGCTAACTGACCTAATAGTTGTTGCATTTGAGATCTCCTAGCTTTCTCAGCAACTTTATACCTATGACGTGAATTTTAAATTGTCTTCATTGTGGAAGCATTTGCATCATCATGTTGTTTTAATGTAACCAATATCTCACTCGGTCGTACTATACTCTTCAACATGTCTACCAACAAAGAGGTTTCCTCATGTGACAACCTTCCAGCATAAGAATGACCCTCAAGATATTTTGCAACAAGATGATAATGCACACCACAAACAACTATCAAGATTTAGTCATCATTTGTGGCTAATTTTTTGCCCTTCAATAAAAAAGGACATTCACATTTTTTTGTACCAGTCAGTCTTGCTTTTTTTTTTTGTCTTAGGCTTGCTGTTTTTTCGAGTGTCCCTATAAGATCCACTCCTCTCACAAGCTAAGCTAAGTCTTGGCTTCCTACCTCGAATACCACCCCTATCTGATTTCTGCACAACAATAACGAATCCATTTCTTCTTCCAACTTGACGTGCCCATCAAATTAACGCATCTCGACTCTTGAATATCTAAAATAAATAAATCAATCAAAGACTCACCTAATGAGTAACAAATCCATTACTATAATCCATTACAAGTTTTAAATCAACCTTACTGCCTTTAGTTGAAACATCATGTTAAAAACACATGTGAATGTAATTTCAAAATTGAAAAAATGATGCTCATTTCAACAGTCCTGAAACTAATGATTTTGTTCAGTTCAACAGTGTCGAAAATAAAGATGATATTTGGTTTAACAGTACTGACTATCTGCATTAATGCTCGAAACCTATGTATTGAACGAAAGGATTATGTTCAATACTGTATTACCGAACATAATTCTAACAGTCAGCAAACCAGTACCGAACAGCTCAAACAAAACAAGAACGATCAAAAACAACCGAGAATGTTAATACAAGATGGATAAACTTAGCAATGGAATGCCGGTCTCACTAGAATTGTTGTCTTCGTCCTCCATTGCTCTACACAGTGAAATAAGTGATGAAGTATATGTTATACTTGAAGCAAAACTTTTAAGTTCAATATGGTCGATGATGGTGATGAAGATGACACATTCAGGATTTAAGATGATTATGAAAAATAATAGATTTAGGGTTTATGTTGGTTGGTTATGAAAAGTAATAGGTTTAGGGTTTACAAACATGGAATACGTATAGTTAGAGTTGGAGTTGGAGGTAGGGGTGGAGGTGGGGGTGTCGGTGGGTGTCCAATATTATATCAAAACACTCAACCTAAAATCATCAAACACTTACGAGAGTGATTTTAGTTTGTTTGTTTTTGAGAATAAACAATAAATTGACACAAACGATTTTTTACGTGGAAAAAACCACAATTGAAGAACCTTCAATTGTAATCAAAAACCACGGGCGAACCGCCACTATCAATCCACTACTGAAGAACGAAAAGATTACAAAGAAATCATACAAATTACCCAACCCTAGTCAATTTGTCTCTGAATCTTCTGTAACTCTTTTCACCACACCTTCGTCACGGAATTGATTCTGAAGTTGATTCCACACCACAACTTCACTCGTCGAATTAACGACTGCGTAGACTCAAACGCCTTTTGGATCCTACGCTTTGATCTTCGGAATCCACCGAAGAGAACTCACTTGAAACTTAAGAAGCAACCTCCTTGATGTATGAATTTTAATGCATAAGTTCAGAACTCTCTTAAGAACATCAAGGAAAAAGATCAAAAATCTCCCAAGAAGACTTTAAACACAACCCTAGTTTGTTTTGATCAGATCTAGGAAAACGTCCTTCACAAAAACACCCTTAGCAGCTTTAAATAGAGAACTGGATCTGCGATCTCCGCTCGAGCTCACAACAGCCCGCTCGAGCGGACTGACCAAAAACTGCATATGAATAAGCTGAGATGCGCTCGAGCGTAGGAGTTTCCGCTCGAGCGTAAAATCGCACCCACCAGTATCTGTGCTTGCCCTGTCAAAATACTGTGACCTGCTAATCTACGCTCGAGCTCAAGAGTCTCCGCTCGAGCGGACAGTACAAAAACACAAAAACATAGTTTTGAATCAACACAAGGTTTTGTCTCCGGATTTGACAACACAGGGACCTAACAATTTCATATATACATAAATAATTTAGTTAAAAATTATTAAATATATTTATTTAATTTATATATTTTAAAGCACAAGATACTAAGATTATTGACACTTATTACCAAAGTCGCAACATATTTTACAAAATGATTATATATAGATATACAAATAAATAATTTAATTAAAATTTATAAAATATTATTTAAAAAAGAAAATCTTTTATTACTCGCATTGCGGATATATTGAGTTGAACGACACGTAATCGGATAATTCTATTTAACCACTACTGCATAATCGGATAGTTTACATTATTGTTTAGGTTTCTTTTTATATATTTTATTTTAAATTCCTATGGTAACCATTAAGCAAATTACCATTCTAAACAAAACTAATTTTTCAATACACACCACCAGTCATCTTCGAAACCTCCTCCATCCTCTGATACTGATTTTTAGATCATCATCAACCCTAGCCCAGCTGCTCCATAATTACCATTAGTGCAACTCTACCACCGATGACCTATTAGTGTTTCGACCTCTATAATGCATAGCTCTCGTAGCCCCTAACCCTTCAATGCACCCCCCAAGACCCTCGCTTACAATGTACAAGCCCTACTTCCTACAGTCCCTCTTTGTGTGTGTGTGTGTGTGTGAGAGAGAGAGAGAGAGAGAGAGAGATTCATAAAAAATGGTAAGACAATAATAGCTAATGGGCAATATGACGCAGAGGTGAGAAGTCTGGCAATGGCGATGACGACAGTTAGGGGCGTGCGGTGCGATTTGAGCGATTTGACAGTAAAACTATAGATCGAATGGCAGATTAGCAAATTGTGGTTTGAGCAGTTTTGGACGGATGACGGATTGAAAAATATTCTAACCAATTGTCAAGCACTTGCATAATATATGACACTAATTTACATAATATTTTTCATATGTATAATTACTAATTTGTAATAATTTTACATATTAAATATTTCTCACATTTATTTTTACTTTGATATTTCATTATAGATTAAAAAATATATATGTATTAACTATAGTAGAGTGAAACGGTTTCGAAGGCGATTTATAAATTTTAAAGGTTAAACTGTGATTAGCAGATAGAGCGGTGCTGATTGATACGGATCAGTATAATTTTAACAGATTGTGCGGTATTTTACACAACCCTAACAACAGTGGTGGATAGTTTCTGAGGGTTAAAATTAAAATTAGGGTTGAGCTTTAAAATTGATGAAGATAAGGTATATTTGATAATATTTAAAAAAATTATTAGTAAGATTTGAGGGGAAAAAAAAAATCAATTTGTGTTTGGTGTGAACTTAGTAGTAAGTAGTGTGTAATGAGATATTCTGAGTGGTATATATAAATAAAGGTTGCTCACATGTAATCTGGTAGTAGATCAATTTTTCTTGACAAGTTTACTTCAACATTTCGTACTCGCAGGGAAGAAAACTCAGGCTTTGAACAATTGGGTTAGGATTCATCAGGACCAAGAAAATTTGTTTCTTTTTTCGAGTAAGTATTTTGTTATTTGCTATCATTTTATGGATTGAGATCCTTTACCTCATGTGTTGAGTTCGTGGATAAACATTTTTTCTTAATTTTTTTTTTCTTTTTAAATTAGTCCACCAAAAGGAAGATTAAACGATTTGGTTATTTTCCAATGCGTTTTTTTATTCCTTCCAATCAATTACACCTGAGATGAATATCCGACAAAAACAAAATCTATGGATGGATGAAACATTTTTATTTATTTTTAATTTTTTGATTGATTGGCAGGTTTTTGGAACTTTGAGTTCTTATAAAACCATTCTTCATCAAATCGGTTTCATTGTTTTATTGGGTTGGGACTCAAACGGAGAGAGAACCATGCCTCCTCAGTCTTCAGGTCATTTTTTTAAGATCTAGGTCCCATTGTTTTGGATTTGCTGCTGTTATATTTCTAAAGGGTAAATTACAAATACGCCTAAGATTTGTTTAAAATGCGAATTGTTCTGTGGATTGAAAAATTACAAATACTTCCGGTCAGAATTTTTTATTTAACAGAATTAATTGAAAATTAAAATTTCTAACTGTTCACCTATATAATAATACAATTATCTAAATTATTAATTGAAATAAAATTTTAACATTATTAAAAACTATTAATTAATTTGATGATTTATTAATAAAAGGACCTCTTTGTTATGAAATTAGAAATCTTTGCGGCATAATGTAATTTCTAGAACACAAGGGTAATTTATAATTTAAGTAAATCTCAGAGTGTGTTTATAATTTGCCCATTTCTAAATAGGGCAAATTACGATGTTAGTTCCTCTACTTGGTCTCAATAATTTCAATTGATTTGATTTTTATCATGAATTTCTGACTCCGTCTCAATTTGGTTCAATTGTTCATAACTTTTAACATTTTTTTATGAAAAATAGGTACATAAATGATATGTGTTGTATTTTTAATAGCAAAATTATAAATTTACTCAATTGAGTGAGTTAACAGCAACTAATTCAATGTTAATTTTTTGTAAAAACATTAACAGAATTATCAATTGGATCAAATTAATACAAAATCTAAAATTAAGGGTCAAAATTGAGTCAATTAAAAGTGTAGAGACCAAATGACATAAGAGAGAAAATATAGGTGCCATCAGTGTAATTTGTCTTTCAAATTGTTTCTGATGCTTGGAAACAAGAGTAAAATGCTTTTATATCATCTTCCTTTTTTATTTTTTATTATTTTTTTGGCAATAAAATAGGTTTACTTGGAACTTTGGAAATTTTGATGGCATGAGTGGAGTCGGGAAAAAAATAAATTAAGGTAAGACTTGCTTGTCAATATTTTATGTGAATTTTACTTATTCAATTAGATTCAATTTTTTATTTTTTATACTTTATATTTGCGTTGTGTTTGGATAATCTGGATAGAAATTTGGATAGCAAAAGGAAAAGAGAAATGGCAAAAAATTTAACTTATATTGTATTCACATTTCTCGTTACTTTTTCTCTTTCCTTTGCCAAATTCCTACCAAAATTCATGATCTAAACGGAACTAGTTTTCTTTTTAATTGTTCAATCAATAGCTTCTCTGCTCTTGTGACAATGCTGCATATTTTTCATTGTAATTTGGTGAAATAATATATATATATATATGTATATTTGAAAAATTACAAATTCTTTTGATTCATTGTGTAACTCAGGTATTGGGTTGGTTGGTATTTTCTTATTATGCTTTTCGTGGTTAAAACTTGGTTCTTACGCGTTATGGATTGAAAATCTTTACCAAAAATAATCTGCAAAGTAATTACAAATTACAATCTGTCGCGCCTGGATTTTTTGACCATCTTGTTTTTTTTGGAAAGGGGCCTTGAAAATCTGTAGCTAAAGTGTGTCAAATTGAAATGGAATTGACAACATGGGATTCGGCTGTGTTAGGTCCACCTAAATATGAGGAAGTGCAATGCTTCAAAAGAAGGAAAGGAACTTTCAATCTTCACCTAAACCAAACAAAATCAAACCAAACCAAATTTAGCCTTTTGTTCCAATTTGGTGGGATTGATTACATGAATGTGTATTTCCTCGTTCCACTCTATGAAGAGCTATATGCTCAATTATTTGATTTTTCACCCGAAAAAGTATATGTTTTCCATGTAAATGAAACTAATTTCATGATATCATATTATTTGGTGTTTATTTTTTTGAATTTCACTGAGTGTGATTATACTATAATGGCTTGTTTGATTGAGTGGATTATAGCATAGAATTGAGATTATTAATCTATGAGACTCACATTTCATTATTTGGTTGCAATTTTTGTTATACGGATTAGATTTCGCTACACATTCTATCCAAAAAAAATTAATGAATTTTTTAATACTACAACTAATAATGCAAAACAAACATATAATTGGGATTATATATTTCCACATCCATTGCAAAACAAAAGTGGACATTAGGGAATTATTTCTCACTAATCTAACTCATATTAGAGTTTCTCTATACAAGACTTAAGGTAAGACAAACACAAGGTAGGCAATATTCAGCAACCCTAAATCTCTCCTCTCAATCTCTCTCTCTCTCTCTACTCTTATTCTATTCCATCAAAATGAGTACTGATTGAACCATTGGAGGGCTTTTGGATGACACCACAGTGGTGTCACTAAAGACTCACTTCTTCTTTTGCAAGATTGGTGGATCAGCTCAGGACCATACAGATTTGATCTTCAATATATATATATGCATGCTTCTTGATTTGATGGTCCGAACCAATTAAATTAAATGATTTAGTTTCCTTTTAGCTATAGTTCAAACCTATTAATACACTTCTGGTCATGTAGAATTTTACTTGGATACTTATATTTAGGCTTGGTTTGGGGTACACTAAATAATACAAAAAGTCAAAAAGTCACTATCCTATTTAAGGCACATCATCTTATTTAAATTACATCACCTCTCTAACCCATCACATCAAACCTAACCCAAACCCAACCCAACCCATATAAGCCAATAAGTCAAAAAGTGCGCTTTTTTAGAACATCCCAAACCAACCCTTAGTAAACAGTGTTTGTGTGAAAACATGGCACTTGTTTCTAAGTTCAATAATCACATAGATTATGGTTTATCCAAAAATAAAAAAATAAAGACATAATCACGTAGATTATGAGATTGAATGCAATTTTGATATTTATTCTCTTTTCCTAAATATGTTTAATTGTGGAAACATACGTCACAAATACAACATTGCCTTTTGGTTCCCCTTTATTGTTACAAACTTCTTACTTGAATTTATATCTTGTTTTAGCTTTAGTACTAAATAAAATTTCATTTATGTTAATTTCATCGATGATCAGTTGTAGTCCTATGATAGAAGTTATTGCTTACCTTTTATGTGAGTGTTTTTCTAGTTAATGATTTGCAACCAAAGATATTCTTTAATTCTTGTTTGGATATGAGTAGTAGCAAACATACTTGTTATATGGTTTATTGTCATGGTCTAAATAAGCCTTTCGGTTCAAATCTCTAGCCTAAACTCAAATCCTACAATTTGTGTGTAAACACTATGTTTCTTTCACCTGAATTAGGTAGATAAGAGTAATTCAATTTCTTGTAGGTAAGGGAATAAGGCATTCATTTATGCTTGCGAGTTTATTTGGATATTGGTATTCTTTGTATGGGATTAAGAATATGGTTCACAAAAAATGCTTGACACAACTAATTTATCACCCCTAAAACCCACCCCTAATGATGTGTCTGACAAGTATCAAATTTTGATTTGTCAAACATTCTATCATGTGGAGTCTAATCTCAATGCCACATCATTAGGGGTTATTTAGGGGTTGATAAATTAGGGGGATGTAGCATTGTTGTATGGTTGACTATTGGCACACCAATTTGATATGGAAATTTTATTTTACAATTTTATAATTTGATGTCTTTAGTATTTTAAATTATTGTTTAATTAGGAGTCTTTTTAGTATTTGGTTTCCTATTTTGTTAAGAATTCTAAATTTCTTTTTAGTATTCGGATTTTTGCCTATAAATAAGAAGTTGTGGTAATTGTATTGGACATAGTTGATTAATAGATTTGTGTGATTTGGGTTGTGGCCCTTGTGTTTTTCCTCTATCCTTTCTCCCTCTCTATCTAAATCAATTGATCATGATGATTGATAGTGAAAAAGACGAAGAATAAAAAAAACTATTAACATTGTCAAAGGTGAAAAAAAAGGAAAAGATTAATTAGTCGTGTGATATGTATTGAATTGCAATACAATACCAATTCGTACATTATAGAAACATCTCTTATCATTTTAGTCACCAGCAATATGACCAAAGATTAAAGTAGCCGAGCCCGATTTGAATTTTTTTTTTTATTTTTATATTTGCAATGAAATATCATTTATTTTTTGTTATATTAAAATTTCACCTTTATTCCTAATATCTAGGGCTAAGCAAAGAATCCGTGAAATCCGTAATCCGATCCAGTCCAGTCCAATCCAATATGTTTGGATTGGTTTTTTGAATCCGTGGTTCGGTTCCGGATTGAAGAATTAAAAATCCGTAGTCCACGGATTGGTTCCGGATTGAACTCTATAGTTCCGAATTGGAACCGATCTGGACCGTATACAAATAGTCTATATTTTTATTATACATCCTTCCCTATAGTATCTTCTCTTATTTCATATAAAATTAAACTCAAACCTAAACCCGCATCATATCTTCTTTTATTACTTTTGTTTGTTAGTTTTTAGTTTTAATTTGTAATGGTCTAAATACTTATGGTGAAACTAATTTTCTTATGGTTGTTTAAATTCTAGAACAGTATGTCGTTATTATAGAAAGACATGTTGCTATTGTGGAACTAATATAGCACTATGTTTATGTTTTTATAAAATTAAAGTGTTATATATATATTTTTTTGTTATTTAATTATGTGAATCCGTGGTCCTGAACCGATCCAATCCGTATTTAAATGGATTGGTTCGGATTGGTTCCATGATTTAAACGGATTGGATTGGATTGGTTCCAATTTTTCAGGAACCGTAAATAACGGATTGGTCCTGGTTTTACTCCAATCCGGTCCAATCCGGACC
This sequence comes from Camellia sinensis, assembly GCF_004153795.1. Lineage (NCBI taxonomy): Eukaryota > Viridiplantae > Streptophyta > Magnoliopsida > Ericales > Theaceae > Camellia > Camellia sinensis. Next base: position 262,263 of record NW_021025068.1, on the reverse strand, counting down.
ATGCTCACCCCTACTAATATCTTATGAGTGTGGTGCGTTGCTTTTTTATGAATGTATATTTATCTCTTTAACCAATTTGTAATTTTACTCACAATCTGTTGGTCAAAATCGAAAGGGTTAATTACACTTCTCACCTTTATAGTTTGATTCAAATTTCACTTTAGTCCCTATAGTTTCAAATTGAATAATTTTGATCCCTACACTCTAAATCTAATTTCAGCTTGCTCATTCCATTCAAGTTTGAGGTTAAAGTTAACCATTTTGGGACACTTGTTAATCTCCTGATACCCATGTAGGAAAATTAACGGGAAAGACTAAATTGAAATTGAATTAAAATCGTAGGGATCGAATTATTCAATTTGAAACTATGGACCAAAGTAAAATTTGAGTCAAAGTGTAGGGGCTAAAAATGTAATTACCGCAAATCCAAATTTGATGTTATTGGTTTGCCTTATTCTTCATGTTAAAAAACTCAATGAATGTTGGTGCACTTCTAATCATCTATATCAATTCATAATACAATGTACACATGATTTTCCATATTGTTTTCATTAATCAGAACATAAATTATCAACTTAGGGGGTTTACTAGCTAGGTTGGTTTTGTTGCCTTAATTTTTATTAGCTTACACTTGTCATTGACACTTGGGCCCTAGCTAGCCAATTTATTAGTTGTTTCCATATCAAGACCACTGCAAACCAAAGTTAATATTCCTTTCCACTCTAGTTAGGGACATGCCATTGTAACCAACAAATTAAATTTTTTTTTGCCATCTTGTGTTTCGTTGTTTGGGGTTTTTTGCCATCTTGGCTTGGCTTGGGAAATAAGTTTTTCGTTCTGTAATTTAAATGATGACTAAGGTAAATAATGAGAAATAGGGAAAAAGGCTATTTTGGGCAAAAGAAAGTTGGTAATGTTAGAATAGATGTCGTTTATACACCGAGTGTCTTTTATTGTTATTAGCGAGGGTACTATTGTCATTCTGTTATTTTATTACTCTAGTATAAATATGGACTGAGGTAGAGGGTACGAGACATAACCCTAATAACGATTCCTATAATTTTTTGTTTCCTCTCCGTCTTCTCTTCTTCTCTCTAGCCCTAACCTTGATCTCACATATTCAATAATTCAGCTGGTAAGAGGATAAAACTCATCCTCGCTTTTGCATGATCTCACTTTCTCTTTTTTCATTTGCTTCTCCCCCTAATTCTTGAGCCTCAGTCCTTGTGAAGATCCAAGGGATTCAAGTTCAAAATCAGTGAGCCCTATGTCTAGAAGAAGATAAGAGGGATTCGAGTTGTTCCTTCTAATAAACATGTATTTTCTTTAATTCCTCCAACATTCAAACATGATTGCACTTATTGCTTCTAATTGTGATTGTTCTTATCATTAATGTGTTTTCCTTTTTGCTAATTTTTCTTGTTGAATGACTTTCTTGAACTTTATTGCTTTCTTGAGGTGGTATTTTTTATTAGTTTGTAGTAAGTTTATATTGTTTCTTTTCTTTCCCCTTTGTTGCAATTTGATGCAATTAAATTGTTAAATTATAGCTATGGAAAATAAACTAATGTCCTTGAGTTGGGCAAAACTTCGCCAAGTTTCAAAATTATTTTGTTAACTTTCTTATCTTTCAAATAAAACTAGGGGAAATTGCAAATCAGTGGGCAGTCATAAAATAATTGCACTACAGATGAAATATTTTTTGGTGCTATTCAGACACATAGTAAAGACTTAAACCAAACACGTAATGAACTTGCACCATACACCTAGTAGACTTGCACCACCATGAAAATAAAATTATTTTTCCATTGTTTCACTAAAAAGAATTTCCCCATTAAAGTATCTCACGTTTGGTTGATGAAGTTATTTTTAATTTGAAACGGTAGAAAAGTGGGGTACCGCATTACCAATCTAAAATGAAAATTAAGTTTTCTGCTGCCAATAGGAGAGGGAAGGGTTCAAATCTCTACTAGGGCATGAATACCTCTAAGATTTATCCAAATGAATGAACTATAAAAGAGAAAAAAATAATAAAAAGGTGACACTAAGTTTATTATTTTGGTTAGTTGGTTTGAGTGAGATTTTTGTTTTGTAAGTGCTTCTCTTCCTTTTGTATTTCATTTTGTGCCAAAGACATTTTCATGTCCGAATCTATAGCTTTTTATTCCATAGACGTGTGAACAATGTTATTATTTGTCTTATTTTTTTATCATCATTTATAAAATTCTTATAGTATTCATGGGTTGGTTATGATGGTGATCAAGCATCTTAACAATCAAAGTGAATTGGTGAATGTCAAAGCAGACCATGAAAAACTACGTGAAGATTATGACAAACTTTCGGCTGAAAATGAAGAATTGAAGAAGTAGCTAAATAACTCAAAGTGAAAAATCAACTGGTAAGAATAAGAAATAGACTGCTAAATTGCTAATATCTTTTGCACAGCTTTAAAGCATTGGCTTTTAATCAGGGAATACTTCTCACTCCTCTCTGCAAAATATAATATGTTTCTTCCTTTTAAGACTCTAAATATATATTATTGTCTTTCTAGGATCAAGTGTCAATTCCAATGTGTGATATTTGTTGAATGTAACAAGTGAGGAATGTTTTCAAAAGTGGTAACATTTTTTGTTTTTGAATAATGTAGAAAATGTTGAGTGCTTATTCTTTTCACAATTCTTTTAATTCTATTTTCCTGTATCAATGTATTTTTATTAAGCCATGTTGAATTGCACCGATGCCTTGCACAAGTCAAGTGAGTTAGGCATAGCTAATAGATTGTAATCTTAAAACACACCACACTTCCATTAAACATAACACACACACACAAAAATTGCTTATATTTCCAGCATCTTCTAACATGAATAAGAAGAATATTCAAAACCCAAGTAGCATAACTTTGGTTGTTTCCCCACACATCAGTTCATGAAGTCAAAAGGACTAAATAACCAACTTTGAATGCCATGTCTAGTAGTATGTAATTCTATGGGAAAAAAATTCGCATTTTATTACATGTTTTTGTAGACAAATTTTTGGGACTCGTATGTAAAAAGTTTAATGCTTTATGTTCCTCAATAATCAGGGTAGTAAATTTTTTGGTGTTGCATAGCATTTTGATTTTTTGATTTAATTTTTTTAAACATGTAGTTTAGTTTAATTTGAGTTTGTATTGCAATCCCTATGGATTTGTGTTAGATTGCATAGTTGGGAAGTACTTGTCGATGGTTCTTTAGTACAAATTTTGTTGTTATGTTTTGTCATAGAGACAACTAACATCGAATTACAAATTTACAAGTATGCTTTTTGAAGACTTGAATACTGATTTGTCAAGGACCATTGTATCTGTCAGCTCATTCTTTTCTAACGATGAAATATGTATTGTCAACAGTACCAATTCATACGAAGCAACCATGAACTGTGATATGCCAACGTTTTGTCATCTTCTTCCAATTAATGATAATGTTCATTATTGGTATAAGTTTGCATCGGAGCACAAAAGCTCCCATTTGCTTAGCATATTGGGGAAGGCCCATGTAGGGGATGATCAAATAATACTATTTTCTCAACCCGTGGACCAAAACTTTGAAGATTGGATGCAACACAATCTTCTCATCAACCTCGACAATCATTTGACACCTTCTTTTAGGGCCTTTTTATTGTGAGTGCATCTCTCTTTGTTTATATCTATTATTGATTTTGCAATATGTTTATTAATTTCCTTTTTGTTTTCTATATTGTAGGGGTATGTTGAAAGGGATAAATTACCTTCATAGTAAACTAAAGCATGCACATGGCGAAATATGCGGAGAAAACATTTATGTCATTGATGGGAGGGCAAAATTTGTTGATGTGGTGGATATTAATTTAAAAAAATCTTATGTTGATGATATCAATCGCTTTTGCAAAATGGTAGAATCACCATTCAAGGCCAAAAACATCCCGCTTCCATTAGAGTTAGAGTATCTTCTTTCAAGCTTGAAAAAACTAAATGGGTGAGTTTCATGATTAGTTCAATACTATCTATTCGTATTACTCTGATTGAATTTTAATATGTGATTACTTCTTTCGTACACAAGTTGTGTAATTCTGTTAAGCACCCTGTTCTATTGAATTCATATGGCAGAGCCATGTACAGGCATATTGCATTTATGGAAACTCATCCTATGAAAAATTATGTATACTAATTCTGGTTTAGACCCGATCCATTTTGTATCTTGGACTCGGGTTTCATGGTTTTGTATTGTTGTGCATGTCTTGTTTTCCCTCATTCCTCATTGAGTTTAGATATTGGTACATCTTGGTTGTGTTTGGAATAGGTTGGTTGCTACTTGGTTCAAACTATAGTTGCTCAGGATTTGACCTTTTCGCTCAAGTGAAGCTTCTTGTGCTCGATCGAGCTTTGTGAGCTCCTAGTACTTTTGCAGGCCTGCAAAGATACTGTGGAGGTAGTATTCTTCGCTTGAGCGAGATTTCTTGCACTCGAGCAACGGTCTTCTGTCTGTAAAATTTCTAGAAGTATGCATTTTGCGCTTGAGCGAAACTTCTTGCGTTCGAGCAAAACAATTTATTGTGTCTGGTTGCTTGTGTGACAACTCTTGCGCTCGAGCGAACTGCACGTATATCAGTTCATAACAACGCTTTTTTTACATCATTTTTTCACATCTTTTCTCTCAAAAACTTTAGATCGACTCTCTCTCTCTCTAAAACCTAACTTCTTTATACAAATACACTTGGATCTAGGGATCTCTCTACCCTACTCTCTTTGATAAAAAGGTAAAGCGTCTTGAGGGCTACGTTTTTATCCGAATAGAGTTGAGTTTTGGCACCTTTGAAGTCTCTCAATTTCACCCTTGGTCTTTTAAGTTTGGGGTGGGGATTTTCTGCACTCTCATATGGTTTTTAACTTAACTATTTATTGTTATATAAGTAGTATGTTGATTTTGGAAGATTTTGAACAAACCTAAGGTTTTGCTTTAAAATCAAAATAGGGTTTTCAAATGAATGTATTGGAAATGGTTATGGGAGTAGATAATAGGTTGTGGTGTGACAAATTTGTGATCTTGATACTTGGGATGGATTTTAGATGAGTTCGAAGTTTTGCTCTAGAATGTCTCAACTAGTTATTTTGTATAAAAATTGAAATTGGTATTAAAAATATGAAATTGGTTGGATGTTTATATAAATGGTGGAGTTGGATATGTATTATCTTTCACCTATGGAAGTTTGGATAGTTTATCTGTTTTGAAGATTGTATATCTGTTTAGAAATATTTGTTTTGGGCTATCGGTGAAGGATAGCTATGATTGTTATAAAAATTGCATGAAGATTAGGTAAATTGAAATTAATCTCTCTTCCGTTGTCATTGAACATGATTATGTCTTTAATACATTGCAAATGTATGATGTTTGGGAGAAAAAAAGAAATGTACTCCATGTTTGGAAGAAGAAATGAGATGTACTCCATTGAATTAAGTTGGTCGCTGTGTTCAGGGTGAAAGTCCCGAAAATCACGAGTATACATGGGTGCTGATTCACGCAGACGAAATATTTGTAAAATGGCAAGTAGAAGTGTTTGTATGATGGTTATATTGGTTAGAGACCCACTGAGTTGTACCGATTCCCGCAGGCGAAATATCCGTAAAATGGAAAGTAGAAGTGTTTGTATGATGGTTATATTGGTTAAAGACTCACTGAGTTGTACCCTTAGTTTGGTTTGAATAAATTGAAAATGACTTAGAAATGACTAATGAATTGAGGTAAAATGGATTGAGATATAAATTTGACATAGTAAGATTTTGCAAATGAGTTATGAATGATTTTATCATAGGCATGATATGTGCTTGTCACACTTATATCTTTGTTAAGATTCGTATATTGTGTTAGATTATTTTGCTGGGTTTTGGCTTACTCTATATAGGAAAACATTTTCAGGTGTTGGTGATATGCCTCTGCAAAGGCAATAGTTTGGGAAAAATCGGAGCTGAAGGCTTCTTTTTTGTGTATTATGTCATTGTTTTAATTCAAGCTAAGGGCTTTACATGTATTGTATTTATATTCGCTTTTGTTGCAACCAATCATGGTCTTGGAAAGATGTAAGCCTATAGGATATTTATTTTTGTTAAACCTTTTTGTACCATTAGCTCTCACGAAATGAAAGAATATTATACTCTGATTCATATTGTTATTTTCATATGGACTTGGATAGATTTAAGACATTTATTTTGAGGCGTTACATTTTGAGAACTTCAACTAATCCATGATTGCAGCATATCCTAAAGGAAAAAACAAACAAACAAACAAACAAAATGAATATATATATATATATATATATATATCAAAACTATTGAAATTTTAAAATTAAAAAAAAAAAAAATTACATTTGCCAATAAGTTATAAGTTGTACACTTATGTCCTTCGCGTGTGAAACATCAAAATGATATCGGGTGTCTATGAAATTTTGTTGATGAAGGGATTATGGTTGAAACACCCTATTCAAAAATCTGTCTAAGATTTTATCATAAATTGGTAGATCTAAAGTTGAGGTCAAGATTCTCTCAAATCCAAGATTGAACTGGAGTGTGCTGTTGAGCCCGTAGGAGCCACCAAGGGTCTTGTTTTGATGATCCGAATCGTTCAATGTATAGAGCTCATTGAGTAATTTATCTTTGTTAAATATCCTGTTAATCAGATATCGATAGCTACTTGATTGAATCAAATTTCTGTCAACGGTAAATATAATTTTCAAAATAAATTGTTAACAAAAATCTAATCTGATCAAGTAGCTATCGATATCCGATTAACGTAATGTTTTATAAGAATAAAGTACTTGACGAGCTCTCTACACATTGACAATTTAAATTATCAAAATAGGGCTCGTGGTGGGTTCTACGGGCCCAATAGCATCGTCTAATCAAGAAAACAAGCATGGCCCCTAAAGTTGTATTTATATTTATAAATGAAATCATCTTTTACATTATTCCATAAGAAAGTCTAAGAAATTAATATAAAAAAATGTTAGTGATCCCAAATATTTTATTAACATTTCTATCAAATATCTCACATGGGTGTGAGGCTCATACCATGTGAGATATTTGGTAAAAGTATTGGTAAAACATTTAGGTTCCTTAATATTACTTAATTAATATTCCATTCTATTTCATCCTATGGGTAATGCTAGGGACACCAAATTTTCTACCAAACAAATGACCAAATGTCTCACATGGGTGTGGGGCCCACAAGATATTTGGTAAAAGTATTGGTAAAACATTTAGGTTCCTTAATATTACTTAATTAATATTCCATTCTATTTCATCCTATGGGTAATGCTAGGGACACCAAATTTTCTACCAAACAAATGACCAAATGTCTCACATGGGTGTGGGGCCCACAACCCATGTGAGACATTTGGTCATTTGTTTGGTAGAAAATTTGGGACCTCTAGCATTTTCCTTCATCTTATTCCATCTCATTTTAATGAACCAAATAGAGTATTAGGACATTTAATTCATACACTAAGTGCTAGATTTTAATTTATGGAGATAATAAATTTGGGATACAAAAGGAAGTTGAACAAAGAATTGAATACTTGAAAAATTTAAGATAAAGATTTTAAAAAAGGTATGAGAGATTTTAATGACAATCTATCTATCCATGGAAATGTAATTTACATAGGATGAAGAATTTAAGTCTTTGCTATATTTCAAATAGGAAAATAATCCATCCCCACACAAATCTCTCACAAAAAGACCCATTCATAGACTTCGACCCATATGAGTTTAGCGCTATAGAGTAAGTGAATAGATCCTTACCAGTCAGAGTCTCCAAAGGGGTGCTTTGGTGGAGATGTAGTACGACTCTTTAAAATAAGGGTCTGGATTGTCTCAAACTCAAATCGAACTGAAAAGTCCAATTTGGCCGATTGGGTCCACTTTTAAGTCCCGTTTTGATGATTCAAACTGTTTATGTTTTAGGGTTTGTCGGGTATATCATCCTTACAAAAAATCAAGTTGATCGAACAGAAGCCACTTGTTCGGATCAATTTTGTATAAACTTTTTATTTTCTCACCGTTCATTAAAGGCAGATTAGCAAATTGTGGTTTGAGCAGTTTTGGACGGATGACGGATTGAAAAATATTCTAACCAATTGTCAAGCACTTGCATAATATATGACACTAATTTACATAATATTTTTCATATGTATAATTACTAATTTGTAATAATTTTACATATTAAATATTTCTCACATTTATTTTTACTTTGATATTTCATTATAGATTAAAAAATATATATGTATTAACTATAGTAGAGTGAAACGGTTTCGAAGGCGATTTATAAATTTTAAAGGTTAAACTGTGATTAGCAGATAGAGCGGTGCTGATTGATACGGATCAGTATAATTTTAACAGATTGTGCGGTATTTTACACAACCCTAACAACAGTGGTGGATAGTTTCTGAGGGTTAAAATTAAAATTAGGGTTGAGCTTTAAAATTGATGAAGATAAGGTATATTTGATAATATTTAAAAAAATTATTAGTAAGATTTGAGGGGAAAAAAAAAATCAATTTGTGTTTGGTGTGAACTTAGTAGTAAGTAGTGTGTAATGAGATATTCTGAGTGGTATATATAAATAAAGGTTGCTCACATGTAATCTGGTAGTAGATCAATTTTTCTTGACAAGTTTACTTCAACATTTCGTACTCGCAGGGAAGAAAACTCAGGCTTTGAACAATTGGGTTAGGATTCATCAGGACCAAGAAAATTTGTTTCTTTTTTCGAGTAAGTATTTTGTTATTTGCTATCATTTTATGGATTGAGATCCTTTACCTCATGTGTTGAGTTCGTGGATAAACATTTTTTCTTAATTTTTTTTTTCTTTTTAAATTAGTCCACCAAAAGGAAGATTAAACGATCTGGTTATTTTCCAATGGGTTTTTTTTATTCCTTCCAATCAATTACACCTGAGATGAATATCCGACAAAAACATAATCTATGGATGGATGAAACATTTTTATTTATTTTTAATTTTTTGATTGATTGGCAGGTTTTTGGAACTTTGAGTTCTTATAAAACCATTCTTCATCAAATCGGTTTCATTGTTTTATTGGGTTGGGACTCAAACGGAGAGAGAACCATGCCTCCTCAGTCTTCAGGTCATTTTTTTAAGATCTAGGTCCCATTGTTTTGGATTTGCTGCTGTTATATTTCTAAAGGGTAAATTACAAATACGCCTAAGATTTGTTTAAAATGCGAATTGTTCTGTGGATTGAAAAATTACAAATACTTCCGGTCAGAATTTTTTATTTAACAGAATTAATTGAAAATTAAAATTTCTAACTGTTCACCTATATAATAATACAATTATCTAAATTATTAATTGAAATAAAATTTTAACATTATTAAAAACTATTAATTAACTTGATGATTTATTAATAAAAGGACCTATTTGTTATGAAATTAGAAATCTTTGCGGCATAATGTAATTTCTAGAACACAAAGGTAATTTGTAATTTAAGTAAATCTCAGAGTGTGTTTGTAATTTGCCCATTTCTAAATAGGGCAAATTACGATGTTAGTTCCTCTACTTGGTCTCAATAATTTCAATTGATTTGATTTTTATCATGAATTTATGACTCCGTCTCAATTTGGTTCAATTGTTCATAACTTTTAACATTTTTTAATGAAAAATAGGTACATAAATGATATGTGTTGTATTTTTAATAGCAAAATTATAAATTTACTCAATTGAGTGAGTTAACAGCAACTAATTAAATGTTAATTTTTTGTAAAAACATTAACAGAATTATCAATTGGATCAAATTAATACAAAATCTAAAATTAAGGGTCAAAATTGAGTCAATTAAAAGTGTAGAGACCAAATGACATAAGAGAGAAAATATAGGTACCATCAGTGTAATTTGTCTTTCAAATTGTTTCTGATGCTTGGAAACAAGAGTAAAATGCTTTTATATCATCTTCCTTTTTTATTTTTTATTATTTTTTTGGCAATAAAATAGGTTTACTTGGAACTTTGGAAATTTTGATGGCATGAGTGGAGTCGGGAAAAAAATAAATTAAGGTAAGACTTGCTTGTCAATATTTTATGTGAACTTTACTTATTCAATTAGATTCAATTTTTTATTTTTTATACTTTATATTTGCGTTGTGTTTGGATAATCTGGATAGAAATTTGGATAGCGAAAGGAAAAGAGAAATGGCAAAAAATTTAACTTATATTGTATTCACATTTCTCGTTACTTTTTCTCTTTCTTTTGCCAAATTCCTACCAAAATTCATGATCTAAACGTAACTAGTTTTCTTTTTAATTGTTCAATCAATAGCTTCTCTACTCTTGTGACAATGCTGCATATTTTTCATAGTAATTTGGTGAGATAATATATATATATATTTGAAAAATTACATATTCTTTTGATTCATAGTGTAACTGAGGTATTGGGTTGGTTGGTATTTTCTTATTATGCTTTTCGTGGTTAAAACTTGGTTCTTACGTGTTATGGATTGAAAATCTTTTCCAAAAATTATCTGCAAAGTAATTACAAATTACAATCTGTCGCGCCTGGATTTTTTGACTAGCCTTTTTTTTTTTTTTTTTGAAAAGGGGTCTTGAAAATCTGTTGCTAAGTGTGTCAAATAGAAATGGAATTGATAGCATGGGATTCGGCTGTGTTAGTTCCACCTAAATATGAGGAAGTGCAATGTTTCAAAAGAAGGAAAGGAACTTTCAATCTTCACCTAAACCAAACAAAATCAAACCAAACCAAATTGAGCCTTTTTTTCCAATTTGGTGGGGTCAATTACATGAATGTGTATTTCCTCGTTCCACTCTATGAAGAGCTATATGCTCAATTATTTGATTTTTCACCCAAAAGAGGTTATATTTTCCATCTAAATGAAACTAATTTCATGATATCATATTATTTGGTGTTTTTTTTTTTGAATTTCACCGAGTGTGATTATACTATAAGGGCTTGTTTGATTGAGTGGATTATAGCATAGGATTGAGATTATTAATCTATGAGACTCACATTTCATTGTTTGGTTGCAATTTTTGTTATACGGATTAGATTCGCTACACATTCTATCCAAAAAAAAATTAGTGAATTTTTTAATACTACAACTAATGATGCAAAACAAACATATAATTGGGATTATATATTTCCACATCCATTGCAAAACAAAAGTGGACATTAGGGAATTATTTATCTCACTAATCTAACTCATATTAGAGTTTCTCTATAAAAGACTTAAGGTAAGACAAACACAAGGTAGGCAATATTCAGCAACCCTAAATCTCTCCTCTCAATCTCTCTCTCTACTCTTTTTCTATTCCATCAAAATGAGTACTGATTGAACCATTGGAGGGCTTTTGGATGACACCACAGTGGTGTCACTAAAGACTCACTTCTTCTTTTGCAAGATTGGTGGATCAGCTCAGGACCATACAGATTTGATCTTCAATAAATATATGCATGCTTCTTGATTTGATGGTCCGAACCAATTAAATTAAATGATTTAGTTTCCTTTTAGCTATAGTTCAAACCTATTAATACACTTCTGGTCATGTATAATTTTACCTAGATACTTATATTAAGTAACCAGTGTTTGTGTGAAAACATGGCACTTGTTTCTAAGTTCAATAATCACATAGATTATGAGATTGAATGCAATTGATAGTTATTCTCTTTTGCTAAATATGTTTAATTGTGGAAACATACATCACAAATACAACATTGCCTTTTGGTCCACCTTTATTGTTACAAACTTCTTACTTGAATTTTTATCTTGTTTTAGCTTTAGTACTAAATAAAATTTCATTTATGTTAATTTCATTGATGATCAGTTGTAGTCCTATGATAGAAGGTATTGCTTGCTTTTTATGTGAGTGTTTTTCTAGTTCATGATTTGCAACCAAAGATATTCTTTAATAATTGTTTGGATATGAGTAGTAGCAAACATACTTGTCATATGGTTTATTGTCATGGTCGAAATAAGCCTTTTGGCTCAAATCTCTAGTCTAAACTCAAATCCTACAATTTGTGTGTAAACACTATGTTCTTTCACCTGAATTAGGTGCATAAGAGTAATTCAATTTCTTGTAAGAAAGGGAATAAGGCATTCATTTTTGCTTGCGAGTTTATTTGGATATTGGTATTCTTTGTATGGGATTAAGAATATGGTTCACAAGAAATGCTTGAGACCCCTAATTTATCACCCCTAATAATGTGTCTAACAAATGTCAAATTTTGATTTGTCAAACATTCCATCATGTGAGGTCTAATCTCAATGCCACATCGTTAGGGGTCATTTAGGGGTGATAAATTAGGGGGATGCAGCATTGTTGTATGGTTGACTATTGGCACACCAATTTGATATGGAAATTTTATTTACAATTTTATAATTTGATGCCTTTAGTATTTTAAATTATTGTTTAATTAGGAGTCTTTAGTATTTGGTTTCCAATTTTGTTAAGAATTCTAAATTCCTCTATCCGTTTCTCCCTCTTCATCTACATCAATTGGTCATGATGATTGATAGTGAAAAAGGCGAAGAATAAAAAAACTGTTAATAGAGTCAAAGGTGAAGAAAAAGGTAAAGATTAATTAGTCGTGTGATATGTATTGAATTGCGATACAATACCAAATCATATGTTATAGAAACATCTCATCATTTAAGTTACCAGCAGTATGACCAAAGATTAAAGTAGCTGAGCCCGATTTGAATTTTTTTTCTTATTTTTTATATTTGCAATGAAATATCATTTATCTTTTGTTATATTAAAATTTCACTTTTATTCCTAATATCTTATGAGTGTGATGCTTTGCTTTTTTATGAATGTATATTTGTCTCTTTAACCAATTTGTAATTTTACTCACAATCTGTTGGTCAAAATCAAAAGGGTTGATTACACTTCTCACATTTATAGTTTGATTCAAATTTCACTTTAGTCCCTATAGTTTCAAATTGAATAATTTGATCCCTACACTCTAAATCTATTTTCAGCTTGCTCATTCCATTCTAGTTTGAGGTTAAAGTTAACAATTTTAGGACACTTGTTAGTCTCCTAATACCCATGTAGGAAGATTAATGGAAATTTGGACGGAAAGACTAAATTGAAATTGAATTAAATTGTAGGGATCAAGCTGCTCAATTTGAAACTATATGGACCAAAGTAAAAATTGAGTCAAAGTGTAGGGGTTAAAAGTGTAATTAACCCAAATCAAAATTTGATGTTAGTGGTTTACCTTATTCTTCATGTTAAAAAATTCAATGAATGTTAGTGGTTTTCCTTAATTTTTCTTAGCTTACGTTTGTCACTGACACTTGGGCTCTAGCTAGCTAATTTTTCCATATCAAGACTACTGCAAACCAAAGTTAATTATCTTTTCCACTCTAGTTAGGGACATACCATTTTAACCAAGAAATTAAATTTTATTACCTTTTTTGCCATCTTGTGTTTCGTTGTTTGGGGTTTTTTGTCATCTTGGATTGGCTTGGGAAATAATTTTTTTTGTTTGTAATTTAAATGATGACTAAGGTTAATAATGAGAAATAGGAAAAAGGCTATTTTGGGCGAAAGAAAGTTGGTAATGTTAGAATAGATGTCGTTTATATACCAAGTGTCTTTTATTGTTATTAGCAAGGGTACTGTTGTCATTTTGTTATTTTATTACTCTAGTATAAATATGGACTGAGGTAGAGGGTACGCGACACAACCCTAATACCTATTTCTATAATTTTTTGTTTCCTCACCGTCTTCTCTTCTTCTCTCTAGCCCTAACCTTGATCTCACATATTCTATAATTCAGCTGGTAAGAGGATAAAACCCATCCTCCCTTTTGCATGATCTCACTTTCTCTTTTTTCATTTGCTTCTCTCCCTAATTTGTGAGCTTCAGTCCTCGTGAAGATCCAAGGGCTGAGCCCTAGATCTAGAAGAAGATAAGAGGGATTTGAATTGTTCCTTCTAATAAACATGTATTTTCTTTAATTCCTCCGACATTCAAACACGCATGCACTTATTGCTTCTTATTGTGATTGTTCTTATCATTAATTTGTTTTCCTTTTTGCTAATTTTTGTTGTTGAATGACTTTCTTAAACTTTATTGCTTTCTTGAGGTGGTATTTTTGATTCGTTTGTAGTAAGTTTATATTGAGTTTCAAAATTATTTTGTTAACTTTATTTTCTTTCCAATAAAACTAGGGGAAATTGCGAATCAATGGGACAGTTATAAAATAATTGCAATACAGATGGAATATTTTTTGGTCCTATTCTGACACATAGTAAAGACTTGCACCAAACACATAATGGACTTGCACCATGCACCTAGTAGACTTGCACCACCATGAAAATAAAATTATATTTCTATTGTTCCACTAAAAAGCAATTTCCCCGTTAAAGTATCTCACGTTTGGTTGATGAAGATTATTTTTAATTTGAAACGGTAGAAAAGTGGGGTACCGCATTACCAATCTAAAATGAAAATTAAGTTTTCTGCCCACCAATAGGAGAGGTGTAGGGTCCAAATCTCTACGATGGTATGAATATCTCTAAAATTTATCCAAATGAATGAAAGATAAAAGAGAAAAAAATAATAAAAAGGTGACACTGAGTTTATTATTTTGGTTAGTTGGTTTGAGTGAGATTTTTGTTTTGTATGTGCTTCTCTTCTTTTTGTATTTCATTTTGTTCCAAAGACATTTTCATGTCCGAACCTATAGCTTTTTATTCCATAGATGTGTGAACAATGTTGTTATTTGTCTTATTTTTGATCATCATTTATAAAATTCTTACAGATTCTCTACATTGTTGTAGGAATGCTTCATCCTCTCAAACAAAGGAACAAAAGAATGACATCCCATTTCTTCCCAAGGTGTTTGCCTTATTGCTGAGTTTTTGCATTACTGTGGGAAATTTGTGTGCAAGGCTTGGGCCAAAATTATATATGATCCTTCTTTTATCAAGGCACACCTCCTTCAATCAAAGGATGGCTTTTTCATCCAAACATTTGGTAAGCCATATCATTCATGTTTCCTTGAGTTTAATGAGGGAGAATTCAAACAACACACCTAAATTGTCATGGACATATGGTCTCTAGTTGTGGTGGCTTATCACTGTTTTCAGGCTCATATCTTGAGAGATTTCTTTTTGTTGGGGATCATGTGACACAAGAGTATAAGAACCTACATTTTCCTATTGCGAAAGGTCATCTTTTGCTCTCTTGTCATATTGGTTACATTTCTCGCACTGAGGAGTACAAGGTGGTTTGCCCTTGTGAAATATCAGGTGGAGAATATAGATGGTTTGTATTGTCTGTGGATAATAATAACTTGTCATGGAGAAGAATGGAGACTTCACTAAAAGGAATCAGTTTTATTGTGATGATAGAGCTTTAGTGTCTGTTGGAGGCGCTATTTATTACTCTCAAATGAACAGTCATATTTTTGCTGTTGACCTTTGTGATGATACTTCTCTCTCAATTCAAGTTCCAAATGAATTTGTTGGGAGGTGTTATAGTCTTCTTGAGCTGGGGAATAGTTTATCTTTCATTGTGAGACATTCGTCAGAGGTTCATGTATGCATTTTAAAGGACTTACATTGCCATGAATGGGCTAAACTTTACAAGGTTAGAGAAGCAATAGATGGACCGAATTTTTTATGTGAGAGTTTCATACCTGTTGGTTGGCTGGATGATGGCCAAATCTTGGTCTTCATTCACTTTGAAAAGTTGGTTGTGACTTACAATGTGAAAACAGGAGAGGCAAGATCCTTTGATGTTTTCAGCACTGATTTCATACGGAAACACACCAACAGCCTTGTTTCATGGTAAATATACATTCAAAACTATTAAGTATTTCTTTTGATTATTGGCTATGAAATCATTTTTGCCTGTAGTCATGAATTTTATTAGTTGACTTTATTAATTGTTCATTTTCTTGTATCTGATATGTGGTATTCATCTGGTTGTTGTGTAGAATGGGTAAGTAGACACCTTTTTTTTTCCCCCTAATATTATTATTGTAGAAAAAGATAAAACATAAACAAGAGGGATGAAGAATTATGTAAATTGTATTTCAGAAAGAAAGGATAGATAGGTAGCACAATTTGTTGCCTAAACGGAACAGATGGAGCTACATCTTAATGAATGGTCTCAGTTATAATTTTTTTTATAACCGAGAACCGACCCTAATAAGGGCTCTTTGGGACCCACCTTAGAAGTGCGGACTCAAGATACATGCAACCACCTGCTAACCTCACATATCAACCACTCGATAGCCTGTTATACTGAGTGGTGCCAGTTGACTACACTCAATTTTGATTTTTTTAAAAATTAATTGTAGAAATTTATCCAAAATGTTTGGAGTTTTACAAATTGAACCTACCCTATTCCACTTCATCATGAACACAATCTAAAATTTGTCTTTATTGTTTAAACTTATACATGACATGATTCTTAATGCATATTAGAATATAAATTTTGAAGTGTATTTATAATGTGGAAATCAATAGCAAATGTTATTGGCATTGATTGTATGAGTTAACTGTAGATATTTGCTTTATTTTTGTTGAAGCAATAGTATTATAGGGAGAGGGAAGGGGAGGGAGTGAATAATTGTTTTGAAAAAAAAAAAAAAACACGTATTTTGTTTTTGTTTTCAAATGTTTTGAAATTTTTTAGAATTGATTCTACCTTTATGAAAATGAAAACAATATACTAAAACACAAAACAAAAACAGAAGAGTTGACAAAAGACCCCTTCTCAATGTTTGTTTTTATATGTAATTTGACTAAGCTTGAATTACTTTTGTCTATGTGATTGAAAATATATAAAATTATAATGTATTATGTGAAAGCTGATTTTGATAGATTGTGTAGAACCAAATTTTACTTAATGACTTGACGATATTTGTTGAATGACTCTACTGAATTAAAATCCTAGTTATGCCACTGAATAGGAACATGTTTCATCAACACCTAAAAGGTTTATGCAATATATCTGGTATGTAAGTAGGCCAACATTTCTATTGGAAAATTGAAAGTTTCCAAGTCCATAACTCTTAGGCCATGTTTGTTTGGGCGTGTTGGATTAGGTTGGATTAGCATTCCATGACTAATAGTCCTAGGACTATGAATCCCTTTGGATTGTATATCCTATCATATATTTGGATTGAGTTAGGATTATAAGGAGGAACTAATAGTCCAAACTTTGGCTTAGTCTTTCAATTTATATCCCACCCCTCTCTGGGATTGAATAGTCTATCATATGTGGGATATCATATCCGAATGGATTGTTAGTCCGTATTTCAATTGTTTAACCAAACATCGGACTAATAATTTTATTGGATTATTAGTCCAATCCCAAGCTCATGTCTACCTAAACAAACATGGCCTTAATGTACAATGTAGTTATAGGAGTCTGGATTGAGGATGATTAGTAATATCTGATGTGTCCTCAAAAAATAAAAACTGCAAAGAAAAAGAATGAAAATGTATGATGTGTAAAAATGATGCAGTAGTGACAAGCATACTAGTAATTACGTTCAGAAGCATACTAGTAAATACACACATACACATGGCATTTTTGCTTTTATTTGGATCCTTAAATCTGTATGCTCTGTTTGTGCAGAAAGCATTTAGAAGGCAAGGACAAGAGAGGAGTCTCATCAACATAAAATGTTGGCAGAAGCGAAGCTGCAACATTTGGAGTTTGAATTCTATTTCTTTGCATGACGCCAGAGTTTATAAAAGATTATGTATACCAACTTGGGGTTAACTTGCTTTGAACCATTATCGGTGTCCAAGTTGTGCGTACAATTTTCTTACAGTGTGTGCTTTTTTTGTTTTTGTATTTTTGCAACAGTTTGTTATAAATAAGGCTTGGAAGTTGATTACGAAAATAGTAAGGGATGAATGAAGTTTGGGCAGGGTATTGGCCCAAACAGTTGAAGACAAGTGGTTGGTAACTTTAAAGTGTCTTTGGTTTTGTGTGGTGGTTTACTTTTGTTTCTGTTGTGTGTTACCTAGTTCATAAAACAATTCTGTAGATTTATGAAGTTACCTTTTGCCCTGTGTATGCAATATAGTGATGAACATGGCGTTTGTGGGTTGTGCTTGGTTTTCTTGTGAATGTGTTTATCTGTTTGGTATGCATATTTTTCTCTAATTGAACATTTTAAAATTGAGAACAGTTTTTACTGTCAAAGAGAGAACATCTGGTTTTATCCTTTCTTGTCCAGATTGCACCATTATTCATAATGGTTTGCAATTGTATTATGAGAGACAGTTGCATAGGGGATCGACAGTGAGCAGTAAAGGTTTGTTTTATTTTTGGAGCAACTATTTTCAAGTTTGAGTCACAAAAACAGGTTTGTTCTATTTTTGGAGCAACTATTTTCAAATTTGAGTCACAGAAGCAGTCTTTTTATAGAACTTTATTTTTGGAGTGGCTATTTTCAGCTTCACATAAACCTCTTCGGAAATCTGCGACAAGACTATTTGCATGATAGCCTTCCTAGAACCTGTTTTATCCAAAGCCTGAATTGTCCTTTCTAATAAAATGATTATTTGGTAGAGAATAATTGTGGAACCTGAGAAGCAATTCATGGGGTCATCAAGGTACTCAATAATTTTGGTTTTTGGTCTTGACTTCTTGGGAATAATTCTATTCACACTATACGTAGAGCTTGTTTGGAAATTGACTATTTTAATTAATTTTTGACTTTTTATGAAAAGGAACACAAAAAAATAAAGAAAGTGATGTGATAACTTGGTTTGATTTTTTTACCTATTTTAGGCAAAAACTCACTCTCCAAAGAACCTTGTTTAGATTGTTTGCGTTATTTGGATATTTATTTTAAATAAAAAATAATTGTGCGGATGTCAACTATTGATTAGTATATTCATTTGTAAGTTGATACTTGAACAATTGATTTTTATTCAAAAATTGACATCCAAATCACAAAATGGTGTGAATTGAGACAAAATTTGGTTTGCCAAAAAAAAAAAAAAAAAAATTTTGCCATCAATGAGATTTATCAATTCAAAGACCACAAAACTCCACTCAAGAGGATGGAATTTGATGCAGAATTCAAAACCATTTGAGAAACACCCATCCAAGTCAAGTCCATAAATTTAGGCTCTGTTTAGTGGAAAAGAGGTGTCCAACATTGGAGTTATTGTTGTGTTTCTGATGGGATTTATTCTGAATCTTATTTCAATAATCTAAATTATTCACCTTTTAAAGTACATCAAGCAAAATATATTTATAGAAAATTAAGTTGATCGGATATTGATAATATTTTATATTCAGTTTTAGATACAAATGCGATTAATGAAAGCGCTATCGATATCTAATTATTTTTTTATAGGTATATTTTACTCGATATATTCTAAAAAAAGAACGGTTCAGATTATCAAAGTCAGATCCAAAATGAGCCCTATTGAGTGCACAATCGTGAGTGTTGTGCTCACTTTGTTTAATATGGTTTTTATTTTGTAATTTTAGGTTTTTCTGGTTTTCACAAATTAAAACAATGAAAATTTTAAAAATACTTATTTATTTTATATTATTTCCACTTCGACTCTGTTTGTTTTGACGTAAAATATTTTGCATAGAAAAATTATTTTTATTGTAAACTAATTTCACACAGAAAAAGTTTTTTGTTTTTGTTTTTGTTTTTGTTTTTGTTTTTTGGTGTTTGGTTGACACTTGAAACAAAAACATTTTTTTACCTAAAAGAGAAATTTTGATTCAATAAATTGTCATTTATGACTTTTTAGCGAGCTAAGATATTTATTTGAAAATGCTAAATGTGTTAAAAAAGTAGCGAGTGAAAGTCAACTTTATAAAAATTGATTTACCGAATTTTTAAAGGCAAGTCATTTTTGAGAAAATGATGCAAAAATATTTTCCTTAAAAAAATTATTTAACTTACTTTTTGTTTAACCAAACAACAAAAAATCAGTAAAATATTTTTGACAAAAATATTTTACGTCAAAACAAATGGGGCCTTCATGTAAAAATATATTGTAAAATTTTAAAAACAATCAAAGAATGGAAAATGGGTAAAATATTTTTGACAAAAATATTTGACGTCAAAACAAAGAGACCTTCATGTAAAAATATATTGTAAAATTTTAAAAACAACTTATGTTTATACACACACACACACACACACACATATACATATACATTAAATAGCTAGTTCTATAATTTTTGTCTTAAAAAAAAAATTTAAAAAACTAACGTGATACCAAATAAGCCCTTGGTATGTATATATATATATATATATCTCATTACTTACGTGTGTGCTTGAAATTGATAGTTATATATTGAATCGGCGGTTACAGAATGATTTGTGCTTGCCTTATTAATTACAATATAACAATTCTGATTTAGACACGACCCACTTGCTTGTTTCTGGACTCAAGAATCTATATACTTAATTGTTGTTTATCGCATTTCCATCTTATTGCTTTTTGAGTTTGGCTATTGGGAGTGTTGGTTTTGTTTGGAACAGGCTGGGAAGTCAGTTTTTCAATGAGTTGTTGCCTAAATTTTTGTTTGTTCGCTCAAGCGGTCTTTCTTGTGCTCGAGCGGTCTTTTACAGTCTGCAAAACTACTGAATGTGTGTTATTTTCGCTTGAGCTCAAGCGGTCTTTTGCAGGTCTGAACTTCTGGGAGGGGGTCATTGTACTCTCAAGCAGTGGTTTTGGTCGCTCGAGCAGTGCCACTTTTTGTGTGTGTTCGCTCGAGCAGTATTTTGGTCGCTTGAGCAGTCTGTGCATATATTAGTCCAAGAGAGGGCCATTTTGAGTCACTTTTTCATTTCATTCTCTCTCTAAACATATCAAAACCCTAGATCCATCCCTTTTCTCTCTAAGTTCTTAACTTCTAACTCTAAGTACTCTCAATCCATTGGTTTTCTCACCATAGTCCTTTGGAGAAAAATGTAGAGTTCGTTAAGGGCTTTCTTTTAATCTGAGCAGATCGTTGTTTCGTCGCTAGTGATTTTTTGGTTATCTTCTCTTTGCTTCAAGAGGTAAGGATTTCTTTGCATCTTTTCAATACTTCGTCTATAGATAGTTATGTGGTAGATTTTATTACATGAAAAGCATGTTTATTATGAATTTTCGAAAAACATGTAAGAGAGATCTAGGGTTCAATGATGTGGGGTTTCTAATTGTTAATTAGTAGTTGTTTTGGTTAATTGGAGAGTAGTTTTACATGTTTATGTTGAAGAAAGGGAAAAACCCTAATTTAATATTATTAGCTCAATGAAGGGATAAAGTTGAACAAGGGTTGTGTTTTATTTGTTATGGCTTGTGTAAGCGTGTAAATTGTTAAATTGAAGAGTTAACCATGATGATGGGACTAATTAGGATTGATTATGTTGAGAGGAAATCGGGTTGTGGCTTTGACATCATGGATGTGAATTTTAATGAAATGTAGAAATTGGTTTTGGAAAGAAAATGAAATTGTAACCTTTGTAAATTGAGAATGAACTTGAGGTTGGATTTTGAAATCTTTAAATATTATTATTATGCTTGTTTTTAGACTTAAGTTCTCGTGAGAATCGGATTATTGTATTACATATATTTAATACATATGTTTAGAGGTTTTATCCTTGGTCATCGATGGAGGATGACATTGTGATGTTGAAAGATTATGTGTATGTAGTATTCTCTGGTTATTTATGCTTGTGGTATATTGTGATGGTTGGAATTGTGCATGCGCTGAAAATGAGAGGTACCATTACCTTCTAGCTAGCACCTAGAGAAATTGGTTGCGCTTAGAATAAGAGATACCAGTACTTTCTAGCTAGCGTCTGGAGAAATTGGCAGAGGTACCATTACCTTCCAGTAGATGTCTAGTAAATTGACAGAGGCACCATTACCTTCCAGCGGGTGTCTGGTAAATTGGTAGATGTCTCATTACCTTCTAGCTGGTGATTGGTAAATTGGCTTGTGTTATGGAAATGTGCATCCTTGGCTTATTGTGTTTAAGGCGAGTAAAGTAAAGTTTTGTTTATCGATATTGTCTTAGTGTATCTGGGTGTATCATGTGCTATGATGGTTATGGTTCAAGAAGCCTGTGTTGTCTTATATGTTAAGTAAGTAGTTGTTGGGTGTTTGTTGTTTTCATTTTGCATATTGGATGTTATGTATACATGTGAGCGTATCAAATAAATTGTTGAAAGTATCTTTTTAACTTTGGACTTAAGGCCCGGAAAATGTGATGAATGTGTTAGAAATGGACATAGGTTACATATTTAGTTTGTAAGTAATAGGAGGAAATCAAAACTTTTGTTAATGTATTTCAAAAACAAAATGGTTGTAATGTGATATTGTTGACATGGAAAACAAGAAGAAAATATGAACTATCTGTATTGTTGAACGAGTTCGACGATTTTGGGAAAGGTACTTATGTAAATATACTTTAGTACAAACCATCACATTATTTACATAGTATGAGTTGGAGCATTCATGATCATAACTATTTGTAAGTTGTTATTGTTTAGGATCATGTTGAGATCCCTACTGGACTTGATGTTCATCCCACATTGCTATTCCTTTTTTAGGTAAACGTCGAGAAGTGTTTTCAAGATCAAGGATCTTCTTTATCTGTTGGCTATGGGGCCTTATATCTACTGGCGGAATGCCTTTGTTGAAAAAGGGCTGAACCCTTACTCTTTTTATGTAGTGATGTAAGCATGTGGACAATTTATTTAATTATGTCGCATGTTGCATTCATTACGTGTACAAATGAGAGAATCTTCATTTATTTATCTTCATTGATGTATTAGAACTTCCGTTCGTTATCTCTGAAATGGTATTATAATAATGGTTTTGATAATGTATTTGAATAATAAGATGTGGGGCGTTACAAACAAAATGATAATTTTGAAATAAAAATTTTGTGAAAAAAAATGTCAATATCAACTCAACTCTTTACACTATAATAGAATGGATTATTGACATAGGAATTGAAAGAGTGGAGTCCTTGAACCTAAATGGCTCACAAAAATTAATTAAGAAAACTCTTACTAAATATAGATACACACAACAACAACACACACAAAAAATTAAATAAATAAATAAATAAAAATTGGAGTTTCTTGTAACTACATCTAACAATTAAGTATTCTCTATTTCCATTTTTTTAAAAAATTATCTTAAACCCTTACCATCTATGTACGACTCATATATATTGACTCAAGTGAGTGGATTTGAGATTTAGAAGTATTTTTAGTATCGGGATTGCACCCATTCCCAATAATCTCCCCTGTTATAGGAGCTTTTTGTTATGTTGTTTATTTTTTTGTAATGAGAGATTTATTGCTAATTTTTCCTATTTATTTATAGTCTGTTTGGATTGATGGCTCAAAAGGAAAAGTGAAGGATTTGGAGGGGTAAAGTTATTTAAATCATGCTTGAATTCTTTTAAAGGATGGAAATGAAACTGCATAGAGGGGGTTATGTGGGGAAGAGAGTACAAATATTTTAAGGACTTTATTTTCTCTTCAAAATTGGGAGGAAACAAAAGGAAAGTAAAGTATTTTTCATAATAATATATTAAAATATCTGTTAATAATTAAATATTGTCTAACCAAATAAGATAGAGGAAACTTTCTCTTCCTTCTCTCACAACTAACTTTTCCTTCCCCTCCCTTCTCCTCAATCCAAATAGAGTCTTACAATCAAAGCAAATCTTTTATTATGTGTAGCATGTTATTTCGTAGTGGTTGTGTGTATGTGTAAAAAAATGTATAAATAAAATAAACAACAAAATAAAAATAATTAATTCAAAAAATAATTATATAAGTTAAATTCCAAATCAAATGCTTACAGAAATTATAAATCGAGGCTTATGTTGGACACAATCTCCTTAAAGTAGATTTCACCATCGCTCCGGTGTTTCGAGATTTAACGGCGTCTACTTCCTAGGATACAACGACTAACACTTGATTTGCAGCACTACAAAATCAAGTCTGGCGAATCAAAAAACTCTGCTGTTATTCTTTCTTTCTTTTTCTTAGAAACTAAATGGTAGACAGATGCATGAGCACAAAGATGAACAAAAGAAGAAAGATGAAATAGTCAGGGAAAATTGGATCAAATGAATTGCTGGATGGCAAGCTATCTATAGGAGAACATATGGCTTTTCAAAATAGGTTTCAACAGATAGAAACTTGTTCGGAATAGGAACAGTAACAAGTCTAGCTTCAACAAGTAGAAACTTGTTCGGGTGGAATTCAACAGGTATGAACTTGTTCGGGTGGAGTATTAATAGGTATGAATCTATTCGGGTAGAGGAAAAAATCTGGACCAATTTATTTTGAATTTTGAAACCAAAATTAAAAAATAAAAAAATAAAATACAAATGTTTTTGGCCTAAAAAGATATGTATTGGGCCGGACAAGCCTAACCCAACCTCACACCACGCACCCGCGCCCAAGCCAAGCTCAGTCCAGCTCGCTCGACTGACCTGACGGATGAACGGCGGCAGCGCGCGCGTGTGTTTTTGTTTTGGGTCCAATGGGTCTAGCTCACTTTACCCATAACCTTACCCTTCTACAAACTTGGGTACCCTTTGGGGCCCATCCCAAGTATCCCAAGCTAGAGTTTATATACCCATATAAATCCTTAAGTCTTTCCAATGTGGGACAAGCACATATTACAAATGTGTAGGAAACCTACCTAAAGCCATTTCCATGAACTCGAAAATGCGCGTTGAATTCTCATTCATCCAAAAATGGTTTTGAATAACCAAATACACGATGTTATTCACTACGCGACATTAAACATGAATCCAATTAGAAATGTTAAAAATAACGCTTGGGTCCTATCTTAATTAATGCTCAAAGTTTGCAAAAAATAAGGTTTTACAAAGCCATTATTTTCCAACAATTCCCCACATTAATGGAATTCACGATAACGGACATGTAACAAGATGTAAACAAAGAAAGAGTAAATTAAGAAGATACACCACATCGAGATAGGTAGCTTTTGGCTTTGAACCTTCTCTAGTGAAAGCCTATCAGACTTACTGGTTAACCAGTGGACGCGATGCCTTGAACTGTTCAGCTGTTTATGTAAGCTAAGATAATAGACTACATATAGTGTATCCACAGACATAGTTTGATTCTTACGGTTGTGTTCATTTTGGCTCTCAACAACACCTAGTAATTCATGAGTGCTTTAGAGAATTTAGCCTTCTCAATTCTCACAGAATCGGCCTGGTTCACACTCATATAGATGACTTCTTATTAAGAGTATCCTGCTATACCCCACTTGGATGTCCAAGCTATAAGGATCATTAAAAGCAAAACTTATCCTACTAATGCTGCAGGTATCACTCTTTTTATCATGGAAATGGGTAGGAGAAAACCTCCTTAGTGATATGTGAAGTCATCCATAATTCAGTTGCCCCTTTAAACCTAGATCTTGGGATCTCCAGTCAACTAGGTTGGGTTGCCATTATGGCGACTTTTAAGTAATAGGCTTTAATTCCATTCCCCTCAATAAATGGTACACTTACTCTCTGGCTAGCCCTTTAGTCAATGGATCCTCAATATTCTCCATTGACTTTACATATTCTATGGAAATTATTCCATGTGAGAGCAAATGCTGAACGGTATTATGTCTTCAACGAATGTGTCAAGTCTTACCGTTATACATATGATTCTGTGCTTGTCCTATTGGTGCTTCACTATCACAGTGAATGCATGTAGTTGGCACATGTTTTGGTCATATTGGAATGTCTTCTAAGAAATTACAAAGCCATTCTGCTTCTTCTCCTGTTTTATCTAATGCGATAAATTCAAATTCCATTGTCAACCTTAAAATGCATGTCTGCTTGGAGGATTTCCAAGAAACTACAGCACCTTCCAGGGTAAAGACGTATCCACTAGTGGATTTTGAGTCTTTAGTATCCGATATCCAATTTGCATCGCTGTACCCCTCGAGTACTGCTGGATATTTGGTATAATGTAGACCATTATTCTGGATATGTCTTAGATAACTAAGTACCTTAATTATTGCTCTCCAATGATCGGACCCTGGATTACTTGTGTATCTACTCAATTTGCTTACAACATAGGCTATATCTGGCCTAGTGCAATTCATTAAGTACATCAAGCTTCTGATTATCCGAGAGTACTCCAATTGTGATATATTTACACCTTTATTTTTTGACAAATGAAGACTAATGTCAACAGATGTTTTAGCAGGACGGTCGTCATGTTTTCTAAATTTCTCCAGAATCTTCTCAATGTAATGAGACTGAGATAAAGCATATCTTTCAGATGTTCTAGTAATTTTTATTCCTAGAATTACATCTGCTACTCCCAGATCTTTCATTTCAAACTTTTTGTTCAACATTTTCTTTATGGATTTAATCATGTCATTATTGCTTTCAATAATGAACATGTCATCCACATAAAGGCAAACTATGACATAGCCTTTGTCTGTGTGTTTAACATAGACGCATTTGTCACATTCGTTTATCTTAAAACAATCCGAAATCATAACATGATCAAATTTTCCATGCCATTGTTTCAGAGCTTGTTTTAATCCATAAAGGGATTTGACAAGTTTACAAACCTTTTTTTCTTGGCTGAGAACTTGAAACCCTTCCGGTTGTTCCATATAGATTTCCTCATCTGACTAGCCATTCAAAAAGGCTGTTTTAACATCCATTTGATGTATCTCCAGATTATACAAAGCTGCAATCACAATTAGTATGTGAATAGATGTTATTCTCGTCACTAGTGAATAGGTGTCAAAATAATCAAGGCATTCCTTCTGCTTGTATCCTTTAACAATAAGCCTGGCCTTGTATTTATCAATTAAACCATCTACTTTTATTTTTCTCTTGAATACACTTATATCCAAGAGGTTTACACCCTGGTGGAAGATCCACCAGTTCCCAAGTATGATTTTGCAGAATTGATTCAATTTCACAATTCATAGCCTTTTTCCACAATGGAGCTTCAAGATTTAACATTGCTTCTTTGAAGTTTTGAGGCTCATTTTCTAACAGGTATGTCAGAAAATCTAGACCAAATGATTTAGAGATCCTAGCCTTCTTACTATATCTAAGTTCATCTGTTTCATTATCATTTTGGTCTTCACTGCCACCCATGGTAGTATCAAAATTTCTTTTATTTGAACTTGTCTCTTCAGTTTCCTTACAAGGAAAAATGTGTTCGAAAAACGACGTATTCCTTGACTCAATAATAGTGTTTACATGCATATTAGGATTTTCAGATCTATGAGCACTACTATTATTTGCATAACCAATGAACACACAATCAATGATTTTTGGTCCTATCTTAGTTGTTTTAGGACTAGGGACTGCCACTTTGGCAAAACACCCCCATACTTTAAGGTAATTGTAGGTAGGTCGTCGACCTTTCCATACTTTATAAGGTGTTTGATTGATTTTTTTATTTTTTTTTATTTATTTATTTATTTTTATGGGATACCCTGTTAAGGATAAAGTTAGCAGACAAAATCGCTTCTCCTCTCTCAATAAATTTTGAGGTAACCCCTTGTAGACACCCCATTTTTGACCGTCCTCAAGACTTGGACGTCATCGTTTAAACACTCGATGATCATCCATGCTCGTGTTCGTTTTGAGTTCTCGGGGGTCTCGGTCGCGTACCTTGCCTCAAGATCTCTCAACCTGTCTGTTTTGTGCTTGGTTGTGGACCAAGCACTTGTGTTTTTGCTTCTGAGGGAAGAGGGTGGCTTGTTGGCCATCCACTCAACCCATCGGCCAAGGCATGAAGCCATCGGCCTTGTTTTCTTGCCATCGGCCAAAAGTGTTGGCTGATCGACACTTTTTTTGGTCGGTCGACACTTATGTTGGTCGATCGGCCATATTTTCTAGCCGAGCCCTATTCATCTGCTTTATGCAAATATTTTATGCTAGCTCTCATAGCTGGCATACACAATCCACATCCTCCATACACGTGTATGGAGGGATTTGATTCAATTGCTTAGCTTGGTCAACAAGCGTAGGAATTGAACTTCTATAAAGGGGGAGCTCCTCCTCCCTTTCCAGAGGTTCAGAAAATTAGGGTTAGAGTGATAGATATAGTTTTGTATCTATCTTGCCTTGATTCTTCATTTTGTGCTTCAAAAGTGTCATTTTGTCTTACTATTGGACACAAAAACACACTAGAACACCATCCTCTTAGAGCTGAGGTCCCTTGAGGGTGATTTTAGTGTTCTTGGGCTGGTTTTGCTCAAAGGAGGCTGCTGGAGTTGTATTCTTGAAGGTGGTCTTCAAGGGTGAGCTTTTTGCTTTTAAACCCCAATTCTTGCTTAAGCTTTTAGACCTACTTGCTTATTGTTTTAAGCTTAACTCTTAACTGATAAAAGTTCTGATTTTTGATGCTTTAGATCTTTGTTTAAGATCACTTTTTGGTTTGGAGTTGTTTACCCCCTCTTAGGCCTTGTTAGGCCTTGTTTGGAGCCATTCCTTTTGGCCTTTGTTCTTGTCTTTGCATGACCTTTCTACCACTGAAATTCAGAAGATTTTTAGTGGTGGAAAGGTAGTTTTGAGGTCTTAAATAGGAGAGGGTCATCCCCTCTCCTTGTTGTCTTGTATGCTTGCATAAGTGGCTTATATTGGTAGCATGTTGGCTTAGCTTGTTGTAGCTTCATTTCAGTATGTATTAGGCTTTGTTTTGCCATGATATAACACTATTTTCGCTTAGTTTTTTCACTCCATGCATACCTAATACACTTGTAGTGTAAATCACACAAAGTAGTCTTATATACTTCATGTTTGAGCATGTCTTTCTAGCTTATGTTGACTTTATTTCAGTGGGTTTTTGTTGTTGTTTTAGCATGCCATGACTCTGTTTTGGGTGGGTTTAGTTGGCTCTTACATGCTCCATGTACTTGTCTTGCAATCCTCTCATTTGCCTTAACATGCATCATGCCTTAACATGTCATTCTAGCATACTTTTGACTTAACTTCAAGAAGCTTTTGTCCATGTTTTAGCATGCTCTAGCTCTGATTTAGGTTGTTTTAGTCATGCATGACTTGCTCTGTATAGCCATGGTTCAATCTAGCTTGTTAGCTTTGAGTATTGAGTCCTCTAGCATGCATTACTTGGCTCATATCAATGATTTGGCATCATTTGTAATGTTATTTCAGTTCATGTTTCATGCTCATATACTTGCACTTATCACTCCTTTAATGCTTTAAAGAGTTGATGCCTTATGCCTCATGAATGGACCATTGTGTATGCCTCCATGCTTAGGTCTTTGGGATGCCATCTAAGTGGGTTTTTGGGCTTATTTTGATTTTCCATAACTCTGTTTTTCATTGGACAATTCATGCCATGTTTGGTTTTGATAGGTGTAGTGTAACACCCTTTTGTAGCCTTGCATGCCTCATGCCTTTTGGAGTTGTATTCTAGCTTGTGTTGGCTAGTTTCGAGCATGTTTTTGGTCTTGTCTTGACCTGCCTTGGGACTTGTTTGAGTACCCGTGGCCCTTTGGGCTTGCCTTGAGTGGCCATGGTTTGAGTCCCTTGGCTAGCCTTAAGCTCTGGGCTTTCTTGCATGCTTTGTTTGGTTGGTTTGATACCTTTCCATACATGATTTCAGAGTTTATAATGTTTGTCGCATGTCCATATTTGTCCCCTTTTAAGTGCTCTTGAAAGCTGCCCTCCTATGCCTAGGTATTGGACCATTTACATGTGCATGTTTGTTTTGCATTTTCATGCTTCCAATTCATAACTTTGGCCATTGATTTTGGGCATGGCTGAGGTCGGTCCATCTTTAGTTTAAGTTCATTTACCATGTTGTTCAAAGTTGCTACTTTACATCATACTTACATGCTTGTTGCATGCTTGTCATATTGCATGTTGTCACATGCTTGCTAATTGACATGTTGTTGCATGCTCATCCATCTTGCCTTGCATGTTTTCGCATGCTTGTTACATATTTAGTACATTATATGTTGTTGCATATTGGTTCCATTGCATGCTTGCTTGCATGCTTAGTTTGCATAGCATTGTGTGTGCATTGCCTTGCCTCTTGATCACACATGATAGAGGTTAAGGCCCCTTATTTGTTTTGTGCATTTCATTTGATATTGAATTGCACACTTGACTCTTTTGGCCATCATGCATTGAAATGCGCGATTGATGGTCCGAGGGTCGGGAACTGCACTCCTTTGAGTCTTAAACATGATAAGGGGTGTAGTTGCAAACATTGTCTTGTTAATGCATTGCCATACCCTATTTTTTCTCTGCTGCAGCAAAAGAGCATTCTGTAGGAAGGGATGGCCGATCGGCCATCTTAAGTGCCGGTCAGCTACAAGTGTTTGGCCGATGGCTTCATATTTGGTCGATGACCTGTTTATCTTAGCCGATGACCATGTTTTTTGGCCGATGGCCTCCCACAGTGCCCATGGGGTGAATCAGAAGTGTGTTGGGAATTTTCACACTTTGTAGAGGTACAGAGCAGTGCAAACAGAGGCAACATGAGGCATGGCAACGGATTTCCTAGCGAAGCCGACCTAGCATGCATTTGTCCCTCTCCCCGAGGCCTCTTTACTTTTTTTTTTGTAGCTTAATTAATTTGTTAATTATTTAAGTGTTGTAATAATTAGTTGTAGCTAGTTATTCATTTGATTGTGTAATAATTAATTAGCTTGTTAGTTAGTTAATTAGATGGTTTGTATTATTCTTTCGATCTCTCCCTCGAGAGAGCCAATTGGTGTAATAAGCGTGCGTGTATGATGCATGTCTTCTAACCCCCATTTTTTTCTCCTTTTTACTCAACCGCTTACGATGGTTAGTTTTAGGGCATATTTCATTTAGCATACCTTATGCTCGCATGTTTGCACCCATTCATCTGTATTGCATGCACTAGGCTCAGCGCATCATACTAACTGCATTTATTTCAATCCCTACTTGAATACGTGTATCGAATTGTCGCATCTCATATGCCATCTTAGAATAGCCGAGCCTATTCTAGTTGCATTTTGCCTGTGTTGCATTACCCATCTTTACATGAATTAGGATCATGCATTGATTACTAACTAGTTCTTTGTTTTGGCTCGGAGTACGTTGTGAGTGTTTATGCTTTAGCATCTTGCATGTGTGTGAGTGTTAACATGACAGCATGCTTGCCATGAGGCTAATTGCTTATGTGATATAACTGCCTGAATGCCTGTGGGTGGAGGTTGGTTTACTTGAATTGGAACGATTCATTGAAATTCGTGTTTTAACCTACTTGCGAGTAGCAAACTTCAAAACCATTTCCGGACAAACGGATATGAGATGCTTTGTTCCAAATTAGGCGATCTAGTCTATACTTGTGTGTTGTGCGCATCACATAGTAATTCTAGCTAATTAACCGGAATAAGAATGCATGCGTCTTCAAAAACAAGATATGATGCTTAGTACAGGCCGATCTTTGATCGAGCGAGCCGGGGTGCTCATTGCATGACCTTCCCCTCTCATACCCAAGTTCCCAAGCCGAGGCAACTTTGGTGATGACGGACACGTGGCCTAGGCACGAGTCAGGGTTTCCTAAACTCCCCCAAAATAAAATATTTAGGTGGCCACTCTGTATCTGGCAAAGCAGTCCATGTTTGGCACTTCTTTCTTAAAAATTAGTTTTCCAAAACGATTTGTCGGATTTGGACTCTTTGGTGATTTATTGGTCTTGCATCGCACTTTGCGAGATTAGATTTAGAACCGTGACATTGAGTCCGAACTGTAGTAGCAGAGAGAACAAAATGAGATTTTCTCGGGAGTTCTCCGGGTGGCCTACAATTTCTGGCGACTCTGCTAGGGATTTAGAGAATTTGACTCAGACTCAGGATATCTTATTTTGACTACATTTATGTGTCTCTTTACATTGCATTTGCATTGGTGTGCCTAGGACACCGTGTTTGCTGTATGTTATTCCTGAATGGTTTGCCGGAGGCATGCTTTGAGAAGCGTGCCATAAGACTGACTGGTTGCGGGCTCTGCCACGACGGGAACACAAACCCCAATTTTTACCGGGGCACCCTTTTTGACCATTCGACCTAGTGCATATCAGAATCCATAGTGACTATTCCAAACTAGGATAGGTTGCTTACCCGATTATAGGTTGTTTGAAAACCGTTGTGTGCATAGTAAAACCCTAGCTCATGACAAAATAGGATAGGGAAATCCTACCCCAACATAGGGGTGTTTTGGTTCATACTTACTTGATACGTGCTGTCAGAGTGTGTCTCTACAGGGTTGTGTGTATCAGTTTGCCAGTCTGGGTATCAGGCCTGAGGGCATCAGTATTTTAGGGAAATCAGTTTTACCTGAGGGTATCAGTTACAGGCAGAATTGTGGGCAGAATTCAGTAATGAGTACAGTCATTCAGCTATGTTCATGCCTGTATTGGTGAAATTGGGCTAAGATGCTGCCTATTTTCTCTTTTGGTAGGGGGTAGTCTTGGAACCATAGCTTCAGAAGGCTCCGATATCTTCGGGGTACATTTGATTTGTGCTGATAGACTTTGTCAGGTCAGAGATTTAGTTCAGAGCAGTCAGTGTTTTCCTTCGCTGAGGCAAGGTAGAGAAAAGCCAATCAAGGCTCACTAGTTCATCTGATCCATTAGTCACCAGTCACATCACCTCTGTTCAGTTCAGTAGACTCGTGATGACGCAAAATTCAGAAGAAATTGTGGTCATGGCAGTAGCATTAAACCAGGGAATCGCCATGTAGGGTGAGACCGATGTTGAAATGCAACGCTCGCCCAGGTCACCTACCGCACATCCCATCTAGGAACCCCAATTATTCCAAACTCGCGAGCCCACCACTTTTGAGCTGATGGGAATGATCGGCGATCTTTAGAGGTCTGTGGCTGATCTAGCCTTTAGAATGTCGGCTCCACCATCGATCATATCACATCCCTGGAACTTCATGCCGAGCCTCCACTATTGGGGCAAATTGTAATTGAGCTCAGTCAACCCGAAACCATCCCAAGTTCCAGCTATGACATGTCGACAACAACAGGGCATTGCACTGATGTGGCAACCCAAACCTTCGACCCAGCTAAGGTGAGTGATAAGAACAAGGTGGAGGCGGACATTGATCCCTATGAACAACTTCTACAGGCTGTTGAGGCTTTGAAAGCCGGGGGACTGAACAAACAGCAGGTGCTCGCAGTTGCTGCAAAAATTGTGGATGACACTTTTGTCACTCAGAACGAGGGCAGTTCGAGCCAAGGGAAAAATCAGGAGAAGGGCCATCGTACTAGAACTGTTCCTCCCAACCCTAATTCTATACCCGGGAAAGATCAGTAGACTAAGCCATTACCTGCCGACCCTTTTTCTAGTGCGTCCAGCAAAAGTCCACAAACCTCAAAGTATCTACCCCGAGGTCGCAGGGTTTTCCATGCCCTCTACATGCCTTTGTCCAAGGCTCTTCAAATCCTTGCTGAAAAAGGGCATCTCAAACCCCTCGAGCCTCGACCTCTCCCTAGTTGTCTTCCATCTGGTCATGACGCTACCCAGTACTGTGCGTACCATCAACAAACTGGTCATAGCTCTGACAATTGCTTCTGTCTTTGCTACGAAGTACAAGACTTGTTTGACAGCAGGGTTGTCCTCCCCCCAAGCTCAGCAAAGTCTATTGTCACTGGATCAGTGAACTTGGAGGATAATGTGATGTGATCAGAGGATGAACCACTTACGGGCGGCACTCAGTTTACATTAGATGTGGCGTATGGCACGCACTATTTTGAGCATTTGCAAATGCTAGTTTTTGTACTTTCTGATTTGGGTATTCAGTTAGTTTTGTTGTCTTGTATATAGTCGGTCTTTTTGTACTATATCAGTTGGGTTTGTCTTGTTGTATTGAGTCAGTCCTGTTGCATAGGAGTCGAATGATTCTGGGGGCGTTACCTCGGATATCACTGTTTTGTTTTGTGTTTGTCTTTTCGCTTTCTTTTGAGTCTGTTTCTGCCGTGGAGCCAGTTACACTAGAAGATCTGAATGAAACGGCCGTGGTTCTCATGTTTTTGTGCTTGTTTCTGCTTTGAGTCTGTTGTGCCAGCAAACTTGAATGAAACGGCAGTGCATTTCACCTGCTCTTCTATGCCTTGAAATTATTGCATTGACTTAAGTTTTTCAAAACCTTTTTTTGAACATTGTGACGAAAACAAAGAGGAAGGAATTCCTCAGGATTTGCAAAAATTTGATCAAATTGAGAGAAAAAGAGGCGTGAAGCCCTTAATGAATGAAATCATGCTTGTTAATGTGAGTACTGAGAGGGATCCTTGCTTGATCCAGATTGGTTCTACATTGTCTTCAGCGTGAGCAATTAGTCGCTTTCTTAAAAGATTTCAAAAAATATTTTGCGCCGTCCTACGCAGACCTATGTGGAATCGCTCTTGAGATTGTGCAGCTTAGGATCGTTCTCAGCCTCAACACTTGACTCCTTTGGCTTTCAAACCCTAAACTTGGATCTAGAATGTCCAACGGTCGACCATCAAAGAAGGCCTATGTAGCCAGATTAGAGGCAACTCTTGGACTAGGGAGAAGAAGGTCAAATATGATCAAAAGAAAGCTTGCAAAGCTGGATGAGAAGCAACCCTCAAACTAGGGAAAAAGATGTCAGATAGTGCACTCGAAGAGTCAAAGATGAAGATCGGCAAGAATGCCAAATCCCAGAAGAGAGAAAAGAAGAAAGTATTGCTGAAGGACAAACGAGTTCATATCCACAATATCATGGGCAAATTCAGCCCCCATCGGTTGGACTTCTACAACATCAACAAATAGCAGCCATTCTTCTAGATTCAAATGGCTTCGAGATCCAAAAACCATTTGACATGGACAAGCTACACTTTTACCCTTGAGAGGCTCGCTGGGTCGAAAACCCGGAAGGGCGACCCAGACAAAAGTTAGAGCAAGAAAAAGAAAAAGAAAAGAACAAAAGAAAAGAAAAAAAAATTGCAAAGAATGAAAAGAAAAGATGAAAAAAGAAGAAAAGAAATGAAAAGAAAAGAAAAACATAGCTCCAAGGTTGAAAACCCGGAAGGGCGGTCTTGGCAAAAGTTAGAGCGCAAAAGGAGAGGTTAATACCCGAGTGTACCTTAACTGGAACTACGTAAGGCTTGATTCCCATGTTTGGGATACGTAGGAAACTTCATTTTGAAGTCCAGCCATAAACACTTCCAAATCGACTGTGTCCATGTAATGGTTCTGATCATCGTTGTCTTCTCTGTATCCGAGAGCTC
>NW_021025068.1:156618-221124 GCF_004153795.1 Camellia sinensis | reverse complement strand
TCCATTGGCCTCTTATGTGAGTGTAGCTGAGGCTCTCTCGTGTTAGTATAAGTCCATGTTGCATTCTATATGCCATTTTAGCCATATTGCATTGCATATGCCATATGCTCTAGGTGGACTAAGCATATGATGTATCAGTGTATTTGGGTTATTCAGTTGAATATGCAGTGTGTGTGCATGTGTTCAAGTTTAAACAGATTTCGGGTGCGAGTGTGCTCTAGGTGGACTAAGCATATGATGTATCAGTGTATTTGGGTTATTCAGTTGAATATGCAGTGTGTGTGCATGTGTTCAAAGTTTAAACAGATGTCGGGTGTGAGTGTGCTCTAGGTGGACTAAGCATATGATGTATCAGTGTGTTCAGGTTATTCAGTTGAAAATGTAGTGTGTGTGCACATGTTGAAGTTTACACATATATCGGGTGTGGGTGTGCTCACGGTGAACTAAGCATATGACATATCAATGTATCTGGGTTAAGCAGTTAAAGAACAGAATCGACTATTGCAGTTAGATGCTCTACATTGCAGAAAATGAAATAGAGAAGGAGTATACCTCAGCGGTGCCATAAGACAGATATGACTCTGGCTTGCGCAACAAGAGCTCCAGTGGCGCGCCCTGTGCATAACTCCTGAAGTGGCGGATGCCATTGGGAGACAACACGTATATCGCTAGCCTGTAGGTCGCCAGATCGAATGGTCGGACGCGAAGAGGCAAGAGCTCAACCTCAAGATCCACGTCTATCTCTGAGGGAGTCCCACCCCGTGGAATGTCGTCTGCCATCTCAAGAAGAGTGCGAAAATGGCCGAGGATAAAAATGGTCGAGGGTAGGAAAAGTGGACAAAAATGCAAAAAGTCAACCGAAAGTGAACCCTGAGGGGTGAAAAATGGGAAAAAAGGTCGGAGTGTGGAAAAAGGCACACAAATCAAGATAAACTTGGGGGAAACAAACCCCAAGTGGTGGAAACCAAGAAAGGGACACCGAAATCAAGTTTCGTTCGGTTCAAAGTGTGTGAAACGGGAAGGGTTTTGCGAATCGGAAGATGTGGGAGGCTCGAAAACAAAGGAAAAACACGGATCAAAGCGAAGAAAATCACCTAGAGAGAGGGAGAAATGTTTTTCGAACTTGGAGAAGTGAGAATATAGGGTTTGGAACCCTATATTTAAAAGACCCGAGGCAAAATGACAAAACTGCCCCGAAATTGCCATTTTTGGCCGATCGGCCAAATTGTTAGCCGATCGGCTAAATATTTGGCCGATGATCTCCTTTTGTGGCCGATGGATGGCCGATGGACTCCCCTTGTGGTCGATGCACCTCCCACACCCTTGTTTGGGTCATTTTTGTTGATTAGCACCTTCATCTCTCAAGACAGTGCAATAAAGTACACTTTTGAAGCTTAATCGGCCTTCGTGTTGACCTCGAACCACGTCTTTCGTGTGCGTTGCTTGATACGCACAAGATGTATCCTTTTTCGTATCCTTTTGTATATCGCGATATTCGAGAATTGCTTTTGAATGTCATATACCTTGCGTTGTCTCGCATGTTTCATTTGCATTGTCATGCATTTCATTACATGCGTTGTCTCGCATGTTTCATTTGCATTGCCATGCATTTCATAACTTGCGTTGTCTCGCTCGTTATTTGCATTGTTTTGCATATCATCTATAACTTGCGTTGTCTCGCTCGTTATTTGGCATTGTTTTGCATATCATATAACTTGCGTTATCTCGCTCGTTATTTGCATTGTTTTGCATATCATATATAACTTGCGTTGTCTCGCTCGTTATTTGCATTGTTTTGTATATCATCTATAACTTGCGTTGTCTCGCTCGTTATTTGGCATTGTTTTGCATATCATATATAACTTGCATTGTCTCGCTCGTTATTTGCATTGTTTTACATATCATATATAATTTACGTTGTCTCGCTCGTTATTTGCATTGTTTTACATATCATATATAACTTACGTTGTCTCGCTCATTATTTGGCATTGTTTTGCATATCATATATAACTTGCGTTGTCTCGATCATTATTTGCATTATTTTGCATATCATATATAACTTGCGTTGTCTCGCTCGTTATTTGCATTGTTTTGCATATCATATAACTTGCGTTGTCTTGCTCGTTATTTGCATTGTTTTGCATATCATATATAACTTGCGTTGTCTCGCTCGTTATTTGCATTGTTTTGCATATCCCTTATAACTTGTGTTGTCTAGCTCGTTATGTGCATTGTCTTGCACTTCCCCTCTAACTTGTGCATTGTTTTGCACTCCCCCACTAACTTGCATGGTCTTACACTTCTCTAACTTGCGTTGTCACGCACTTCTTTAACCTGCGCTGTTACGCATATTTTACTTGTGCTGTCACGCACTTCTTTAACTTGCGTTGTTACGCATGTTTCACTTGCATTGTTACACACTTCTTTAACTTGCGCTGTTATGCATGTTCTACTTGCGCTGTTACGCACTTCTTCAACTTGCGTTGTCTCGCACGTTACTTGCATTGTTATGCACACTTCACTCGCGTTGTCACGCACTTCACACATGCATTGCTATGCATGTTTCGAACGATATTGTACCTATTAAGTTTCTTTCTTTTGCAGGCACGATATTGTATGTATGGTTCATTTGAAGTCGGTGTGATCAGATGAACCGGATAGTATTGTCTATTCTCTGCGTGTGACGTAGCGAGAATTGTATAATTCTCTTACATCCTTTCTGCATGTCCTTTGCATTTTGCCCCCGCCCGCGGGCACATATCTTGCTATCTTGTGTGCTTGTCTAAGTCTTCGGCCTTGTCAAAAATGGGTCGTCTCTGGGCTTTGACATTCACTCCCGTCATTTTTATGACTTTCGAGTTCCGTCAAAGAGGGCCAACTGTAGACACCCCATTTTTGACCGTCCTCAAGACTTGGATGTCATCATTTGAACACTCGATGATCATCTATGCTCATGTTCGTTTTGAGTTCTCGGGGGTCTCAGTCGCGCACCTTGCCTCAAGATCTCTCTACTTGTCTGTTTTGTGCTTGGTTGTGGACCAAGCACTTGTGTTTTTGCTTCTGAGGGAAGAGGGTGGCTTGTTGGCCATCCCCTCAACCCATCGGCCAAGGCATGAAGCCATCGGCCTTGTTTTCTTGCCATCGGCTAAAAG
This sequence comes from Camellia sinensis, assembly GCF_004153795.1. Lineage (NCBI taxonomy): Eukaryota > Viridiplantae > Streptophyta > Magnoliopsida > Ericales > Theaceae > Camellia > Camellia sinensis. The sequence continues at coordinate 217,972 of NW_021025068.1, read as the reverse complement.
TGTTGGCCGATCGGCACTTTTTTTGGTCCGTTGGCACTTATGTTGGTTGATCGGCCATATTTTCTGGCCGAGCCTTGTTCATCTGCTTTATACAGATATTTTATGCCAGCTCTCATAGTTGGCATGCACAATCCACATCCTCCATACACGTATATGGAGGGATTTGATTCAATTGCTTAGCTTGCTCAACAAGCTTAGGAATTGAACTTCTATAAAGAGGGAGCTCCACCTCCCTTTCCAGAGGTTCATAAAATTAGGGTTAGAGTGATAGATATAGTTTTGTATCTATCTTGCCTTGATTCTTTATTTTGTGCTTCAAAAGTGTCATTTTGTCTTACTATTGTACACAAACACACACTAGAACACCATCCTCCTGGAGCTGACATCCCTTGAGGGTGATTTTAGTGTTCTTGGGCTGGTTTTGCTCAAAGGAGGCTGTCGGAGTTGCATTTTTGAAGGTGGTCTTCAAGGGTGAGCTTTTTGCTTTTAAACCCCAATTCTTGCTTAAGCTTTTACACCTACTTGCTTATTGTTTTAAGCTTAACTCTTAACTGATAAAATTTATAATTTTTGATGCTTTAGATCTTTGTTTAAGATCACTTTTTGGTTTGGGGTTGTTTACCCCTTCTCAGGCCTTGTTAGGCCTTGTTTGGAGCCATCCCTTTTGGCCTTTGTTCTTGTCTTTGCATGACCTTTCTACCACTGAAATCCAGAGGATTTTTAGTGGTGGAAAGGTAGTTTTGAGGTCTTAAATAGGAGAGGGTCATCCCCTCTCCTTGTTGTCTTCTATGCTTGCATAAGTGGCTTATATTGGTAGCATGTTGGCTTAGCTTGTTGTAGCTTCATTTTAGTATGTATTACGCTTTGTTTTGCCATGATACAACACTGTTTTTGCTTGGTTTTTTCACTCCATGCATACCTAATACACTTGTAGTGTAAATCACACAAACTAGTCTTATATGCTTCATGTTTGAGCATGTCTTTCTAGCTTATGTTGACTTCATTTCAGTGGGTTTTTGGTGTTGTTTTAGCATGCCATGAGTCTGTTTTGGGTGGGTTTAGTTGGCTCTTATATGCTCCATGTACTTGTCTTGCAATCCTCTCATTTGCCTTAACATGCATCATGCCTTAACATGTCATTCTAGCATACTTTTGACTTAACTTCAAGAAGCTTTTGTCCATGTTTTAGCATGCTCTAGCTCTGATTTAGGTTGTTTTAGTCATGCATGACTTGCTCTGTATAGCCATGGTTCAATCTAGCTTGTTAGCTTTGAGTATTGAGTCCTCTAGCATGCATTACTTGGCTCATATCAATGATTTGGCATCATTTGTAATGTTATTTCAGTTCATGTTTCATGCTCATATACTTGCACTTATCACTCCTTTAATGCTTTAAAGAGTTGATGCCTTATGCCTCATGAATGGACCATTGTGTATGCCTCCATGCTTAGGTCTTTGGGATGCCATCTAAGTGGGTTTTTGGGCTTATTTTGATTTTCCATAACTCTGTTTTTCATTGGACAATTCATGCCATGTTTGGTTTTGATAGGTGTAGTGTAACACCCTTTTGTAGCCTTGCATGTCTCATACCTTTTGGAGTTGTATTCTAGCTTGTGTTAGCTAGTTTCGAGCATGTTTTTGGTCTTGTCTTGACCCGCCTTGGGACTTGTTTGAGTACCCATGCCCCTTTGGGCTTGCCTTGAGTGGCCATGATTTGAGTCCCTTGGCTAGCCTTAAGCTTTGGGCTTTCTTGCGTGCTTTGCTTGCTTTGTTTGGTTGGTTTGACACCTTTCCATACATGATTTTAGAGTTTATAATGTTTGTCACATGTCCATATTTGTCCCCTTTTAAGTGCTCTTGAAAGGTGCCCTCCTATGCCTAGGTATTGGACCATTTACATGTGCATGTTTGTTTTGCATTTTCATGCTTCCAATTCATAACTTTGGCCACTGATTTTGGGCATGGCTGAGGTCGGTCCATCTTTAGTTTAAGTTCATTTACCATGTTGTTCAAAGTTGCTACTTTACATCATACTTACATGCTTGTTGCATGCTTGTCATATTGCATATTGTCACATGCTTGCTAATTGACATGTTGTTGCATGCTCATCCATCTTGCCTTGCATGTTATCGCATGCTTGTTACATATTTAGTACATTATATGTTGTTGCATATTAGTTCCATTGCATGCTTGCTTGCATGCTTAGTTTGCATAGCATTGTGTGTGCATTGCCTTGCCTCTTGATCACACATGATAGAGGTTAAGGCCCCTTATGTGTTTTGTGCATTTCATGTGATATTGAATTGCACACTTAACTCTTTTGGCCATTATGCTTTGAAATGCGCGATTGATGGTATGAGGGTCGGGAACTACACTCCTTTGAGTCTTAAACATGATAAGGGGTGTAGTTGCAAAAATTGTCTTGTAAATGCATCGCCATACTCTGTTTGTCCTCTGCTGCAGCAAAAAAGCATTCTGAAGGAAGGGATGGCCGATCGGCCATCTTAAGTGCCGGTCGACTACAAGTGTTTGGCCGATGGCTTCATATTTGGTCGATGACCATGTTTTTTGGCCGATGGCCTCCCACAGTGCCCATGGGGTGAATCAGAAGTGTGTTGGGAATTTTCACACTTTGCAGAGGTACAGAGCAGTGCAAACAGAAGCAACATGAGGCATGGCAACGGATTTCCAAGTGAAGCCGACCGAGCATGCATTTGTCCCTCTCCCCGAGACCTCTTTACTTTTTTTTTTCATAGCTTAATTAATTTGTTAATTATTTAAGTGTTGTAATAATTAGTTGTAGCTAGTTATTCATTTGATTGTGTAATAATTAATTAGCTTGTTAGTTAGTTAATTAGATGGTTTGTATTATTCTTTTGGTCTCTCCCTTGAGAGAGCCAATTGGTGTAATAAGCGTGCGTGTGTATGATACATGTCTTCCAACCCCCATTTCTTTCTCCCTTTTACTCAACCGCTTACAATGGTTAGTTTTAGGGCATATTTCATTTAGCATACCTTATGCTCGCATGTTTGCATCCATTCATCTATATTGCATGCACCAGGCTCAGCTGTAGACACCCCATTTTTGACCGCCCTTAAAACTTGGGCACTATTGATGGTTTACTTGGTGAAGAAAGGTGTGCAGGGAAAAGGTTCAGTTTCTTCGGCAAGGAGAGAGTCAAATCTCAACTTCATACCCCTTTTGGACTAAAACAATCTTGATCAAAAGATTTTAGACCTTGAAACCCTCTCTTTCAAAATGTTTTGAAAATAAAGTTCCTACGATGTTCCGACGCTCACATTTCGTTAAATGTTGTGCTTTTCGATAAATCGAGCAAGGACGAATGTAAATTAATGAAAGAGAGTTGAAATCTTTGAAAAATCTTTCAAAACACCTTATTTAGGGGTTTGGAGTTGAGGAAAATTGGAGAAGAGGGAAGAAACCAAGTTGAAGAAGAAGGTGGGTATGAATCGCTAAGAGAGAGAGCCAAGCGGTCCTCGCTAAATCACACCTATCTGTCTATACACTTGGATTTTAACTATGAGGCCACCACCGTTGGAAAGCTTACTTCCGAGGCTTCATTTTTCACTCAAGAATCTCCTAAAGCTAAGTCCAGATAGGGGAGATATGGTTGGTTGAAGTAGGGCATCAATCCGGTTGGACTGAAACTGCGCGGCTTCACCAAAACAAGCATAACTTTTTTCACAGTTGGAATTTTGATACAAGGCTAGTGCCATTGGAAAGCTAACTTCTGGGGCTTCAATTTGTACATTGGATGACCACTTTTTGGCATTTCCAGCCATTGGCCGACCACTTTTCTTTCTGGGAGACCACTTTTTGTCCTGAAAAACTAGAAAAAGTAGCTGGCCGACCAGAAAAAGTGGCTGGCCAACCACTTTCTCATGAAAAGTGGTCGGCTGACCAGTAAAAGTAGTCAGCCAACCACTTTAACTGGTCGGCGGCCTTCCTGCATATTCTACAGGTGTTGTGGATGCCAGCTGTGGCAGCTGGAGGGCACAAACTGTATCCTCCATACACGTGTATAGAGGGATTTATCCAAGCTCTAAGCTTCTCCAAGAAGCTTTAGCTTATGTTTTTCTATAAGAGAGAGGTTTCCCCTCCCTCCTCCAGGCTGGATTTTGGGCTGAGAGCATAGGCTTACACTCTCTCTATATCCCTCTCTTTCTCTCTCTATAGTGGTGCTTTGCTTCACACTTGCACACACAACCTCATCGCCAAACACTCTTACCTTGTTGCTGAGTTGTTGGAGGGTCTTGAGGGAGCTCAAGAGTTGGTTTTGGCTCATGAAATTTGTTGGTATTGTAGTGCTTCAAGGGTAACCTTCTTTTTCCCCCTTTTAGCTCTATTTTGATCACTCTCTTAGCCATATTTGCATGCTTCTCTTGGCTTAACTTTAAACTACAAAAAGCTTTATTTTTGAGTACTTAACATGTTTGTTTGAGGCTCCTTGGGTGTTGGAGGTGTTCTACCCATTTTGTGCCTTGTTTGGCCTTGTTTTATGCCATGCCTTGAGGCCTTTGAATTAGTCTTTGCTTGGCTTTTTAACCACTGAAATCTAGTGGATTTTCAGTGGTAAGCATGCTGTTTTGAGGCCTCAAATCAGAGGGGGGTGATCCCCTCTTTTATTGTTTTGTTTGCTTGCATTATTAGCCTATCAAAGGAGCATGTGTTTCTATCATTTTGAGGCCTAGTTCAAGCACTTTTTGTGACTTCTAGGGCCTGCCTTGACTCCGTCCATGGCTGGTTTGGTAACCTTTTGCATGCTTCTTGTATGTGTAGTGTAATCCCATTTGTGGCTCATTGAAGTAGCATGTCTTTCTAGCATGTATTGGCTCCATTTCAATGGGCTTTTGGCCATAATTTGACATGTCATAACTCTGTTTTGGGTTGGTTTGATGGCCCCATGCATGCTCCATGCACTTGTAGTGTATTTCCATGAAATAGCCTAACATGCATCATGCTTCGACATGTCATTTTAGCATGCTTTTGGCTTAGCTCTGAGAAGACTTTGTTCATGTTTTAGCATGCTTAAGGTCTGATTTATGTTGTTTTGGTCATGCATGCCATGCTTTGTATAGCCATAGTGCATTTTATCTCACTAGCCTTGAGTTTCCAAGCCACTAGCATGCATTTCTTGGACTATTTGCATGATTTAGCATCATTTGGAATGATATTTCAGAGCTTATATCTTTGCCATATTCTCATGTTCATCACTCCTTCAATGTGTTTGAGAGTTGTACCTTTATGCCTTGTTTGTGAGTCATTGCATGAGCCTAATTTTCTTGTCTTTCAAGCCATCATCTCAGTCCATTTTGGCTACTGTTTTGGCCTGCATAAGGTCTGTTTGGGGCTGGTTTAGCCATTTGAGCATTGTCTTGCATGCCTCTAGTGTAATACACTTCACTAGCTTTGATGCTTGAGCCTTTCAACATGCAGTACATGGGTTGTTTGCATGATTCTAAGTCATTTTGCATGCCATTTCAGTGCTGGAACGTATGCCATTGTACTCCATGCTTCATCCTTTCAATGCCTTTGGAGAGTTGTATTTTGTGCCTTGAGCTTGGGCTGATATGCATGCATGTTTGTATGGCATTTTGAGTTTCTATCTTAGCATGTATGGCCACTGATTTGGACATGGCTGAGGCCTATCCATTTTGGTTTAAGTCCATTGTGCATTGAGTATGCCATGTGGTTCATAGCATTGAGAATGCCATGTTGTTGCATGATTGATTATTGCATTTGTGCATGCCATGTCCATTGCCTAGCGTATGCTAGTTACCATGTGCATTGTGTATACTAGTTGTCATGAGCATTGTGTATGCCATGTAGTTCATAGCATTGTGTATGCTAGTATGTTAGTTGCATGTTTTCATCTTTGTCCCTTGCATCGTGTTCATATGCTTGTTTCATTGCATTGAATGTTTGCATGCTTGAGCCGCATTGTGTATGCCATGCCATGTTATTTGTTGCATTGTGTTTGGAATAGGAGTTAGTCCAAACACGGGAAACGAGGGAAATTTTAAACTCGAAGTGATGAAACGTGCCTCAATTCTCGGTCGCCGACACTCTTGATTATACATGATGGGGTTTTGGGCCTTATGTGTTCGTGTGTGCATTCATTTCATACTGAGTTGTGCAATTTGGCTCCTCGGCTATCATGCATTAAGATGCGTGATTTGTGGCCCGAGGGTCGAGAACCACACCCCCTTGAGCTTATGTAATGAGAGGAAGGGTGGTTATGCATACATGTGTTGCAAATACTTTGCCATGCCCCTTCTTGCTCTCTGTTACAGCAAACTGAAGTCTGGCAGCAGAAACTGGTCGGCCGACCAGATAAAGTGGTTGGCCGACCACTTTTTCTAGTTTTTAGCATAGAAAATGGTCAGTAGGTGGTCTCTAATGCCAACAACTGGTCGGCAGCCCTCCTACGGATTCCTATGATGGAGTTTCAGCCTTCTGGAGCTTTTTGCAGTGTTCTGAGACCTGTTGCAAACAGAAGCAAATCGGGGCATCGCGATGGATTTTCGAGAGAGGCGATTCGAGCATGCATGCATCCCTCGTCATAAGGCCATTTCAGTGTTTTGTTAGCTTAGAATGTATATTTGTTTCAATTTTTGTTGTGTAATAATTAATTAGCTAGAATAGTTAGTTAATTAGTCTTTTCTATATTATTTATTCGGACCCTCCTCCGAGAGGGCAATGTTGTAAATAAGTGTGCGTGTGTGTGATGCATGTCTTCTAACCCCCATTTCTTTCTTCCTTTTATTTACTAGCTTACAATGGTTAGCTTTAGGGCATGTTTCAATTGGCATCCTTATGCTCGCATGTTCGCATTCATTCATCTGTCTTACATGCACCGGGCTTGGCTCATCATACTAACTGCATTGTATTTCAATTCCTGTTTGAATACATGTATCAAATTGCATTTCACATGACATTTTTAGAATAGCCGAGCCTATCTTAGTTGCATTTTGTATGTGTTGCATTAGGCATTCTTGACGTAGCTAGGATCATGTATTGATTTCTAACATAGCTTTTGTTTTGGCTCGGAGTACTCGGCAAGTGTTTATGCTTTAGCATCCTTGCATGTGTGTGAGTGACTGTCATGATAGTATGCTTGCCATGAGGCTAACTGCTTATGTGATATAACTGCCTGAATGCCTGTGGGTGAAGGTTGGATTACTTGAATTGGAACAATTCATTGATTGCGAGTTTTAAGCCCATTTGAGAGTGGCAAAACACCATGTTCTCTAAGCCCACTTGAGGATGGCAAAATCCGCATTTTAGCCTACTTACGAGTAGCAAACCGCTTTAAAAAACAAACATGAGATGTCTTGTTCCAACTTAGGCGATCTAGCCTATACTTGTATGCTGTGCGCATCACATAGTAATTCTAGGTTAATAACCGTAATAAGAGCACACGTGTTTTCAAAAAATAAGATATCATGTTAGTAAAGGCCGATCTTTGATCGGGTGAGCGGGGGTGCTCATTGCATGACCTTCCTCTCTCGTACCCAAGTTCCCGAGCCGATGTAACTTTGGTGATGACGGACACATGGCCTTAGGCACGAGTTAGGGTTTCCTAAATTTTCCAAAAATAAAATATTTAGGTGGCGACTCTGTATCTGGCAAAGCAGTCCATGTTTGGCACTTCTTTCTAAAAATCAGTTTTTCAAAACGATTTGCCAGATTTGGACTTTTTGGTGATTTATCGGTCTTGCATTGCACTTTGCAAGATTAGATTCAGAATCGTGACATTTGAGTCTGAACTGTAGTGAGCCCAATGAACAAAACGGGATTTTCCCGGGACGTTCGGGCGCGTCTACAATTTCTGGCGACTCTGTTGGGGATTTAGAGAACTTGACTCGAACTCAGGATATCTTGTTTTGACTACACTTATGTGTTTCTTTGTATTGCATGTGCATTGGTGCGCCGAGGACAGAGTGTTTGCTGTCTGCTATTCCTGAATGGTTTGCCAGAGGCTCACTTTGAGAAGCGTGCCATAAGGCTGACCGGTTATCGGCTCTGCCACAGCGGGAACACAAACCCTGGTTTTTACCAGGGCACCCTTTTTTACCATTCGACCTAGTGCATATTCGGAATCCATAGTGACTATTCCAAGCTAGGACAGGTTGCTTACCCGATTATAGGTTGTATGAAACCACTGCGGGCGTAGTGAAACCCTAGCTCTTGACAAAATAGGATAGGGAAACCCTACCCCAACATAGGGGTGTTTTGGCTCTCGTTTGCTTGCTATGTGCTTTTAGAGTGTGTCTCTACAGGAATGCACGTATCAGTTTGCAAGTCTGGGTATCAGGCCTGCGGGCATCAGTATTTTGAGAATCAGTTATATCTGCGGGTATCAGATTCAGTTTTGGGAGGTAATTTGGGAACCAGTGATTAGTGGTCGAATATAGTTATTCAGCTATGCTTATGTCTATTCTGGTGAAATTGGGCTGAGATGTTGCTTGTTTTCTCTTTCAAGGGGTTCAGAGATTTGGTTCCGAGCAACCAGTGTTCTCCTTCACTGAGGCAAGGCAGAAAATGACCAGTCAAGGCTCACCGATTCATCAGATCCGTCAGCCACCAGTCACGTCACCTCTGTTCAGTTCAGCAGATTCGTGATGACATAGAATTCAGAAGAAATTGTGGTCATGGCAGCGGCACTAAACCAAGGAATCATAATACGGGGTGAGACCGATGTTGAGATGCAATGCCCATCCAGGTCACTTGCTGCGCATCCAATCTGGGAACCTCAATTATTTCAAACCCGTGAGCCCACCACTTTTGAGCTAATGGGAATGATCGGTGATCTTCAGAGATCTATTGTTGATCTAGCCTACAGAATATCGACTCCGCTGTCGACCATGTCACATGCCAAGAACTTCATGCCGGAAGAGCCTCCGCTCTTGGGGCGGATTGTAATTGAACTCAGCCAACCTGAACCCACCCTAAGTATAGGCAATGGCATGTCAACAACAACTGGGTTCTGCTCTGATGTAGCAACCCAAACCTTCGACCAAGCTGAGGCTAGTGGAAAGAACAAGGTGCGGGTAGACATTGATCCCTATGAACATCTCCTGCAGGTTGTTGAGACTTTGAAAGCCGGGGGACTGAACAAACAGCAGGTGCTCGCAGTTGCTACAAAGATTGTGGATGACACTTTCTCCACTCAGACTGAGGGTAGTTCAAGCCAAGGGGAGAACCGGGAGAAGGGCCGTCATACTGGAAACGATCCTGTTAGATCCAATCCTGCATTCGGAAAAGATCAGAAAACCAAATCAGCGCCTACCGACCCCTCAGCTAGTGCGTCCAGCAAAAGTCTGCAAACCTCGAAGTATTTACCCCGAGGTCGCAGGGTCTTCCATGCCCTCTACATGCCTTTGTCTAAGGCTCTTCAAATCCTTGCTGAAAAGGGGCATCTCAAACCCCTCGAGCCTCGGTCTCTCCCTAGTCGTCTTTCGTCTAGTCATGACGCTACCCAGTACTGTGCGTACCATCAACAAACCGGTCATGCCACTGACAATTGCTTCTGTCTTCGCCACGAAGTACAGGATTTGATTGACAATGAGGTCATCCTCCCACCTAGTTCAGCAAAGTCCATCGTCACTAGATCAGTGAACTTCGAGGATAATACAAGTATGTGATCAGGGAATGAACCACCCGTGGGCGGTGCTCAGTTTACTTCAGATGTGGCGTGTGGCACGCATTGTTTTGAGCATTTGCAAATACTGGTTTTTGTAGTTTCTGACTTGGGTGTTGAGTCAGTTCTATGGTTTTGTTTTGAGTTTGTCTCTTTGTTTTGAGTCAGTCTTTTTGATTAAAGGTCTGTCTTGTTGTATCGAGTCAGTCCTATTGTACAGAAGTTGGGTGATTCCGGGGTTGTTACTTCGGATATCACTATTTTTGTTTTGTGTTTGTCTTTTTGCTTTCTTTTGGGTCTGTTTCTGCCTTGGAGCTAGTTGTGCAGACAGTTTTGAATGAAACAGCAGTGGTTTTTCATGCTTTTGTGCTTGTTCTCGCCTTAAGCCGGTTGTGCCAGAAGTTTGAATGAAACGACAATGCATTTTCACCTACTTCTTCTCTGCCCTTTAAGTCATTGCATTGACCTAAGTTTTTCAAATTTTTTTTTGAACATTGTGACGAAAACAAAGAGGGGGGAATTCCTCTAGATTTTCAAATTTTTTTTAATTAATTGAGAGAAAGAGAGGCGTGCTATGCCCTTAACGAATGAGATCATGTTTGTTAATGTGAGTACTGAGAAGGATCCTGGCTTGATCCAGATTGGTTCCGCACTGTCTTCAGCACGAGCAACTAGTCGCTTTCTTAAAAGATTTCAAAAAATGTTTTCTGCGGTCCTGCGAAGACCTGTGTGGAATCGCTCTTGAGATTGTGCAGCTTAGGATCGCTCTCCGCCCCGAGGCTCGACCCCTCACTTTCAAACCTTGAACTTGAATTCAAAATGTTCAACGGTTAACTACAATGTGAGGCCTGCGTGGGCAGATTTGAAGCAGCCCTCGAACTAGGGGCAGGGAAGTCATATCAAGAAGATCAGATGTTGTCAAAACAAGCTTGCAAAGCTAGATCAGAAGCACCCCTCGAACTAGGAGCAAAAATGTCAAAGGTGCTTGAAGAGTCAAAAAAAAAAAAAAAATTGGGATGTTTCTCAAGCTAACAAAGATTAGCAAGAATGCCAAATCCCAGAAGGGAGGAAAGAAGAAAGTATTGCTGAAGGATAACTGAGTTCCTATCCACAACACTAGGGGCAAATTCAGCCCCCCATTGGATGGACTCCTGCATTGTCAATGAACAACAACCATTCTCCTGGATTTAGATGACTTAAGGATCTCAAAACCATTTGACATGGACAAAGCTACAGTTTTACCCTTGAGAGGCTCACTAGGCCGAAAACCCGAAAGGGCGACCCTGGCAAAAGTTAAAGCAAGAAAAAGAACAAAAAGAACAAAAAAAAAAGAAAATGCAAAGAATAAAAAAAAGAAGAAAAAGAAGAAAAATGAAGAAAATGAAAGGAAAAGATGAAAAAGAAAAAAAGTAGAAAAGAAATGAAAAAAATTGAAAAGAAAAGAAGAACATAGCTCGCAAGGTTGAAAACCCGGAAGGGCGGCCTTGGCAAAAGTTAGAGCGCAAAAGGAGAGGTTAATACCCGAGTGTACCTTAATCCCAAACTACGTAAGGCTTGATTCCCATGTTTGGGATACGTAGGCAATTTCATTTTGAAGTCCAGCCACAAACACTTCCAATTCGACTGTGTTTATGTAATGGTTCTGATCATCGTTGTTTTCTCTGTATCCGAGAGTTCGGTTATGATCGTCACCTTGAAAACTGGTTACAGTGTGCTACGGTGCTATTCAAACAAGGGGAAACTTTCCGTTGCCATACAGCGCGCTGCGGTGCTATTCAAACAAGGGGCAACTTTCCGTTGCCGGGCAGTGCCGTTCGGGCAAGGGGCAATTTTCCATTGTTTTGGATCTGAGGTTGTGCACCTCAAGAGTAAGTTCCGTGTTGGTCGAGCAATGGCCATTTGCAAAAATAGTTTTTGAGAATTTTTAATGAAGTTGACTAATTTTCTCAAAAATTATTTCATTTTTCCAAAAACTGGACCATATCTTGGACCCAAAAAGGAAAATTTTCAATGCTCATAGCCTGACTTGCATGATTTTAAATCGGAAAATCGAACAAGCATGTTAATCTAACTCTTATGTTGGTCAAAATTGTTTTAGTAGAAAACCAAAACAAAAAATTGGTCAAAATGATGAACTAGGGGCACAGTTGAGTTAGGCTTCCTGTCTTTCCCCCCTTGTCAATACATTTTCCAGAAAGGGCACCATACTTACCAGAAAGGGCACCCTATTCGCCAAGAAGGGCACAACGGAAGCTAACAGAAAAGGGCTGAAAGCTCTCATATCCTCCAAGCAGCGAGGTGTCAAGCCAAGTGTGAAGCACGAACTAGAATGGAGCAAGGTATTCCACTCCCTCATCTGGACATATCTGATCACATCCAAACTCCCCAGCAGAGCATCGTCAACCGATGTCAGTTGCAGATCTGCTGCGCGTTTGGTTGCATTGCAACCCTTCTGTGGGAGAAACTCACTGTTGTGAACAAGGATGAGAATCTAGTAGAATACCAGGGGCAAGAACCCACAACTTCCTGCTTATCCATCAACCACCTAGGGAAGGGATAAAAAAATGAGAAATTGAAGAATAGAGAGATGTGCGCTGAGAGAAAAAAGTGAGGAAAAGGGTTTTTTCAGAAAAATCGAGCTTGAGGGCCGAGTGATGTGAGAATCACAAATGAGAAAGGGTGGGAAACAATACCCGGAGAAATTAGCTCCTCGTGCACTGAGAGGTCTCTTGCCATTGGAACACGTCTGTGTGTTATGTCAGTCGTTTTGTTTGTTTCGATTCTTGTTTTGAGTCGTTTCGGGTGTCTATAGATGTGTTTAGGTTGTTTTGCCTTGTCTTTTCTTTGTTGTTGAGTCATGGTGTGCTGTGTTCAGTCATAGGCTCAATACCCAGTTGAGAACTTATTCTCACTCTCAATTTCAAAAAATCATTTTGTGCTTAGAGTGCCGTGCCGTTCTCCACATTTGTGCAAAACAAGATTTTGTTCTTTCAAAAACCGCAGGGTTCAACCCGGGTCATGTGGGAATAGTAAAACCAGGACCTATCTGAAGCTATATAGGTTCTAGACTTCGAAGCAAAAGAAAAAAGGGAAAATGTCGGGCATCTGAGTTTGTTTCAACTTCTGCAAGTTCCGTCATTGCATCCTGTATGTTCAGAATGAGCTGTGTGTTCAAAATTAAAAGAATACTGTGTTATGAGCCGTGTGTTCAGATCGAGTAGTGTTGTGTTATGAGCTGCGTGTTCAAAATTGAAATGTGTGAGCTGCATGTTCAAAGTGGAATGTGTGAGCTGCGTGTTCAAAATGAAGTGAATGAGCTGTGTGTTCAGAAATGAAAATTTATGAGCTATGTGCAAATGAAAATGTGTGAGCTGCCTGTTCAAAGTGGAATGTGTGAGCTGCGTGTTCAAAATGAAGTGAATGAGCTGTGTGTTCAGAAATGAAAATTTATGAGCTGCGTGTTCAGAATTAAGAATGAGCTGCGTGCAAATGAAAATGTGTGAGTTACGTGTTCAAAGTGAAATGTGTGAGCTGCGTGTTCAAAATGAAGTGAATGAGCTGTGTGTTCAGAAATGAAAATTTATGAGCTGCGTGTTCAGAATTAAGAATGAGCTGCGTGCAAATGAAAATGTATAAGCTGAGTGTTCATAATTGAAATGTGTGAGCTGCATGTTCAAAGTGAAGTGAATGAGCTGTGTGTTCAAAAATGAAAATTTATCAGCTGCGTGTTCAGAATTAAGAATGAGCTACGTGCAAATGAAAATATACGAGCTGCGTGTTCAGAATTGAAATGTGTGAGCTGCTTGTTCAAAGTGAAGTGAATGAGCTGTGTGTTTAGAATGAAAAAAATGCTGAGTTGGGTGTTCAAAAATTGAAAATGAGCTGTGCGCCCGAAAATGAGCTGCGTGCCCGAAGAATGAGCTGTGCGCTCGAAGAATGAGCTGCGTGCCCGAAAATGAGCTGTGTGCCCGAAAATTAGTTGCGTGCCTGAAAAAATGAGCTGCATGCCCGAAAAATGAGCTGTGCACCCGAAAATGAGCTGCGTGCCCGAAAATGAGTTGTGTGCTCGAAAAATGAGCTGCGCGCCCGAAAATGAGCTGTGTGCCTGAAAAATGAGTTGTGTGCCCGAAATGAGCTGTGTGCCCAAAATAAGCTGCGTGCCCAGATGAGCTGTGTGCCCAAGATAAGCTGTGTACCCAAATGAGCTGTGTGCCCAAAGAATGAGCTGCGTGCCCGAAAATGAGCCGTGTGCCCGAAGAATGAGCTGTGTGCCCGATATGAGTTGTGTGCCCAAATGTGCTGTGTGCCCGAAATGTGCTATGTGCCAAAATGAGCTGTGTGCCTGAAATGAGCTGTGTGCCCAAATGTGCTATTTGCCAAAATGAGCTGTGTGCCCAAATGTGCTGTGTGCCCCAAATGTGTTATGTGCCAAAATGTGCCGTGTGCCCCAAATGTGCTATGTGCCCAAATGTGCTGTGTGCCCAAATGAGCTGTGTGCCCAAATGTGTTGTGTGCCCAAGTGAGCTGTGTGCCAAATTAACAGAATATTGTGCTGTGAGCTGTGTGCCAAGTCAGCATCGTATTCTAAATAAGCTGCGTGCCAAATCAGTATTGTGCTATGTGCGAGCCGTATGCTAGAATGAGCAGAAGTACTGTGCATATGAATGTGTTCAGAACGAGCATATATAATACATAACAAAAGCATAAAGTGTGCAAGAAATGCAAAATGCATCGTTATGCACACCTTTCTCGCACTGTTATGCACATTTTAAGCGCATTGTTATGCACACTACTCGTCACATTATCACGCACGTCTACCTTGCATTGTTATGCATCTTACTTGCGTTGTGCATGCATTTTATCGCGCTATTTTGCGCATTGCACTATTTTGTGCACCTTACTTGCATTGTGCATGCATTTTATCATGCTATTTCGCGCATCGCACTGTTTTGTGCAGTTTACACTCGCGCTTTCTTGCGCATCGCACTATCTTGTGTATTTCATTACATACTCTCATCTTGCATAAAAAAAATGCTTGTATCTTTTGCATTGAACCTGCATCGCGTTGTCTTGCGCACCTTACTTGCACTTGTTAGTGCATTGCATTGTTTGCGCTTTCTTGCGCACCTTACCTGCACTTGTTAGTGCATTGCCTTGCATCGCGTTGTCTTACGCACCTTACTTGCACTAGTTAGTGCATTGCATTGTTCGCGCTTTCTTGCGCATCTTACCTGCACTTGTTAGTGCATTGCATTGCTCATGCTGTCTTGCGCACCCATCTTCTTGGCATTGTTTTATGCATTCACTCTGCATCGCACTATCTTGTTCACATTGTATTTTTGTATCATTTGCACTGTCTTGTGCACTCCCTGGTCTAGGAGACCTTAAATCCACTGGTCTAGGAGACCTTAAATCCTGCATCTTCATTCGCACTATCTTGTGCACTCCCTGGTCTAGGAGACCTTAAATCCTGCATCTTCATTCGCACTGTCTTATGCACTCTCTGGTCTAGGAGACCTTAAATCCTCTAAAGGTGCAATTCCTTTGGTGTTTGTTGTGCCTGAATGACTTCCGGTGGTCTGATATAGCCACCTGCCTGTGTTTGCGGTGAGTTCCTAGGAGACCAGCTGAGATGGTGGAAACTAGAGTTCGAATGGCTCATGCCTAGAACGCAAAGGTTCGGGATTTTCGAGACTAAAGTCTGGTTTAAATACCCAGGGGTATATCCCCGGCTTGAAATCTGTATGGCAGCCCCATAGATTGAGATAGCATGTGTATGCGCCTCAATTCTGGATACTGAACCAACCCAGTCTGTTACCCTGTTGGAGAATAGGGAAAGCTGCAACCATAGTCAGGGAGAAAAGTAGTACCTGCGGTTCAACCGAGAAGAAGGGGAAGGTCCCCAGTAGCATGAGGTAGGTCATTGCCAATTGCCCCTGTAAGGTACCTTCACTTCCTAGCTATTACATTGCATTGCATTGCATAAATCCTGAATTATCAAATCGGCTTCGCGTAGCATATAAGTCCAATTTTCAAACCAGCTTCGTGTAGCGTATAAGTCCAATTTTCAAACTAGCTTCGCTTAGCGTATAAGTCCAATTTTCAAAACCGGCTTCGTGCAGAGTATAAGTCCAATTTTCAAACCGGCTTCGCATAGCGTATAAGTCCAATTTTCAAACCGGCTTCGCGCAGCATATAAGTCCAATTTTCAAACCGGCTTCGCGCAGCGTATAAGTCCAATTTTCAAACCGGCTTCGCGTAGCGTATAAGTCCAATTTTCAAACCGACTTCGCGCAGCGTATAAGTCCAATTATCAAACCAGCTTCGCGCAGCGTATAAGTCCAATTATCAAACCAGCTTCGCGCAGCGTATAAGTCCAATTATCAAACCGACTTCGTGCAGCGTATAAGTCCAATTGTCAAACCGGCTCCGCGTAGCGTATAAGTCCAATTATCAAAATCGGTTAACAATAGCAGGTGTGCCTGTCTGTTCGCACCACCCAAATCGGCTTCGCATAGCGTATAAGTCCAATTATCAAAATCTTCCTACATAACATTTTGCATCCTGCCCCTGAACTATGCTGGTTTGATTCCTTTCAAAGGGATACGTAGGCAGCCTGCGGGTTCAACCAACTGCATCTGTATTTTGTTTGTTTGTCCAAGTCTTCGGCCTTGTCAAAAATGGGTCGTCTCTAGGCTTTGACATTCACTCCCGTCACTTCTTGACTTCTGAGTTCTGTCAAAGAGGGGCAACTGTAGACACCCCATTTTTGATCACCCTTAAGACTTGGGCACTATTGATGGTTTACTTGGTGCAGAAAGGTGTGCAGGGCAAAGGTTTAGTTTCTTCGGTAAAGAGAGAGTCAAATCTCAGCTTCATACCCCTTTTGGACCAAAATAATCTTGATCAAAAGATTTTAGACCTTGAAACCCTCTCTTTCAAAATGTTTTGAAAATAAAGTTTCTACGATGTTCCGACGCTCGCATTTCGTTAAATGTTGCACTTTTCGATAAACCGAGCAAGGATGAAGTGGAAATGAATGAAAGAGAGTTGAAATCTTTGAAAAATCTTTCAAAACACCTTATTTAGGGGTTTGGAGTTGAGAAAAATTGGAGAAGAGGGAAGAAACCAAGTTGAAGAAGAAGGTAGGTATGAATCACTAAGAGAGAAAGTTGAGCGGTCCTCGCTAAATCACGTCTATCTGTCTATACACTTGGATTTTAACTATGAGGCTACCACCGTTGGAAAGCTTACTTCCGGGGCTTCATTTTGCACTCAAGAATCTTAAAGCCAAGCCTGGATGGGGGAGATATGGTTGGTTGAAGTAGAGCATCAATCCGGTTGAACCAAAACTGCGCGGCTTCACCAAAACAAGCATAACTTTTTTCACAGTTGGAATTTTGATGCAAGGCTAGTGCCATTGGAAAGCTAACTTATGGGGCTTCAATTTGGACAATGGACAGCCACTTTTTGGCCTTTCCAGACATTGGCCGACCACTTTTCTTTTCGAGAGACCACTTTTTATCCTAAAAAACCAGAAAAAGTAGCTGGCTGACCAGTAAAAGCAGTCGGCCGACCACTTTAACTGGTCAGCGGCCTTCTTGCATATTCTACAGGTGTTGTGGATGCCAGCTGTGCCAGCTGGAGGGCACAGGCTGTATCCTCCATACATGTGTATAGAGGGATTTATCCAAGCTCTAAGCTTCTCCAAGAAGCTTTAGCTTATGTTTTTCTATAAGAGAAAGGCTTCCCCTCCCTTCTCCAGGCTGGATTTTGGGCTGAGAGCATAGGCTTACACTCTCTCTATATCCCTCTCTTTCTCTCTCTATATTGGTGCTTTGCTTCACACTTGCACACACAACCTCATAGCCAAACACTCTTACCTTATTGCTGAGTTGCTGGAGGGTCTTGAAGGAGCTCAAGAGTTGGTTTTGGCTCAGGAAATTTGCTGGTATTGCAGTGCTTCAAGGGTAACCTTCTTTTCCCCCCCTTTTAGCTCTATTTTGATCACTCTCTTAGCCATATTTGCATGCTTCTCTTGGCTTAACTTTAAACTACAAAAAGCTTTATTTTTGAGTACTTAACATGTTTGTTTGAGGCTCTTTGGGTGTTGGGGGTGTTCTATCCCCTTTTGTGCCTTGTTTGGCCTTGTTTTGTGCCATGCCTTGAGGCCTTTGAATTAGTCTTTGCTTGGAATTACTCTCTTAGCCATATTTGCATGCTTCTCTTGGCTTAACTTTAAACTACAAAAAGCTTTATTTTTGAGTACTTAACATGTTTGTTTAAGGCTCCTTGGGTGTTGGGGGTGTTCTACCCATTTTGTGCCTTGTTTGGCCTTGTTTTGTGCCATGCCTTGAGGCCTTTGAATTAGTCTTTGCTTGGAATTTTAACCACTGAAATCCAGTGGATTTTTAGTGGTAGGCATATGGTTTTGAGGCCTCAAATCAGAGGGGGGTGATCCCCTCTCTTATTGTTTTGTTTGTTTGCATTATTGGCCTATCAAAGGAGCATGTGTTTTTACCATTTTTAGGCTTAGTTCAGGCACTTTTTTGTGACTTCTAGGGCCTGCCTTGACTCTGTCCATGGCTAGTTTGGTCACCTTTTGCATGCTTCTTGTATGTGTAGTGTAATCCCATTTGTGGCTCATTAAAGTAACATGTCTTTCTAGCATGTATTGGCTCAATTTCAGTGGATTTTTGGCCATCATTTGACATTTCATAACTCTGTTTTGGGTTGGTTTGATGGCCCCATGCATGCTCCATGCACTTGTAGTGCATTTTCATGAAATAGCCTAACATGCAGCATGCTTCGACATGTCATTTTAGCATGCTTTTGGCTTAACTCTGAAAAGACTTGTTCATGTTTTAGCATGCTTAAGGTCTAATTTATGTTGTTTTGGTCATGCATGCCATGCTTTGTATAGCCATAGTGCATTTTAGCTTACTAGCCTTGAGTTTCCAAGCCACTAGAATGCATTGCTTGTGTTATTTGCATGATTTAGCATTATTTGGAATGATATTTCAGAGCTTATATCTTTGCCATATTCTCATGTTCATTACTCTTTCAATGTGTTTGAGAGTTGCACCTTTATGCCTTGTTTGTGAGCCATTGCATGAGCCTCATTTTCTTGTCTTTCAAGCCATCATCTCAGTCCATTTTGGCTACTGTTTTGGCCTGCATAAGGTCTGTTTGGGGCTGGTTTGGCCATTTGAGCATTGTCTTGCATGCCTCTAGTGTAATACACTTCACTAGCTTCGATGCTTGAGCCTTTCAACATGCATTACATGGGTTGTTTGCATGATTCTAAGTCATTTTTCATGCCATTTCAGTGCTGGAACATATGCCATTGTGCTCCATGTTTCATCCTTTCAATGCCTTTGGAGAGTTGTATTTTGTGCCTTGAGCTTGGGCCGATATGCATGCATGTTTGTATAGCATTTTGTGTTTCTATCTTAGCATGTATGGCCATTGATTTGGACATGGCTGAGGCCTATCCATTTTGGTTTAAGTCCATTGTGCATTGAGTATGCCATGTGATTCATAGCATTGAGAATGCCATGTTGTTGCATGATTGATTATTGTATTTGTGCATGCCATGTCCATTGCCTAGCGTATGCTAGTTACCATGTGCATTGTGTATACTAGTTGTCATGAGCATTGTGTATGCCATGTAGTTCATAACATTGTGTATGCTAATATGTTAGTTGCATGTTTTCATGTTTGTCCCTTGCATCGTGTTCATATGTGTAGATGCGCCCGCGTGGGGCCCTCGCTACAGTTCGGACTCGATTTGTGTCACGGTTCTTAATCTGAACCAAAGAGTCCACATCCGGCAAAACGTTTTGAGAAACAGATTTTTTGAAAAGAAGTGCCAAACATGGATTGCTTTGCCAGATACAGAGTCGCCATCTAAATATTTTAAAATGGGAGAATTTAGGAAACCCTGACTCGGTGCCAAAGGCCACGTGTCCGTCATCACCAAAGTTGCCTCGGCTCGGGAACTTGGGTATGATTGGGGAAGGTCAGCTATGAGCACCCCCTCTCGCCCGATCCGAAGATCGGCCTCTACTAACCATGATATCCAGTTTTGAAAACGTTATGTGTTCTTATTCCATTTATTAGCCTAGAATTACTATGTTATGCGCACAACACACAAGTATAGACTAGATTGCCTAATTTGGAAATAAGCATTGCATATCCGTTTGTCTTGAAAAACACTTTGGAATTTGCTACTTGCAAGTAGGCTAAAATACGGATTTCAACAAGTTTTTCCAACTCAGGCAATCCAACCTTCACCCACAGGCATTCAAACAGTTTCTCACATAAACATCTAGCCGCATAGTAAGCATGCCGTCATGATAGCATTCACACACATGCGATATGCTAAAGCATGAAAATACTTACATCGTACTCCGTGCCAAAACAATAAACTAGTTAGCCAACATGCATGGTCCTAGTTCATGTCAAATTGACTAATGCAACACATACAGGATGCAATTAGAGTAGGCTCGGCTAACCTAAACATGGCATGTGAAATGCAATCAATTGATGCACGTATTCAATTTGGAATTGAAGTACAAATGCAGTTAGCATGATGTACCGAGCCCGGTGCATGCAATACTGATGAATGATGCACGCATGCATAGCATAAGGTATGCTAAATTAAACATGTCCTATTACTAACCATCAAAGCAGGTAAGTAAAAGGGAGAAAGAAGTGGGGGTTGGAAGACATGCACACACTCACCCACACTTATTACAAATTCGCCCTCGCTCGGAGGGTCCAAATAAATATTACAGTCCGAATAATAAACACATAAATTATTACAGAATTTATAATTAATTAACAGAATGAATGCAAAAGAAAGGTGGCCACAGCCCCCGCCTCGGGATGCACGAATGATGCATGCTCGAACCCGTCTCGCCTGGAAAGTCCGTACCATACCACTACCGCCTCGGTTTACACTGCCCTGCTTCTCTGAAAATTGCCAAAGTTCTGGGACAAGTCCCCTGAACACTGTGGAACACCATCGGCTGAAGGAAATTTCCACCGGGCATTGAAAATATCCATTGGCTGTTGATGAAGCTATCGGCCCAGGAAGGATTGCCAATCGGCACTGAACACTGCCGGTCGGCAGAAAGTTCCTGCAGAATCTGGTTTTTGACAGCAACAAGGACAGACAGTGTATGGCATGGAATTTCAAGCAAGTGTATGCATGGCTACTCTCCCAATCATGTAACGGACTCAAGGGCGTATGGCCCTTAACCCTCGGGCTATCAATCGTGCATTTGATGCATGATAGCCTAAGGAGCCAAGGTCGCAATTCAATGTAAAAATGCATGCAACACACAAATGAGGACCAAGAGCCTGTCATGCCAAAGTTAAGGGCCTCGGTGACCGAGGGTTGAGCTGTGTTTTGTCACTTGGAGTACAAACACCCCTCATCCTTCAAGTTTGGTTTGACACCCCAAACCAAACAATGTAATGCATGTATGCACTTGGCTCAAAAGGTATCATGATACTAAGATGCAAAACATGTCAAATGTGATGCAATCTATCATGTTAAGTATGCAAAATGCTAATCATATGAGATGCAAATGTGATGCAAACATGGACCAATATGCCATAAGGCTAGCATGGGACAACATGTAATGAACCAAATAAGCAACAAGCACATGATAAGCATGCAATGGTGGACTTAAACCATAAATGGCGGACCTCAACCTTGCCATAAACAGTGGCCAAAATGATGTACAAGAGCACAAATGATGCATGCAAGTATGCACACATCAAGGTCCATCACCTAAGCATGAAAGGGGACAACTCTAAGCATGCTTAAAGGCGATATAAAAGGGCATTTAAACCAGCGTGCTAAGCTCTAAAAATGAATAGAGGATAATGCCAAATCAAACAAAACATGCAAGCAAGGCATGCAACAATGACCAACACTTGAAGCCGATAAAGGGGGTCAAACCAAAGCCATGTCAACCAAACCTTAAAGGACCAAAATGACCTAAAACAGTCCCAAGGGACTCCAAAACAAGACTAAAGCATGCATAGATCATGGTCAAAACATGCAAAGGAATGAGTCCAAAACAAGGGCATTCAAGGCCACCAAAAGGGAGCATCACTCAATACTTATCCCAAGCAAGCATGGCATGAATTTTCAATGCAAAATAGAGTTCTAGCATGCAAAAAGGGCCCTCAAACCCACTGATGTGGCAGCCTAAATGCTTAAGCATGGTAGCATACACAATGACCAACCTTTAAGGCGCGAAACTACAACACTTCAAAGCAATGAATGAGACGCAAATGATAATGTAAGATCACATTATATGGACTGAAACATGATATTAAATGATGCCGAATGATGATAACAAGCTTATGCTAAGCATGTTGGTGACCCATACAACCAAGGCTTACAAGCCAAAATGCAAAGCAACTATATCAAGCATGCCAAACATGACAAAATCAGTGGCCAACAGACTTTAAACATGACAAAACATGGCCAAATACTTCACAAAGTTAAGTCAAAACAAGAGCATATGCTAGGCTAAACATATAGCACACTTCTAGGCAAGATGGAGAATTACAAAGCAAGTATAAAATGCATGCTAAGGGCCAACAAACCACCATTGGACAGAGATATAATATGACCCAAAACACCCAAAAAGCTTCTGAAATGGGACCAAAATGATCAAGCATGCATGTTCCCCTTTTAAGCCAAAACAAGGGCAAAAGAAGGACAAAGGGAAGAGGGGTGTCCCTCCCCTACACAAGACTTCAAAATCACTCCATCACCACTGAAAATCCACTGGATTTCAGTGGTGAGAAGACCAACACAACAAAGTAAACAAAGCTTAAAGAAAAGAGCACCAAAATAGGCCGAAAGAGGCCTAAAGGGAGGAGTTCGACCCCCAATGCCAAAACACCCTTAATGAAAGATGTTAAGCACAAAAATACAAGACTTTTTCATGTTAAACACGAAGCCTAAATCAGCATGCAAGACAAGTAGAAAACTAGTGCAAAATTGGGAAAACTAAAGCAAGTGTCTCACCCTTGAGGAAGCCTTGAAGAACAGATGATCCAGCCACTCTCTACTGATCAAAATCAGTCCAAAATCTCAACAAACAACCCTCAATGCCTCTCAATCTCGGAGCAAGGTGTAATGGTGTGTGTTAGTGCAAAAGTAAGGTCAAAATGCACTTTTAGGCTTCCAAACACACCCTAAGGATGAGAGAGAGGGAGATATAGAGAGAGAGAGTGTGTATGTATATGTATAAGCTCTAGTTTTTCTTTCAAAATTACCAACCTAGAAGAAGGAGGAGAGCTCTCCTCTTATAGAAGTCCCCCTTGCAAAGCTTACCAAACAAGCTTGCTTAGAGGGAAATTCCTCCATACACGTGTATGGAAGGGAACAGAGTGGGTGCTAGCTATCACAGCTGGCACAAAATATCTACTAAAAGTAGATGAACAGTGATTGGCCACTCAAAATTGCCATCTTGACAAAATGGACTGCCGACCGGCAACAAAGAAAGCCGATCGGCAATACACATTGCCGATGGAAACAAAACACCAGCCGGTGGCCTCTGGGCATGGCCGGTGATGTGTGGGATGCCTCACAGGGCATTCCATGCCCCTCCAAGGCAAAACACAAGTGTTTGGTGCAAAATCAGACACTAAACAGTAGTGTTCGGAGATCCTGAGGCAAGGCGTGTAGCCGAGACTTCCGGGAACTCCAAACGAACACAAACATGGATGATCACCGGGTGTTCAAACGGTGATGTCCAAGTCTTGAGGACGGTCAAAAATGGGGTGTCTACAATATGCTTGTTTAATTGCATTGAATGTTTGCATGCTTGAGCCGCATTGTGTATGCCATGCCATGTTATTTGTTGCATTGTGTTTGGAATAGGAGTTAGTCCAAACACGGGAAACGAGGGACATTTCAAACTCGAAGTGATGAAACATGCCTTAATTCTCGGTCGCCGACACTCTTGACTATACATGATGGAGTTTTGGGCCTTATGTGTTCGTGTGTGCATTCATTTCATATCGAGTTGTGCAATTTGGCTCCTCGGCCATCATGCATCGAGATGCGTGATTGGTGGCCCGAGGGTCGAGAACCACACCCCCTTGAGCTTATGTAATGAGAGGAAGGGTGGTTATGCATACATGTGTTGCAAATACTTTGCCATGCCCCTTTCTTGCTCTCTATTGCAGCAAACTGAAGTTTGGCAGCAGAAACTGGTCGGCCGACCAGATAAAGTGGCTGGCCGACCACTTTTTCTAGTTTTCAGCACAGAAAGTGGTCGGCAGGTGGTCTCCAATGCCAACCACTGGTCGGCAGCCTTCCTACAGATTCCCATGATGGAGTTTCAGCCTTCTGGAGCTTTTTGCAGTGTTCTGAGACCAGTTGCAAACAAAGGCAAATCGGGGCATCGCAATGGATTTCCGAGGGAACCGATTCGAGCATGCATGCATCCCTCGTCTTAAGGCCATTTCAGTGTTTTGTTAGCTTAGAATGTATATTTGTTTCTTGAGGGTGGCAAAATCCGCATTTTAGCCTACTTGCGAGTAGCAAACCGCTTTCAAAAACAAACATGAGATGTCTTGTTCCAACTTAGGCGATCCAGTCTATACTTGTATGCTGTGCACATCACATAGTAATTCTAGGTTAATAATCGGAATAAGAACACATGTGTTTTCAAAAAACAAGATATCATGTTAGTCCGATCTTTGATCGGGCGAGCGGGGGTGCTCATTGCATGACCTTCCCCTCTTGTACCCAAGTTTCCGAGTTGATATAACTTTGGTGATGACGGATACATGGCCTTAGGCACGAGTTAGGGTTTCCTAAATTTTTCAAAAATAAAATATTTAGATGACGACTCTGTATCTAGCAAAGCAGTCCAGGTTTGGCACTTCTTTCTAAAAATCAATTTTTCAAAACAATTTGCCGGATTTGGACTCTTTGGTGATTTATCGGTCTTGCATTGCACTTTGCAAGATTAGATTCAGAACCGTGACATTTGAGTCCGAACTGTAGTGAGCCCAATGAACAAAATGGGATTTTCCCAGGATGTTCGGGCGCGTCTACATCGGCGCATCATACTAACTGCATTGTATTTCAATCCCTACTTGAATACGTGTATCGAATTGTCGCATCTCATATGCCATCTTAGAATAGCCGAGCCTATTCTAGTTGCATTTTGCCTGTGTTGCATTACCCATCATGACATGAATTAGGATCATGCATTGATTACTAACTAGTTCTTTGTTTTGGCTCGGAGTACGCTGTGAGTGTTTATGCTTTAGCATCTTGCATGTGTGTGAGTGTTAACATGACAACATGCTTGCCATGAGGCTAATTTCTTATGTGATAT
Source organism: Camellia sinensis (assembly GCF_004153795.1). Lineage (NCBI taxonomy): Eukaryota > Viridiplantae > Streptophyta > Magnoliopsida > Ericales > Theaceae > Camellia > Camellia sinensis. The sequence goes on along the minus strand of NW_021025068.1, from coordinate 192,921 downwards.
AACTGCCTAAATGCCTGTGGGTGAAGGTTGGATTACTTGAATTGGAACGATTCATTGAAATCCGTGTTTTAACCTACTTGTGAGTAGCAAACTTCAAAACCATTCCGGACAAACGGATATGCGATGCTTTGTTCTAAATTAGGCGATCTAGTCTATACTTGTGTGTTGTGCGCATAACATACTAATTCTAGCTAATTAACCAGAATAAGAACGCATGTGTTTTCAAAAACAAGATATCATGCTTAGTACAGGCCGATCTTTGATCGGGTGAGCGGGGGTGCTCATTGCATGACCTTCCCCTCTCGTACCCAAGTTCCCGAGCTGAGGCAACTTTGGTGATGACGGACACGTGGCCTTAGGCACGAGTCAGGGTTTCCTAAATTCCCCCAAAATAAAATATTTAGGTGGCGACTCTGTATCTGGCAAAGCAGTCCATGTTTGGCACTTTTTTTCTTAAAAATCAGTTTTCCAAAACGATTTGCCGGATTTGGACTCTTTGGTGATTTATCGGTCTTGCATCGCATTTTGCAAGATTAGATTCAGAATCGTCACATTGAGTCCGAACTGTAGTAGTAGAGAGAACAAAACGAGATTTTCTCGGGAGTTCTCCGGGCGGCTACACCCCTGAACTAATCAACATGGCATTCATCATCTCTTTAAGAGTTCGATTCTTTCTCTTAGCAACTCCATTTAATTGAGGAGAATAAAGTGCAGTGGTTTGGTGAATAATACTATGTTCAGAACAAAATTCCTCAAATGGTGCATCATACTCACCACATTTGTCACTCTTTACTACCTTAATAGTTTTGCCAAGTTGATTTTCAACCTTAAGTTTATATTGCTTAAGAGCTTCTAAGGCTTCATCTTTACGTCTCAATAAGTAGGATTTGGACTCTTTGGTGATTTATCGGTCTTGCATCGCATTTTGCAAGATTAGATTCAGAATCGTCACATTGAGTCCGAACTGTAGTAGTAGAGAGAACAAAACGAGATTTTCTCGGGAGTTCTCCGAGCGGCCTACACCCCTGAACTAATCAACATGGCATTCATCATCTCTTTAAGAGTTTGATTCTTTCTCTCAGCAACTCCATTTAACTGAGGAGAATAAAGTGCAGTGGTTTGGTGAATAATACCATGTTCAGAACAAAATTCCTCAAATGGTGCATCATACTCACCACATTTGTCACTCTTTACTACCTTAATAGTTTTGCCAAGTTGATTTTCAACCTTAAGTTTATATTGCTTAAGAGCTTCTAAGGCTTCATCTTTACGTCTCAATAAGTAAACATAGTAATGTCGAGTGCAATCATCAATAAAAGTAATAAAATACTTTTTACCTCCTCAAGATTGAACAAATTTTAAATCACAGATATCTGTGTGAATTAGACTTAGAGGTTTAGTACTTCTTTCTACTTTATTAAATGATGCTTTAGTGAGTTTTGCCTCAACATAAACCTCACATTTATGATTAGGATCAAACTCTAAGTTTGGCAAATATTCTAAAGAAACAAGTCTACGCAAAGAATTAAATCTACCATGCCATAAAAAAGAAGACTCGACAATATAAACAGAAGATGTGTTCTTATTATTAATAGTCAAATTAGGTACGACAATTATTACATTGAGCTTAAAAAGCCCATCACTCATGTAATCTCGCCCGACATATATTCCACTCTTGGAGAGTACAACCTTGTCAGATTTAAAGACTAATTTAAACCCATTCTTGATCAACAATGACCCATAAATCAAATTCTTGCGAATCTCCGACACATGGAGTACATTGTTAAGAGTGAGTTCTTTTCCCAAGGTCATTTCCAGCACAATCTTGCCTTGTCCTTCAACAGTTGATGTAGAGGAGTTTTCCATAAAAAGTTGTTCCCCATTTTCCACCACTTCGTAGGTTGTGAACATTTTCTTATCTGCACAGATATGGCGGATTGCTCTGGTATCCACCCACCACTCCTTAGGATTGCCCACCAAATTTGCCTTAGAGACTACTACAACAAGGTTGATGTCTGCCACTCCATCGAAAAGATAAAAATCCTCGGCTATGTTGGCTTGTGCTAGCTTTTAGCTTGAACTCCCTCTGTTTTTGCGAACTTGACAATCCTTAACGCTATGCCCATCTTTGCCGCACACAAAACACTTTCTTTTGAACCTCTTATTGAACCTCTTGTCGAACCCGTTGTTGATCCCTTTGCTGATCTTGCTAGTAGATCCTTGTTTGGGACCATTGCCATCATGCTTCCGCTTTTTGTTGACCCTTGTCCATGTTCCACAACATTTGTTTTAGCCTGCATGACATGGTTTCTTGACTTCTTGTCGGAACCATGATTGTCCTCCTCAATTTTGAGTCGCATTATTAGTTCATCTAATTTCATCTCCTTGCGCATATGCTTTAGATAATTCTTGAATTCTTTCTAGGATGGTGGCAATTTTCCAATGGTTGCCGCTACTTGGAAAGATTCATTGAGAACCATCTCTTCCGCATGCATGTCATGAAGAATTAATTGGAGATCTTGAACCTGGCTAATAGCCGTCTTGGAATCTATCATTTTAAAATCCAGAAAATGGCTGACAACAAATTTCTTTGTACTAGCATCCTCTGTCTTATATTTATGATCTAAAGATTCTCACAGTTCTTTTGCAGTGCTTTTGACGCTATACACATTGTACAGTGTATTGTCCAACCCATTGAGGATATAATTCCGAAACAAAAAATCACCATGTTTCCATGCATCGATTGCGACAACCATTTGCCAGTCAGTTTCTCCCTCATTTAGTGCCGGGTTTTTTCATGAGTGAAGTGAGCCAAATTCAATGTCGTAAGATAAAACATCATCTTTTGTTGTCATATTTTAAAATCATTTCCATTGAATTTTTTGAACTTCTCCTCATGATTTACTGATACTGTCGGAGTCATCATTGACATAATAGGTGTGGGGGTTGGAGTAAGAACAATCTTAGTACTGTTTGTTTCAGTATTCGTATTTTTGACGAAATAATAATGCACCAGTCACAAATTTATACAGAATATAATTTACACACAAAAAATACATAATAATATTTTATAACAAAATTCCAATGATAAACAGTATATGACTACTATGTTATCAAAGAAATTATTAAACAGTATATTAGTGCTATATAAGAAATTAAGCAGTATATGATTACTATTTAATTTCCCAAAACAAAATATTCGCCTGTCTAACACACAAATAAAATAAAATAAAAAATAGAAATCTACTTTAAGATTGTTATTCTGTAGTGGTTGTGTGTATGTGTAAAAAACTGTATAAATAAAATAAACAACAAAATAAAAATAATTAATTCAAAAAATAATTATATAAATTAAATTCTGAATCAAATGCTTACATAAATTATAAGTCAAGGCTTCTGTTGGACACAATCTCCTTAAAGTAGATTTCACCCTCGTTTCGGTGCTTCGAGATTTAACGGTGTCTACTTCCCAGTATGCAACGACTAACACTTGATTTGCAGCATTACAAAACCAAGTCTGGCGAATCAAAAACCTATGTTGTAACTCTTTCTTTCTTTTCATTAAAAACTAAATGATAGATAGATGCAGGAGTACAAAGACGAGTAGAAGAAGAAAGACAAAATGGTCAGGGAAAATTGGATCAAATGAATTGCTGGATGGCAGGCTATTTATAGCAGAACATGTGGCTTTTCAGAACAAGATCTTGAACCTGGCTAATAGCCGTCTTGGAATCTATCATTTTAAAATCCAGAAAATGGCCGACAACAAATTTTTTTGTACTAGCATCCTCTGTCTTATATTTATGATCTAGAGATTCTCACAGTTCTTTTGCAGTGCTTTTGACACTATACACATTGTACAGTGTATTGTCCAACCCATTGAGGATATAATTCCGATACAAAAAATCACCATGTTTCCATGCATCGATTGCGGCAACCACTTGCTAGTCAGTTTCTCCCTCATTCAGTGCCGGGGCTTTTTCATGAGTGAAGCGAGCCAAATTCAATATCGTAAGATAAAACATCATCTTTTGTTGTCACATTTTAAAATCATTTCCATTGAATTTTTCGGGCTTCTCCTCATGATTTACTGATACTGTCGGAGTCATCATTGACACAATAGGTGTGGGGGTTGGAGTAAGAACAGTCTTAGTACTGTTTGTTTCAGTATTCGTATTTCTGACGAAATAATAATGCACCAGTCACAAATTTATACAGAATATAATTTACACACAAAAATACATAATAATATTTTGTAACAAAATTCCAATGATAAACAGTATATGACTACTATGTTATCAAAGAAATTATTAAACAGTATATTACTGCTATATAAGAAATTAAGCAGTATATGACTATTATTTAATTTCCCAAAACAAAATATTCGCATGTCTAACACACAAATGAAATAAAATAAAAAATAGAAATCTACTTTAAAATTGTTATTCTGTAGTGGTTGTGTGTATGTGTAAAAAAATGTATAAATAAAATAAACAACAAAATAAAAATAATTAATTCAAAAAATAATTATATAAATTAAATTCCGAATCAAATGCTTACATAAATTATAAGTCAAGGCTTGTGTTGGACACAATCTCCTTAAAGTAGATTTCACCCTCGTTTCGATGCTTTGAGATTTAACGGCGTCTACTTCCCAATATGCAACGATTAACACTTGATTTGCAGCACTACAAAACCAAGTCTGGCGAATCAAAAACCTATGTTGTAACTCTTTCTTTCTTTTCATTAGAAACTAAATGATAGATAGATGCAGGAGTATAAAGACGAGTAGAAGAAGAAAGACGAAATGGTCAGGGAAAATTGGATCAAATGAATTGCTGGATGGCAGGCTATTTATAGCAGAACATGTGGCTTTTCAGAACAGGTTTCAATAGATAGAATCTTGTTCAGAACAGTAATAGGTCTGGTGTCAACAGGTAGAAACCTGTTTTGGTGGAATTCAACAAGTATGAACCTGTTCGGGTGGAGGAAAAAATCTAGGCCAATTTATTTTGAATTTTGAAACCAAAATTAAAAAATAAATAAATAAAATACAAAAGTTTTTGGCCTATAAAGATAAGTATTGGGCCGAACAAGCCCAACCCAACCTCAGCCTTGCTTGCCTGATCTGACGGATGGCAACGACGGAGCGCGTATGTGTTTTTGTTTTGGGTCCAATGGGTCTAGCCCACTTTACCTAAAACCTCACCCTTCCACAAACTTGGGTACCCCTTGGGATCCATCCAAAGTATCCCAATATAGAGTTTATATACCCATATAAATCCTTAGCCTTTCTAATGTGGGACAAGCACATTTCACAAATGTGTAGGAAACCCACCTAAAGCCATTTCCATGAATCCGAAAATGCTCGTTGAGTTCTCATTCATCCGGAAATGGCTTTGAACAATCAAATATACGATATTATTCACTACGCGGTATTAAACATGAACCCAATTAGAAACGTTAAAAATAACGCTTGAGTCCTACCTTAATTAATGATCAAAGTTAACAAAAAATAAGGTTTTACAAAGCCATTTTCCAACATAGCAAAAGTGTGATCCCAATGAGCTTTATGGTTTAGAGAAAGTGTGATCCCAATGAGCTTTATGGTTCAGAGAAATGAAAATTGGGTAAAATTCTTCACCATATTTGTATAGTGAAAAAAGAACAGATAAATATTTTTTATTGCATAAACTCCTTTAAAATAAATTTATCATGTATCAAGAACAACCAAATTTATGTTTAACCTTTTTATTGTAAAGGGTAAATTACAAATACACCCCTGAGATTTGATTAAAATACGAATCGCCCCATGTGGTTCTAGAAATTACATTCTACCCCTGAGGTTTCTAATTTCAAAACAAATCCCCATTTTTATTTAAATCATCAAGTCAATTAACGGTTTTTAATGATTTTAGAAATACGTTTCAATTAATAATTTAGGTAATTTTATTATTATATAGGAGAGTAATTATGAATTTCATTTTTTAGTTAATTCTATTAAATAAAAAATTCTAACAAGTGGGTATTTATAATTTTCCAAATTATATGGGATAATCTGTACTTTAAGTAAATTTCAAAAGGTGTATTTGTAATTTACCCTATTGTGAAATGTATTCATGAGATTTTTTTGCAGAGTTAAATGTAAACAATTAGAAGATCATAACATAAACAAATAAACAAGCATAATATTCTTTCTCGAACATGATTGATGATGACTGAAACTTAGAGAAATAATATGCATCATACCTATTTTTTTGATGTATATTATATATTTTTGTGACAAATGTTATATAATTTTCTAGTAGAATTGTGATGGTTTGTGATTCAGAAATGAAAATACTTCATCTATGAACCACAAGTATCATAATTTTACCAAAAAATTACATAAAATTTATCATATAAATACATAATATATATGAAACACAATGTATATAGTGCACACCCTTCCTGAAACCTTATTCACTACATTTGCATTTCTTCTATTTCTGATCTAGAATTTTAATAGTTTTGTTTTATGGTGTCACCCATGTAAATGAACACATCCAATCGAAACAAATATAGACAAGAAGAGAGTAAGACATGGATTAAAATGTGCCCACACCAGATTTCTTTTTAATTGTGTTTGTTCTTGAAAATAAAATCTCTTTGATATGAACTAATCCAACTATTTCATAAAATTCTCATCAAAATCTTTTTAAATATTCTCATCTTATTCCAAATTTCCCTTTTCATCAAATTTGATAAAAAAAAATAAAAAATTCATTTTCAATACTTCATCTTTTTTAATTTTTGTCAAATTCAAATTTTCAATGAAGGGTTTAATGAGTTTTAAATTTGATGAAAAAAATCATTCTCGCTTGATTTGATGAACATTTAACGAAAGGATTAGAGATGATTTTTTAATATATTTCATCAAATTTAAATTTGATATAATAAAAGAAGGAGAATTGAAGATGCTCTTATACGAGTAATTTTGTTTCGTGTACTAGGCAAGTAAATGTTATGCGATACCATTCTCTTCTTTGATTGCTTTGACAGTTGGTCAATTACATTTATATTGGATGTTTTTTTTTTAATGATTGGGTGTTTGGGTCAACTTACACGTACCTCGATTAATTTCGAGATCCATGCAACGCACCCCCAAAGTGCCTGTGGACGTGGCCTTAAGGAGTGGATTGCTCCTAATGGTAGTTGAACCTAAAATCTAGAAGGAGCACACCTCTAGGCCCCAAGTTGCACTAAATGGGCCAACACGATGGGCAAGGTACTTGTGATTGGTTTAGGGGCTCACTGATGAGGTGGTGCATGTAAATATAGATATTTTATATAAACACAGTAAATTTTACTCATTTTTTTTTAAGGGTGGTCAGGCCATAGAGTCTGGATCCTCCTCAGTCACTCTCTCCAGTGACTCCTATGAAGGCTGACCGCAAGGAGATGGGTGGCTTAGATTTGCTTCTTTAAAAAAAAAAATCCAAAACACACACTTCCACTCTATATTACTCTCTAACACACTAACTCACTCTCTTTCCGTCCCTCTCTCACTAATACACTCATAGCTCTCTCTCTCTCTCTCAAATAAAAAATTAAAATAACTATTTAAATCTTTTTCATTTTATTTTAAGAATATATATATAATTTTTAATATAAAATTTTAATTTTTATAAAATTAATATCATTGAAAACATACTTTTAAAATGAGATTAATATTAAATATATTTAATAAAAATTTAAAATAAATAAAAATTAATTACGATGTTTAGTTATGTTTTCAAATTATTATTTTTTAAATATAAAAATTAATTTGATGAAAATAAACACACAAAAATTATATATTTTTGAAATTCTCAAAAACAATTTTCATTACAAAAAAAAAAAAATTCATATAAAAATGACTTTTAATTTAGTTTTATTAACCAAATGAATTTATAAATTTTTTAAAGGAAATAAAAAAACACACACAAATCCAATCTGTGCATAGGTGCAAACCAAATCTGTTTTTATTTTCTTTAAAAAAAAGTTATAAATTCGTTTGGTTAATAAAATTAAATTAAAAGTCATTATTTTTATATGATTTTTTTTATAATGAATATTATTTTTGAGAATTTCAAAAAATATGATTTTTGTGTGTTTATTTTCATCAAATTAATTTTTATATTTAAAAATTAATAATTTGAAAACGTAATTAAACATAGTAATTACTTTTTATTTATTTTAAATTTTTATTAAATATATTTAGTATTAGTCACATTTTAAAGGTTTATTTTTAGCGCTATTTTTTTTATAAAAATTAAAATTTTATATTAAAAATTATATATATATTCTTTATATTTTCAATGATATTAATTTTATAAAAATTAAAATTTTATATTAAAAATTATATATATTATTAAAATAAAATGAAAAAGATTAAAATAGTTTTTTAATTTTTTATTAGAAATGTGTGTATGTGTGTGGGAGAGAGAGAGAGAGAGAGAGAGAGAGGGAGCGGAATTCAATGTGAGTGTGTGTTTTGGAATTTTTTGTTTAAAGAAACAAATCTGAGCCTTGCTGGTAACTTGACCCTATTTGGGCCATCATTTGCAGAGGCCACTAGAGAGAGTGACTTGAGAGGATCCGGACTCCGGCCCATAGATCCATTCTGTAGACTTTTAAGGACATAGATGCAAGGGCCCTTTTGTTTGGGTCAATAAGGATGCACCTTTCAATTTGTTTGGATCCACACGTGTTATCTGTTGAAATCAAACCCATTTTCCTCTATCTCATCCATCCATGTATGTTATAGTACTCCTCTCTCTATCTCTCTCTCTTTTTCTCTCTCTCTCTCTCTTTCAAACCTACCTAAAAAACCCTAGATTGAATCCCTCTCTCTCTCTCTCTCTCTCTCTCTCTCTCTCTCTTCCTCTTATTCCTCATTTCTCTCTCTCATCTTGCAGCAATAGTCTTCAGTGCTTGACACCACCAGCCAAAGCCTTTGCATAGACCTCTACTACTTAATCATCTTGGCAATCTGCGACGGCGACGGGCGCACTCTCTCCAAATTCTTGGCTTTCGTAGCTGGGAATGCATCGAAATCATCATTGAGCCTTTGTTGAGACTTTTCGTCTGTATCTACCAAGGATAGATTGATGGTGCCCCAATCGGGGCCTTAGAGGACAAAAATAGGGTGAATGTGGGAGATGATCACGGCATCGGCGCGGGATAGTTCTAGGCTACCCATTTTACGGCATAGGGACACCAAACTAGTTTCTAGAGATGGATACTTAATCCTAACTTTGAAACTAAAGAGAGAAAGAAAAAATTGTAGAGAGAAAGGGAGAGATGAGAGTTGTGGGAGATAAGGAGAGGGCAAAGATAAAGAAGAAGAGGAAGGAGAAAGTGGATCTAGAGAGAAGTAAAAATTCAACAAATAAGGAAAATAAGCTTGGCGAATTGCAATAGATAGGAAAAAAATAAGCTTAGTGAATTTCAACAGATAGATTAAAAATATTAAAATAATTTGGACAGATATAAAAAAGTAGGGCATATACATTAAAAGAATTTCAACAGATACAATTTCAACATATAGAATTTCGAAAGATAGATTTTTTGAACAGATAGGTTATATATAAAAATTTCAACAGATAGATGTTAATGAACTTTTGACCAACAAATTTTCTTATCACTAAATAAGATTTTTCTTTGGATTTAATGCCTTATATTCTCTTTAGATTGGATTTATCACAAATTTTCTCTTTTTCAAATAGAATTTCATAGTCAATATAAATATTGTTTAATATATTTCAATATAAGAACTCGAAAAATACTAATTTTATTAAAAATCAATATATATCAAAACTATTGAAATTTTAAAAATAAAAATTTACTTTTGTCAATAAGTTATAAGTTGTACACTTCTGTCCTTAGCGTGCGAAACATCAAAATGATATCTCGTGTCCACGAAATTTTGTTGATGAGGGGCATGTGGCCGAAACACCCTATTCAAAAATCTTTCTAAGATCCTATCATAAATTGGTAGATCTAAAGTTATATTTACATTTATAAATGAAATTATCTTTTGTTAAGAAAATGATCATTCCATAAGAAAGTCTAAGAAATTAATATTCCATTATATTCCATCTCATTCTAATGAACCAAATAGAGTATTAGAACATTTAATTCGTACGCTAAGTGCTAGATTGTAATTTACAGAGATAATAAATTTGAGATATAAAATGAAGTTGAACAAAGAATTGAATACTTGAGAAATTTAAGATAAAGATTTTAAAAAAAAGTATGAGAGATTTTAATGACACAATCTATCTATCCATGGAAATGTAATTTACATAGGATTAAGCATTTAAGTCTTTACAGAATTTAAAATAGAAAAATGATCCATCCTTATAAAAATCTCTCACAAAAGAACCCTTTCATAGACTCTAACTTGTAAGAGCTTAGCGCTACAAAGTAAGTGAATAGACTCTTATCGGTTAGAGTCTAAGAAGGGGTGCTTTTGTGGAGATATAGCACGACTCTTTAAAATAAGGGTTTGGACTGTCTCCAACTGAAATTGAACTGAATTGTCCAATTCGGTCCATTGGGCCCATTTTTAAGTTCCGTTTGATGATCTGAACCATTTACATTTTAGGGTTAGTTGAGTGTATCATCCATGCAAAAAATCAAATCGATTGGATAACAAAAGCCACATGTTCGGATCAATTTTATATGAACCTTTTATTTTCTCACTGTTCATTTAAAAAAAATGATTTGAACATGTGGTTGCCCTTATCTAATCGAATTGATTTTTTGTAAGGATGATGTAATTGACGAACTCTAAAATGTGAATGGTTTGGATTATTGAAACGGGGCCCAAATTAGGCCCAATGGACTGGACAACTCCTCTCCAGTTCGATTTGAGACTAGAGAGAAGCCAGTCCTTTGAAATAATTTCATATATAGATAAATTATTTAGTTAAAAATTATTAAATATATTTATTTAAGTTATATTTTTAATAGCACAAAATACTAAGATTATTGACACTTATTATCAAAGTTGCAACATATTTATAAAATAATGATATATAGATATACAAATAAATAATTTAATTAAAATTTACAGATCAGTGGAGTTTTAGTAGATTGGGCGGTATTTTACACAGTCCTAGCAACAGTGATAGATGGTGTCTGAGGGTTATAATTAAAATTAGGATTGTAACGAGTTGAATGAAATTGAATTTATACTTTAATCTCAGTTGGGGATTTATTTTAAATTATTAAACTCTATTCATTTTGGACCAAACTGATTGAATCGTGACCCTTAGTAACCATATAATATTGTTTTGGTTTTATTATTATTTGATTACCATAAAAGAGTTGTGAATATTTATGTTGTGTACCATTAAACGAAATATATTTTGTGGTGAGAAAATATTATATTTACTTTTGTCATTAAAGATGTTGAAATGTACTTTTAGTTGATATATATATATATATATATAGGTGTATATGTATAGGTAGATATTTGTTTAAAAAAAAAGAAAAAAAAAGAAGAGAAAAACAGCACAGCAGCAGCCACGTGGGCTTTTTCCCACATTATCCATTGCATTACCTTCTCATTTTCTTTATTATTGAGCAGTTGTGTGCTCTCCCTCATATCTCTCGGTTCTCTCCCTCTCACTCTCTCGGTTATCTCACTCTCTGATTTTTTTTTCTTTGGTTACTTTTATTATATAAAATCGTTGATTCATCAAAACCTGTTAGGTTTTAGACTCTAGTTCCATAGATCAAATTATAGAGGGTTTCGAGGGCTCCGATTTAATTTGAACGAATCGAATTTTTGTCACCGTAAATTTTTATTTTCTTGGAAGCTCTTGGATTGAGGTAGGGATTTTTCCTACACTTCTTTATGCACTTTTACTTGATTATATGAAGCTTAGAGTTGTATATAATTTAATTAGAATTTTTGGAAAATTTGTGATTTATTTGCTTAAAATAGAAATTTTGAGAAAAATAAAGAGTTGATGCCCAAATTGCAAAAGTGTAAACTTCGAATATGGTTGTAAGGTTATGAAAGAGCTATGTTTTAAATTTGAACAAAAACGGACTTCGATTCAATCGGTTTTGAAATTTTTACCGGTTTACAACCAAAAGAGCATTTTTAAAGAAAACAAAGGAATTATGTTTAACTTTTGGGGCGTTTGATCAAATAGGATGTCACAGTTGAATAAAACTTGGAGAATGAGTTTGGAAAGAAAATGATGTTTTCTTGGGCATTAACGGTATTATTTTGTTTAATGTATCTGTTGGAATAAAACCGACACGGTTAGAAACAGACCTTGCGAGGTTACTGGACGTGATTGTGATAAGAAAACTAGTGTAGTTGTTCATATTTGATGAGATGTGGAATAGATTGTATTTATCGAAATTTTAAGAATTTAATTGTTTAAATATCTGTTTAGAAATATTTGTTTTGGGCTATCAGTGGAGGATAGCCATGATTGTTGTAGAAATGCATGAGATTTAGGTAAATTGAACCACATTCCTCATTTGTTGCATTGGACATTGCATTACATTCATTTCATTGGAAATGTATCTGTTTTTGAGAAATGTTAGGAAACATATTTGTTTGCGAAAAAATGAATACTTGGTGAATCTGGGTAGGGGGTATAGAACCGCGCGGTTAGGTGTTGAGCCTTCCAATTTACTGGTAAAAATGACAGTGGTAGTGCATTAGGGCCTACTTGCAGACACTCACTTAGAGATTCACAGAGCCTGTATTCATGTAACAGATATGATTTAAAATGGAAATAGTTTTATATTTGTTGTTGCATCTCAGCATTGCATGCTTTATAAAAAGAGAGATAAACTGTTTTATCATGAGCATACTCCTCTTTAGTCTTGTCATGGTCCATATGATGTGTATTATATCTCTACTGGGCTGTGACTCACCCTATAAGGGAAACCATTTCAGGTACAGGTGCTATGCCTCCGTCAAGGCACTAACTTGGGAGGACTCAGAGCTGAGGCTTCATTTTTGTTTTATGGTTATTTGTTGAATGCAAGCCCAGGGCTGTATTTGCGTTGAGTTGAAACTCCACTTTGTGTAACCAAGAATGTTCTTGGATAAATTTATAAGCCTGTAGGGCACTTATTATTTGTTTGGCTTCCATTTCATACTTGTTGTAAGATGCATGCTTGGGATTGGAACTGAGGCATTGATATGTGAATAGCATGTACTTGGCATTTGAGATTAAATGGAAATGGATGCATGAAATAGTTAGGTAGATATATGTGTTTGTCTATCAGGTGGGTTTGTTGTATAAATAGATATACCCTGCTCAATTTTTTGGGGCGTTACAAGGATTGAGCTTTAAAATTGATGAAGATAAGGTATATTTGATAATATTTAAAAAAATTATTAGTAAGATTTGAGGGGAGGGGGGGGGAATTTCAATTTGTGTTTGGTGTGAACTCAGTAGTAAGTAGTATGTAATGAGATATTCTGAGTGGTATATATAAATAAAGGTTGCTCACATATAATTTGCTAGTAAATCAAATTTTCTTGACAAATTTACTTTAACATTTCGTACTTGATAATCGTCATCCATCTACTTTACTGTCATCATCTCAGGGCAAGAAAACCCAGGCTTTGAACAATTAGGTTAGGATTCAACAGGACCAAGAAAAAGTTGTTTTCTTTTTTCGAGTGAGCAGTTTATTATTTGCTATCATTTTATTAGGAGTGTTCCAAAAAATTGAATTACTCGCAGAACCGACCTAACCCAACCGACCCATTCATGGTACGGGCGGTTTCGACCAACTTCACGATCAACTGTGATTGAAATTCTTCAATTTTATTTAATTTTCAGTCGGAGGTCGGATTTATTTAAAAAATATTCACCCAACCCGACCCGACCGAAAATATATACGTGTATTATATATACTTTTAACCATTCCCTTACCCTCTCTCAACATGATTGGCCAGTTTTTTTTTTCCTTCTCCTCCAATCACCACCCGCCAATTGTGTGTGGAAACGGTGGAGGTGTTGATTGGAGGGGGTCTCAATCATGACCCTTTTTTTATTTATTTTTATTTCCTGATTGATTAAGTGATTGATTGGCTGGTTTTTTTGGAACTTTGAGTTCTTATAAAACCATTTCTTCATCACATCGGTTTCATTATTTTATTGGGTTGGGACCCAAAAAGAGTGAGAACCATGCCTCCTCAGTCTTCAAGCCATTTTTTTGAAGATCTAGGTTTCACTATTTTGGATTTGTTGTTGTTTTATTTCTAGATAGGGCAAATTACGATAATAGTCCCTCTACTTTGGTCTTAATAATTTCAATTGATTGAATTTTTATCATGATTTTGTCTCAATTTGATCCAATTGATTACAACTTTTAACATTTTTTTAGGGAAAATATATACATAAGTGACATGTGTTTTATTTTAGGTCAAATTACAACAGTAGTCCCTGTAGTTTACTTCTTCTTTTTTTTCTTTCATTTTGGTCCTTCTTGTTTTAATTTGATCAATTTTGCTTCTTTATTTTTACAGATTGTGTCATAGTAGTCTATTAAATAACGGCGGTTAAATTTGATGAATGAAAAATCAAATAATGTTTCAATTTGGTTCCTGTAGTTTACAGAATATGTCAATTTAGTCCTTGTTGTTTTAACTTTCCTATAAACTATATGGACCAAATTGGCACATCCTGTAAACTACAGGGACCCAATTGAAACATCATTTGATTTTCCATCTATCAAACTTAATCACTGTTATTTATTGGACTAATATGACACAATCCGTAAAATTAAGGGGTAAAATTGATCAAATTGAAACAACAGAGACCACAATGAAAAAAAGAGAAAACTATAGGGACTATTGCATAATTTACCCTTTATGGAAAAATTATAAATTTACTCAACTGAGTGAGTTAACATCAACCAATTCAATGTTAATTTTTTGTAAAAACATTAACGGAATTATCAATTGGATCAAATTAATACAAAATCTAAAATTAATTGTTAAAATTGAGTTAACTAAAAGTATAGAGACCAAATGACACGAGATAAAATATAGGACCATCGGTGTAATTTGTCCTTCAAAATGTTTCTAATGCTTGGAAACAAGAGTAAATTCTTTTATATCATCTTCCCTTTTTTTTAATTTTTATATTTTTGGCAATAAAATAGGTTTACTTGGAACTCTGAAAATTTTGATGGCACGAGTGGAGTCCGAAAAAAAATAAAATAAGGTAAGACTTGCTTGTCAATATTCTATGTGAATTTTACTTATTCAATTAGATTCAATTTTTTATTTTTTATATTTTATATTTGCGTTGTGTTTGGATAATTTGAATAGAAATTTGGATGGCGAAAGGAAAAGGGAAATGTCGAAAAATTTAACTTATATCGTATTCACATTTTTCGTTACTTTTTCTCTTACCTTTGCCAAATTCCTACTAAAATTCATGATCTAAACATAACTAGTTTTCTTTTTAATTGTTCAATCAATAGCTTCTCTGTTCTTGTGACAATGCTGCATATTTTTCATAGTAATTTGGTGAAATAATATATATATATATATTTGAAAAATTACAAATTCTTTTGATTCATTGTGTAACTCAGGTATTGGGTTGGTTTGCATTTTCTTATTATGCTTTTTGTGGTTAAAACTTGGTTCTTACGTGTTATGGATTGAAATCTTTACCAAAAAAATATCTGCATAGTAATTACAAATTACAATCTGTCGCGCCTGGATTTTTGACCAGCTTTTTTTTTTGGAAAGGAGTCTTGAAAATCTGTAGCTAAGTGTGTCAAATTGAAATGGAATTGATACCATGGGATTCGGCTGTGTTAGGTCCACCTAAATATGAGGAAGTGCAATGTTTCAAAAAAAGGAAAGGAACTTTCAATCTTCACCTAACCAAACAAAATCAAACCAAACCAAATTGAGCCTTTTGTTCCAATTTGGTGGGGTCTATTACAGAATGTGTTTTTCCTTGTTTCCCTCTACCAAGAGCTATATGCTCAATTATTTGATTTTTCACCCGAAGGAGTTTATATTTTCATCTAAATGAAACTAATTTCATGATGTCATATTCTTTGGTGTTTTTTAGATTTCACCGAGTGTGATTATACTGTAAGGGCTTGTTTGATTGAGTAGATTATAGTATAGAATTGATATTGTTAATTTATGAGACTCACATTTCATTGTTTGGTTGCAATTTTTGTTATACAGATTAGATTTCGATGCACATTCTATCCAAAAAAAACTTGGTGAATTTTTTAAGAGTGGTGCTATTAGCACTCCATGAATTATTTTGGATCACTCATTTCTTTGGGCCCCTACTTACAAATTTTGAAACCCTCAAAATTTCTTCCGCCCCCCCAAATAATACCAAAATTATCCTTGTGAAAATATTTTACCCATTGAATGCATACCCCCCCCCACACCCCAAAAAAACCCTTTTCCAAAAAAACCCAACAAAATCCATCAAGAAGAAGAAGAGCCAATGTGATTATGGTCTCTGCTGCCTCATTCACCACTGTCATAGTTGGTATGTTCTCTCTCTCTCTCTCTCTCTCTATATATATATATATATACACACATAATTTCTTAGTTTTCTCATAATAATTTCTTTTCTTGGAGGAAAAATAATTATAATAATTGGTTTGGTTGGTTTTGTGGGTAGATAATATAAAATTGTGAGTTCAGCAGAGAACTACACAATAATATTATCAAAGTTACGCAATGAAGGAATAACTTTTCAATCTCATAATGGATTTGGGCTACTTCCGATAACTTCTGCAAGTGTTAAAAATTTTCGCAATTCAATGTATTAAAAAATTTCCATGTTCGAGCCTGTATTCTCGAACTTGAAAAAATGAAAACTTCTGCATGCGTTAACAATTATGACCGTTCGATGTGTTAAGAAATTTTCATGTTCGAACCTGCATTCCAAAACATTACTTATTTGTTTGGGAATGCCTTCCCGAACAAATAAACAATGTTTGGGCTTGTGTCCCTGAATTTCGGTTATATGTTCGGGAGTTTAGTCTCGAAAAAATGATGAATAGATTTTATTATTTTTGCCCATTTTTTTCAAGAAACTTACCATTACAAGGCCAATCTTCTCTGAGTTAAAAACAATATCAAAGCTATGAACCTCCTCTAAGATTTTATTGTTGTGCTCCTCTCGTCTTATAGAATTGTGGTTACCAGAAAAACTTTCACTTATTGTCATTGCCGAAGAAGTGTAGGTATTCAAATGGTTGCCACTATTACTACCAAAATATTGCCGCAAAAAAGGTTTTCAAGGTTTTGAGGGTGGATAGGTTTTGAGGGTGGGACTTAGGGAAGATGGATGGGTGGTGATGGAGGTGAGTGCTCTCATGAACCTTAATTCATGATGTAGTGGGTGTGTAAGTTTAATTGTAAGATGGGGTGTCCCAAAATTAATGATGTCCTTTATAATAGTTTTATTTGAGGTTATTATTGTAATAAAAAAAAGTTAAAAATTGGGGGTCCAAAGTAATTTATGGGGTGGTAATAGTAGCACTCTTTTTTAATCCTACAACTAATAATGCAAAGGGTAAATTACACTTCCCCCCCGAAAGTTTCACCCATTTCCCACTTTGGCCCTTTAAGTTTAATTTTTCTCACTCTGGCCCTTTATGTTTGCAATCCTTCTCACTTTGGCCCTTTAAGTTTAATTTTTCCCACTTTGGCTCTTCATGTTTGCAATCCATCTCACGTTGGCCCTTCATATTTACAATCCTTTCCACTTTATTCCTAAACGTTCCATCCAAAAAACTAACAGAATCTACTACATCACTAACACATCAACTCCATGTGTGATATAAAAAAATTCACTAAAGATGCAAAAAATAAAAACAAAAAACGAAAAAATTGGAATTTTTTTTAATCTTTAGTGGACCTTTTTTTTTTTTTTTCAAATTTATTCATAAACATTATTATATTATAGATGTATCTAGATTAGATGCAGCTAAAAAAAAAATGCAGCTAAAAAAAAATTAACTAAAAAAAAAGAAAAAAGTTTACTAAAGACAAAAAAATAAATAAAAATATACTGACTCAAATACTTGTATTGTGAATTCTGAAATGAAAAATTTACTATCATTTTTTTCGTCTTTAGTGAACTTTTTTCTTTTTTTTTTAGTTAAATTTGTTGTTATTTTTTAGCTGCATCTAATCTAGATGCATCTATAATGTAATAATGTTTATGAATAAATTTGAAAAAAAAAGTTCACCAAAGACTAAAAAAATTCCAATTTTTTTGTTTTTTATTTTTTATTTTTTGCATCTTTAGTGAATTTTTTACATCACATATGGAGCTGATGCGTTAGTGATGTGACAAATTTTGTTACTTTTTTGGATGGAAGTTAGTCTAGGAGTAAAGTGGGAAGGATTGCAAACATGAAGAGCCAAAGTGAGAAGGATTACAAACATAAAGGGCCAAAGTGAGAAAAATCAAACTTAAAGGGCCAAAGTTGGAAGGATTGCAAACATGAAGGATCAAAGTGGGAAGGATTGTAAACATAAAAAGCCAAAGTGGAAAAAATCAAACTTAAAAGGCCAAAGTGAGAAATGGGTGAAACTTTAGGAGGGCAAAGTGCAATTTATCCTAGTGCAAAACAAACATATAATTGAGAGATTATATATTTCCACATTCATTGCTGTTATGAGAGTAGAAAGAGAAGAGAAAAAAGAACTCTTGTATTCAATCTATATTAATGAATAGGTACATACTCCTTTATATAGGAGAGAAGATAAGTATATACAGAGAATATACTATAACGGATAGATACAAATAATATCCTAATATATCTTAATATACTAGATATACTATATTAACACCCCCTTTCAAGCTCAAGGTGGTAATGCAGATATCAAGTTGAGCTTGGAAAGTAAATTAGAAAATCATCCTGGAGGATGAGCCTTGGTGAAGATGTCAGCTATCTGACCGGCAGAGGCAACAAAGATAAGACGAACAGTGCCATTAGTAACGTGTTGCCAGATGAAGTGACAATCAATCTCAATATGCTTGGTGCGATCATGGAAGACATCATTATGTGCAATCTGAATAGCACTCTGATTGTCACAATAGAAGGTAGTGGTAGCAAGATGGGGAATTCCTATATCAGTAAGAAGCCAATGAAGCCACACAAGCTCTTGAGTAGTATTTGCAAGAGCATGATACTTAGCTTCAGTACTAGAACGAGCAACAAGAGTTTACTTCTTGCTACGCCAGGCAATGAAAGAATCACCTAAGAAGAAGCAGAACCCTATAGTAGAGCGGTTGTTAGTAGGATCCCTGACCTAATCTGCATCAAAAAATGCATGTAACTTTAGAGAAAAGTGTGCTGAGTAGTGAAGACCATGGAACATAGTGCCTTTTAGATAGCGCAAAATGCGAACTAGAGCATCATAGTACGGAGAGCAAGAAGCACCCATGAACTGATTGACAATGTGAATAGCATAGGCAATGTCTGGATGAGTAGCTGTGAGATAGATAAGACTGCCAACTAGTTGACAATATAAAGTAGCATCAGATAATAAGTGACCATCAAGGGGTGTGAGATGAGTCTGAGGATCAACTAGAGTAGTAGTAGTCGTGCAATCGGTAAGACCAGCACGAGCCAAGAGATCAGAGATATACTTGGCTTTTGTTAGAAAGTAACCAGAAGGATCATGAGAAATGTCCAAGCCGAGAAAATAGCTAAGCAAACCTAAATCTTTCATCTCAAACTGGTGACTGAGGAACTGTTTGAGACTAGAGATACCCACTGTGTCATCGCCAGTGATGATCATATCATCCACATAAAGAAGAAGAAGAATAATGCCATGCTTTGTCTGACGTATAAACAAGTCAGAATCATAGGCACTGGAGGAGAAACCAAAGTCAAGAATGGTAGAACTGAACTTGGCAAACCAGGCACAAAGAGCTTGTTTCAAACCATATTAAGCACGGTGAAATTTGCAAACTTCGATGGATGGAACAGAGAAACTAGGTGGAGGCTGCATATAAACTTCCTCAGTGAGATCACCCTTGAGAAAGGCATTTTTGACATCCATCTGTTAAAGACTTCAGTGGCGAGCAACAACAACTGCTAATAAGCTGCGAACTAAAGTAAGACGAGCAACAAGAGCAAATGTTTCCTCATAGTCAATCCCATACTCTTGAGACGAGCTTTGTAACATTCAATGGAACCCTCAGAAACTGGAAAAGAAGCCAAAGTCATGAATGGTACAACTGAACTTGGCAAACCAGGCACGAGGAGCTTGTTTCAAACCATACAAAGCACGGCGAAGTTTGCAAACTTTGATGGATGAAACAAAGGAACTAGACGGAGGTTGCATGTAAACTTTCTCAGTGAGATCACCATTGAGAAAGGTGTTTTTGACATCCATCTGATAAAGACTCCAATGGCGAGCAGCAACAATTGTTAATAAGCTGCGAACTAAAGTAAGATAAGCAATATGAGCAAATGTTTCCTTATAGTCAATCCCATACTCTTGAGTGAATCCCTGGGCAACAAGACGAGCTTTGTAACGTTCAATGGAACCCTCAGAATGAGTTTTGATCTTATAAACCCATTTACAACTAACAACAGTCTTGCTAGGAGGAAAATCAACCACGTCCCAGATATGAGTTTTATCCAAAGCCTGCAGTTCATTAGTTATAGCTTGCTGCCAAAGAGGGTTAGAACAAGCCTCACGATAAGAAGTAGGTTTACGAGCGAAAAAAGCAGTGGAACCAACAATATAATCACGGAGAAGAACAGAAGGTTATTTTACCCGAGTCGAATGACGATCTGTTAGAGGAGATGGTGGTGGGGATGGAGAAAGCTCCACATGAGGTAATAGAGGAGGCATAGGACCATCGTCAGATACAGAAACCTCATGATTGACGGTAGGCATAGGCAGTTGTGACGGCGTTGGACCAGAATCTGCATCAAATTTAGGTGATAGCAAGTTTATAGAAAGATTAGTAAAAAATAAGGAATGGGTGGACTGTGGTAGATGAAACTTAGACAAAGTAGGGAACATTTTGTGTTCCCAGAAAACCACATGACGAGAAATACAAAGACACTTGGAGACTGGATCGCAACAACGATACCCTTTTATGTTCTATACCATACCTTAGAAAACAACAAAGACGAGAATGAGGTTCTAGTTTAGTGTGTTCATGAGGTTGAAGGAGAACAAAACAAGCAGAGCCAAAAACTTTACAAGTGGTGTATGTAGAAAGAGAACCATACAGACGTTCATAAGGAGAGAGATTGCCTATGAGAGGAGTAGGCACACGATTTATGGTCTATACAACAGTGAGAGCAACTTCTTCCCAAAACTTTTCAGGACATGAAGAGGAGATGAGAAGGGCCCAAGTAGTGTCTAGAATATGACAACGCTTTCTTTTAACGCGACCATTTTGTTGGGACATGCCTGCACAAGAATGATGAGATTGGGTACCATGTGCCCGAAGAAAGGAAAGAAAATCAAAATCCAAGTATTCCATAGCGTTATCAGAATGAAAGATTTTAATAGTTTGAGAAAACTGAGTATGGACCATGGCAAAGAAATCATAATAAATTAGTTGAAGTTCAGACTGATTTTTGAGAAGAAATATCCAAGTATAACGAGAAAAATCATCAACAAAAATCACAAAATATCTAGACCCCTCCATGGTTGGGGTGGGGCGGTGTGACAACCCTGTTCTATATTATACTGTTAATTCATTAATTATATGAGTGTTAATGTGTTTGATATGAAATTTGATGTTAATGTTGTGTTCATGTGATTTTTGAATGCCTATCTGTTGATTGTAGACATATCTGTTACAATTTTTGCTATAATTCGAAATTGAGGGTTGTAAAGGCGTCAGAAATCAAAATTGATTAATTTGTTACGATTAGCGTAATTTTTAGAGCCTATGATGAAATATAATTAAAAATTGTTTCGGATCAAATTAATTAGATTAAATTGAATTAAATTAAGCAAAGGTTGATTAGTCTTAATCATGCTTAATTAGCTTAAGCTAATCACCCACTATATATATGTTAAGTTACTGCCTAGGCTCATAATATTGAGCTCATCTTCACCATTTTGCTGAGATTAAGCTATATAGAACGAGAAATCTTCATCTTAGTGAGATAGAAGCTCAATCTTGAGATATTGGCTTGGAGGATTGAAGATTTTGGAAGCTAGGCTCAAGAAATTGCTAAACCTAGCCTCATTGAAGATAGTAGGTAAGAGTTTGAACCTCAATTTGTGAGTTAAGTCATAAATTGTGGATTTAAGAAGATAACAAGATTAAATGTGTGAATTGAACAAAGATTGTAAGAATTGAGATCAAATTGTACATGCATGAAAGTATTTGCTTTGATTCTTCAAGTTTTGAGCATGAACTTTGATAATCATGTTGAATTGGGAGTTGTCACTTACATGCATTCATATTTTCTAAGTCTTAAATGAACTCATAAATTAGAAGAGTTTCATACTCTTGAACATGATCCTTGTCATCCATGTTGAATTTAGAAGATGAATAGGTAGAATTTTATCATTTTGGGTAGAAATCTATGATTCATGATGAAATTGGAAGTTATATTGCACATGTAACATTATTTCATAAGTCTTGGAAGCTTAATTTTATGTTTGGAAGTCATGAAAAGGGTTTTGACTTTATCCTTACATGAATGAAGATTTGAGTTCAATTTTGGTAAATTCATGAGGTTTTGAGCAAATGATTTATGGATGATCTTGTATTTGAGTTTTCTAAAATGTTTTTATGATTATCAAAGTGTTTTCATGAGTTTGGAATGGCCATGCAAGCTTTTACATGTTACAATGCATTTTTAGAACTCAAATTTGCTGCCTTGAAACCCAGAATTCGACTGTCCACTCGAGTGAGGAAAGTGTCGCTTGAGCGTGAAAATTTCGCTCCCATAAGTTTTGCAGAGATTTGCACAGTGGCTTGAGCTGCAAACTTTACGCTCGAGCGAACCCTGTTTTGCAAGACTCCTCGCTCGAACATCAAAAATCTTGCTCGAGCGTAAAATTCATGCAACTAAGTATTTTTACAGAGTTTACAGGCCGCTCGAGCGACCAAAGCTGCGCTCGAGTGGAGAGCCCTGTTTCAGAAATTTTGAAAAGTTGTTTTATGTTTTGTTTTCCATTCTCTTTCATTTCTAAACTCTTAGGCATGCATTGAACATTGTAAATGAACGAAAGAGTTAGAAAGGAGCCTAAGAGAATTAAACAAGTTAAGAAGCGGATTAAATAGCATTGTGATCCGATTTGTGTATGTTTATGAATTGTGTAGGAGCATCCACGAGGACGAATCAACGCTCTGAATACTGTGAGTAATAACTTAGTAAAGCTATGTTCGATATGAAATATTTTCTGAACATTATGACATGATATGAACTATTTTTGAATGATACAAAAGGCTATTTTGTGATTACATGAATGACGATCCAATTCTTTGAAATGTTTTTGTGGTATCCTTAGCGGAGGCCCTCACCCAGGGGAAATAATACTGTGGCTTATGGTCATGAGGCCCTGTGATTTGGTGGAGGCTACAGTCAGAGTAGTGACTGCTTTTTTCATTTGATCCCTTTGAGTTTTAGTAGTTTTTGGTTTAGAGTGAAATTGATTGATAGCTACTAAGTATTTTGGAACTTCTGAAAGGAAGTTCTGGAAACCTTGCACTTGGTCTAGGTCAAAGAGTTGAGGAACTAGAGGTGCAAAGGCCTCCAGGCAGTCAGTCAGAACTGTGGTGTGAGAAAGAGCCAGATTATCTAAGGGCTGGTCAAGTAAGTTGAAGAGCTGATCCTCCAATTTTTGTTCTTCACCACTCAATTGTTTTACTCTTTCTTAGACAGAAAGATTGGCAACAATTTCTTGTACATCAAAAATGCCAAGAAACTAGTCTTTAATTGTGGAAGAAGGGACAATTGCAAGATATGACAGTCAGAGAATGAAGTTAACAATTGAAAGTAACATATAATATAATATCAAACAGAAAGAAATTGCAGGTGAGGTTACTTCTGTCAAAGGTATGGTGGCAGCTTCAATGTGGGGAAGGATGAAGATGGTCGAAACCTCCCTTAAAGGACTTTGGGTTGGTGTGGTCTGCACTCCCATTTTAGCAGTCAGTGATATCTAGGAAGATATAGTGGTCTTGCAAGACAATATAAAGAAAGATTATTAGGCCACATAGAAAATATGAAAAGATAAGGTGTATATTTGTGATAAAAATATTACCTGTATTGGTAATGTTTGAGCAGTGGAAGTATTGGTGGCCAGAACATCAGGGTTTGGCTCTCTGATAAGACTGTGAATGTGAAAAGGTTGAGCCCCCATCCCTTGACTCATAGGAATTTCAGTATGGACTGGTAAGGGGACATCTACTGGCGAAGGTGGTTGAAATGAAGGTACTTGGATAGAGGTAGTGGGGAAGTGAACTGGTTGTGTAAGCACCTCACGAGAAGTTCTCATGTCACTTGAAGTTGATTCGTTGTCCAATACCTGTGTCAGCTTTGTCAGCCTCATTCCCTTGGTTGAAGAATGAAACATGACTGTCTTAATGAATGTTATCATTTTGGTCAGAGACAGGGTCATGGACGGGGAAACTTCTGTCGATAGAAGCTATATGGCTGTCAAGGTTGTCAGTTAAGTCAATAAGAGTCTCTCTAATATGGCCCAAGTCAGCTGGAGTTTTTCTGGTATGGCCAAGGGTTTCTGATTCTTCTGAGGAGAAAGAGGCCACACCAGGGAAATTAATGACTTAAGTTGTTCCATGGTGCACCCTTCTGAGAGGGAAGGCCATTAAGTCTCCTAGAGCTATTCCTTGAGAAATATCATACAAAATTGGGCTAGTTCAGGGGCCAATTCTCTTAGACGTGCTCTTTCTTGACCAATTTGTTCTTCATCATAGGGATGTTGGTGTTCTGGGTTTAGTTGAGGAGAGGGCAGTTTAGTTTGGTTTACAAATATATAAGGGGGATTGATTTGAGTTTCAGGCAGCTCTTTATTCTCAGGAAAAGAAGGGGGTAGATTGGTCTGGGTTTCATGCAATTCCTTATGAAAAGTAGGAGATGCAGCTGGAGAGAGAAGTTTTCTCCTCTTGTATGTCTGAAAGAGAGGAAGAAAAGTAAAATAAAATGTCAGTATATTAAACATAATGTATAATGGTTTAGCAAAATTTGAGTGAAATCTGTAACATTATAGGAAGAGAGAAAGAATTGCTAGAAGAAGAAGAGGTTGGTGCAACATGAGCTGCAGTTTGAGGAAGAACTGGTTGTTCTTGTTTTCTTTTTGATCTCCTCTCAAAAGCTGCACCACCCTCCAATTGTAGCTGAGAGGACAAGATTTCTTGAATTTCTTCTTGTCTATTCTTAGTCCTCCTTTTAATCTCAACACCTTGGTTGTAAGAGATGAATCCTTCACAGCTAGTGGTGTTTAAGGGATTGCCTTTGTGCTTCTTTGGTGGGTTCATTGGAGCTTTACCTTTGTTTTTAGAGGGTGGAATGGCCTGGGTAGGCATCTCTATAGCCAAAGGAGTGGCCTTGACAGGAGATTTGGCTGCATGAAGGAAACATGGCAAGTTAGTACCAATACACACCCAATGAAGGAAATTTTAATAACAGGGATAGGTAAAAAAGAGCACAAGTGTTTACCAATGCTCATTTCCACCCCTTTCTTGTTGTAAAGATGTACATTCCAGAGGCAGACTTGAACTTCTTTGTGAAAAATTAATGCACTCATGAGGAGCCACCATTATTTGAATCTTGTAGTAAGGTAAGGTGTGGTGTTGCAGTAATAGAAGCTAGACTGATCAAATAAGTTTTGATTCTTAGCTAAGAGAGCCTCCACATCTGAATAGTCTTTAAATTAAAATCTAACCCCAACTTGTTCATGAATTGTGGGATGGAAATAGGGACAAGGAACAGCTTGATATAGACCCATTTGCCTAGCCCATTGGCAAGGGTTATAGCTCTCAAAGCTGCAGTTTGAGAGTTTGTTGGTGGAGATAGACCCTCCCACCAGAATATATCTGGGAGTAAGAATTTGAGCCCAAAAGGTTTTTTTGTTTTTGTCTCTAGTCATCATCCAGAGTATGGGGTTTAGCATTAATATATGTGAGTCTGGATGAAGTAAAATGAAGATGTTGGAAAGGGATGAAAAGCTGAGGATCCCTATCGATACGTAGCTTATAGAGAATGGTGAACACCTTGGTGAAAGAATTAGAGGTAGTTGGTCTGAATGAGAGAAAGAATTTAGCATATCTTTCACATACTGAGAGGTGTGGAGTTTGGGTGGTGGGCCTGATTTCAGGAAAATAGGCATAAAGCCAGGCTTGGAAAAGCCAGAAGGGGCCACCACAGTTATGATCAATTTCCTTATCAACTAAGAAGAATAGACCTTTATATAGGGTGCCTAAAAGAAAAAGAGCAAAGGCTGGTTCTATGCCTTCTTGGATATATGTGGCAAGAGCTAAGTATTTCTTGGTGGTGATTTTAATGCCAGGAACACACAAGAAATATTGAGAAAGTCACAAGAGGTAAAAGGCTGTTCTCTCTTCGTCTGAGAGTTCAAGGCCAAACTTTTGATACTTAGTCTGGAACTTTCCATAACTAAGGTCAGTATCAAGTTTGATAGGTGTCTTTGGGGTTAAAAGTGCACTGATATGTTGGCCAAAAGTAGAGAGGCCAATTAAATGAACAACATCAAGAATGGTGGGAGAAATCATAGCACACCTTAAGATAAGAGAGTTGCAAGAGATAGACCAAAAGAAGGTAGCAGCACTGATGTCCCATTTATCCATGTCTAGGGCAAAGGTTGATAGTCTAATGGCATCATAAATACCTAAAGCCCTCCAGAGATCAATAACGTATACCATCATTCACTGGACCCAAAGTCTCCAGTCAGGGTTAGGTTTTTGCCATGAGCCCAGGGGGTTAGGGCTTGAGTCCTAATGATGCCAAGGCTGCTTCGCCTTATTGAAGAGCATCATTTCGGTGTCTGCGATAGGATAATAATGAGTAAGTTCATCAGGAATGGTTGCAGTAAAAGTAAGGCCGAATTTCCCTTGTGCAGAACTATTGCATCATGGAATAATGTAGTTGTTGAGGATGTGTTGATGGAGTAGCTACTGGAACTCAGTTGGGAAGCGTTGCACAGGTAACGTTTCTGCTTGTTTCTTTCCTTTGGTTTGAACTCGTTTGGGCTCTATTGGAGTGTATGAGCAAAAGGGTTTCGAAGCAGAAGGTTTGAAGAGACAAATAACAGAATAAGACAAAGGGATTAAGAGTAGTGAAGTGATGATTTTGAATTTTAGCGTTCAAATAACTTATGGTGGACCCTTCTAATTGGGTTTGGGCTTATTACTGATAATTGGGCTTAATAGTTAGGCCTATTTAATTCATGTTGGGTCAATTTTAGCATTTGGGTTTCATTATAAGTTTTTGGGCTTTGATATGTGGGTTTGTCTTTATAAATCTGAATCACGACATCAAGAATGGTGGGGGAAATCATAGCACACCTTAAGATAAGAGAGTTGCAAGAGATAGACCAAAAGTAGGCAGCAGCATTGATGGCCCATTTATCCATGTCTAGGGCAAAAGTTGATAGTCTAATGGCATCATAAATACCTAAAGCCCTCCAGAGATCAATATCGTATACCATCATTCACTAGACCCAAAGTCTCTAGTTAGGGTTAGGTTTTTGCCATGAGCCCAGGGGGATAGGGCTTGAGTCCTAATGATGCCAAGCCTGCTTCGCCTTATTGAAGAGCATCATTTCGGTGTCTGCGATAGGATAATAATGAGTAAGTTCATCAGGAATGGTTGCAGTAAAAGTAAGGCCGAATTCCCCTTGTGCAGAACTATTACATCGTGGAATAATGTAGCTATTGAGGATGTGTTGATGGAGTAGCTATTGGAACTCAGTTGGGAAGCGTTGCATAGGTAACGTTTCTGCTTGTTTCTTTCCTTTGGTTTGAACTCGTTTGGGCTCCATTGGAGTGTATGAGCACAAGGGTTTCGAAGCAGAAGGTTTGAAGAGACAAATAACAGAGTAAGACAAAGGGATTAAGAGTAGTGAAGTGATGATTTGAATTCTGGCGTTCAAATAACTTATGGTGGACCCTTCTAATTGGGTTTGGGCTTATTACTGATAATTGGGCTTAATAGTTAGGCCAATTTAATTCGTGTTGGGTCAATTTTAACATTTGGGTTTTATTATAAGTTTTTGGGCTTTGATATGTGGGTTTGTCTTTATAAATCTGAATCAACTGCCCAAACATATAAGTGTCCAAAATTTATTTTGTCCTTTCTAATATTCATTCAAAACAAAAATATCTTTTTGTCTTGAATGAGGGAGGCATTGTTGACACTAAAATTTGTATTCTCTGTCGATTAAGCATAACAAATGCAGAGAGTTAATCCAGTGGATGCTAGAGGTAAAGACCACGAGTTCATAATGGAATATAAGTCCCAAAATGCAGAGCAGCGAGACAGTCAAAGGAGTAGATGTGGCAAGTGCAGTTTTTCTTGTCGATTCATCTGAGAGTGCAGTAAGATGTGGCCAAATGTGGCCCAGGTGCCAAGTGGCTTATTTGCAAGAGAAAAAGAATGCTATAGTAGAGAAGCAGTTTATTAGTGGTTATGGAGATCATAGGTAGTTATGCAGGAAGTGAAGGTAACTGGCTCCATAATGGGACATGTGGCAGCATAGAAGAAGTGGCAGGGCTAGTAGTATAAAGGCTGGAAATTCAAAGTAAAGAGGGATCTTCAACCAAATTCACAACCAATGTGAAATTAGGAGTAACTTAAATTAATTACCAGTAGCTTTTTGTTTAGGAGTAGTTTGTTTATATTTCAGCCTTTGTGGCCAAGTTCTTCCTCTGTCAATTGTTATGCACATTGAACTTGCAATTTAATTCTTGAAATTAAGTGGCAAGCTTACTTGTTCTTCAATCAATTTTCAGTTTATTTCCATTTGTTTCTTCGCATTATAACCTCCAAAGAAGTCCTTGAATTTATCAAGGCATAGAACACCAACCACAGTCACTTGATTTGTTGTTGTTGTTTGTGAAATTATGGTTTCTCTGTCAAATCACCTCTGTCGATTTGACCCAAACTAGATTTTTGCTAACAACTAGGTAGTAAATTTATTAGTTGTTTGCATATCAAGATCACTCCAAACCAAAGTCCTTAATCTTTTCCACTTTAGTTAGGAACATACTAGTGTGACCAAGAAATTATATCTTATTATCTTCTTTCCATGTTGTGTTTTGTTGTTTGGGGTTCTTTATTTGTTGAGGTTGTATTATTTGCTTGAGGTGTATATTTCCATGCTTAGAATATATATATTTATATATATATATATATATATAAATATATATTTCATTTGGTAATATAAATCAAGAGTAAGGTTATTAATGACAAATCTTGAAAAAAAGGCTATTTTGAGCCCAAAAAATGGTAATGTTAGAATATATGTAATTTATATATTGAGTGTCTTTTGGTGTTATTGGTGAGGGTGTTATTGTCATTATGTTATTTTATTACTCTAACATAACTATGGGCTAAGGTGGAGGGTATGAGGCACAACCCTAATACCTATTCCTATAATTTTTGTTTACTCTCCATCTTCTCTCTTCTTCTTCTCTCTAACCCTAACCCTAGTCTCACATATTCTATAATTCAACTAGTAAGACGATCAAACCCATCCTATCTTTTGTACGATCTCACTTTTTATTTTTTCATTTGCTTCTCCCCCAATTCTCGAGCCTCAATCCTCATGAAGATCTAAGAGATTTGAGTACAAGGGAAACAAGTGAAACAAGGAAGAAGGCTTTTGTTTGGGTAGCAAGGCACCGACATTTGAAGTTTGGGATAACTGAGCCTAGATCTAGAAGAAGATAATAGGGATTCGAGTTGTTCCTTCTTACAAACATGTAATTTCTTTTATTCCAACATAAAAACACATGCACTTATTCTTTTTGATTGTGATTATTCCTATCATTAATTTTTTTTCCTTTTGCTAATTTTCTCGTTCAATGACTTCCTTAAATTTTGTTACTTTCAGAAGGTGAAATTTTTGATTGGTTTGTAGTAAGTTTTATATTGTTTATTTTCTTTCCTCTTTGTTGCAATTTGATGCAATTAATAATTGTCAAATTACAGCTCTGGAAAATAAATTGATGATCTTGAGTTGGGCAACTTCACAAAGGTTCAAAATTATTTTTGTTATCTTTCTTATATTTCCAACAAAAACATCTGCCACTTGATTGATGAAGATTAATTTAAATTGAAATAGTAGAAAGGTGAAGTACTGCCATACCAATCTAAAATGAAAATTAAGTTTTCCACCCCCAATAAGAAAGGAGCAAGATTCAAGATCTCTACTAGGGTGCGAGTGCCTCTAAAATTTATCCCAACAAATAAAAGATTAAAGAAGAAAAAAATAATAATAAAAGAAGACCACACTTTTATTATTTTGGTTAGTTGGTTTGAGTGAGATTTTTTTTTTGTATGTGTTTATCTTCTTTTTGTGTTTCATTTTGTGCCAAAGGCATTTTCATGTCCAAACCTATAGCTTTTTATTCCATAGATATGTGAACATTGTTGTTGTTTGTCTTATTTTTGAACATCTGTCCAATTCTTACATGTTCTCTACATTATTGTGTAGGACCACTTCTTCCTCTCAAACAAAGGAATAGAAGAATAACATTTCATTTCTTCTAGAGGACATCTTTTTTCAGATTCTTATTTGTCTTCCTACTGAGTTTTTGCATTATTGTGTGCAAGGCTTGGGCTAAAATTATAGCTGACCCTTCTTTTATTAAGGCACACCTCATTCAATCAAAGGGTGGCATACCAGCTTCCAAAAGTTTAATTGTGTGCAAGGCTTGTTCTTCCAAAATTTTTGTAGGCCATTACATTCCAGCTTCCATGAGTTTAACGAGGGAGAATGCAGAATGACATACCCATATTGTCCTGAACAAATAATGATCTCTAGTGGTGACGGTTTATCATTGTTTTTCGGCCTATATGTTAATAGATTTCTTTTTGTTGGGAATTATGTGACAATGTAGTATAAGCACTTACCTCTTCTTGTTGTGAATGTTGAGCGTTTGTTCTCTTCTCATATTGCTTTCATTTCTCGCATTGAGCAGTACATGGTGTATGCCATTGTAAAATCTTCAGTGGAGAACATAGATGTTTGCATTGTATGTGGGTAATAGCATGTCATAGAGAAAAGTGCAACTAAAAGGAAAGGATCTTTTAGTATGGGGAAAGAATTTCAGTGTCGGTTGGAGGGGCTATTTATTACCCTCAAATGAGCAACCATATTTTTGCTATTTATGATGAAACTTCTCACTTCATTGAAGTTCCAAATGAATTTGTTAGGAGCTTTTATAGGTCTCTTGAGCTAAGGAATAGTTTTTCTTGCATTGCAAAAAGTTAAGCAGAGATTCATATGCATACTGAAAGACTTACATCACAGTGAATGGGCTAAACTTTACAAGATTAGAGAAGAAATAGATGGAGAAAATTTTTTATGTCAGACTTTCGTTGCTGTTGGTTGGCTAGATGATGGCCAAATCTTGGTCTTTATTTCTAAGGAGACTGGTCTTCATAGTGGAAAGTTGGTTGCAGCTTACAATATGAAAATAGGAGAGATAAGACCCTTCGATGATTTTAACTTAGATTTAATACTAAAACACACCAACAACGTTGTTTCTTGGTAAATATGTGCTCAAAACTATTTTGTATTTTTTTTTTGATTATTGGCTATGAAATCATTATTGCTTGCACTTGAAAATCTTATGAGTCGAGAATTCAACAGATTTTTTGCCTAATAGCAACACATAGGTGGAGCTATGGCCTCAATTTTAATTGTTTTGATAATCAAGAACATATTGTAGCCAAGGGCCTTTGGCCCAACCAATGCAAATTTGGGACACATGCAATGAACCCCTAGCCTTACATAACTCACTAGTCTTGCAATAATGATTGGTGTTAGCACTCAATTTTTTTTTTAAAAAATAAAATGTAGAAATTTATCCAAATGTTTCAAGTTTCACAAATTGAACGCAATGGAGTTAGAGAAAAATGAGATAGTTGTTATTCTTATTCTCACTTTATCATAAATACAATCTAAAATGTCTTTAATGTTTAAAATTGTGTATGACACAGTACTCATTGCATATTAGAATATAAATTTTGGAGTGTATTTATAAAAAAAGTGTGGTGAAAAATAATTGTAAATTATTGTCATTGATTCTATGAGTGAAGTATAGATCTTTGCTTATTTTTGTTGAACCAAGAGAGTGAAAACTTGTTTTGAAAACAAAAGAAAATACTTTCCTTTTTTTTTTTGAAAATTTTTGGATTGATTTTACATTTAAGAAAATGAAAACAATATGTTAAACTAGTTTTCATTTTAAGTTTCCCAAAAACCGAGAACAAAAACAAAAAACAAAAATGAAAACACTGACAAACGACTTGTTCCCAATTCTTGTTTTCATACATAATTTGAAAAGTTTGAACTATTTTTGTCAATGTGATTAAAATTATATAGGGTAAATTATGAGAATGGTCTCTGTAGTTTATACAATGTGTCAATTTAGTTTTTGTTATTTTAATTTGCTTGATTTTGCCTCTTAATTTAACGGATTGTGTTATATTGGTCCAACAAATAACAACCATTAAGTTTGGTGAACGAAAAGTCATCACGTAATCAAACAATCTGTCAATTTAGTTCTTATAGTTTACACGACGTATCAATTTGGTCTATTGTTTTAATTTGCTCGATTTTGACAGGGTCCAAATTGACACATCAAGTAAATTACAGGAACCAAATTGATACATCATTTGAGTTTCTAACGGCTGTTATTATTGGAACAATATGACACAATCCGTTAAATTAAGGGGCAAAATTGAGCAAATTAAAACAACAAGAACCAAGTTGACACGTTGCATAAACTATAGGGGCCATTTGCATAATTTACCCAAATATATAAAATTACAATGTATGTAGATGTACGGGGGAGAAATATTTGTCACCTTCTGCTCTGTTACACACACAAACAAATATGTAGTTAACAAATATATAGTTGGCTTGGCCTATAGTTTGGCACAAATTCCCCTCTCAATAGAGATGACACAATTATTGTTGTTAAGATGTTAACATTGTTTTCGCTTTTCTCACACACAAACAAATATATGCACATGATTTAGTAGGAACACGTGGTATTTCTTCTTTTATTTGGATCCTTAAATTTGTATATGCTCTATTTGTGTAGGCAGAGCATTTGGAAAGGAATGACAAAAAAGGAGGGTGTAGTCTAAACCAAACCAAACCAAGCTTTAAGTCCCATCAAATGGGGTTGGCTGTATGAATCATTTTACTCCACTCGACTCTATCTAAGGCTATTTCGTTAGTCATATTAAGAAGATTCATATCTCTGTTTACTATAATAGTCCACGCCAATCTAGGTTTACCCATTCCCTTAACATTACCATATACTGTCACTGTATCGCATCTCTTCACTACTGTTTCTATTGGTCTTTGTTATATATGACCAAACGATCTCAATCTATTCTCTCTTAACTTATCTTCTATCGACACTACTCCTACCCATTATCGAATGTACTCCTTCCTAACTCTGTCTTTTCTAGTCTTGCCACACATCCACCTTAGCATACTTATCTCAGCAACACTTATCTTCTCTACATGTTGCTTTTTGGTTGCTCAACATTTCGTCCCATACAACATCGCTCGTCTAATAGTCGTTCTATAGAACTTCCTTTTTAGTCTAATGGGTACTCATTTATTGTATAGTACTCCAGACACACTTCTCCAGTTAAGCCACCTTGCCTTAATTCTGTGGACCACATTTGCTTCAATCTCCCCAGTTATTGTGATAATCGATCCTAAATAATGAAAATGTTCACTCTTAGGTAGCTCTTGGTTCTCAATCTTCACTTCTCCTATGCTCCCATTGTGACTGTTACTAAAATTACACTCCATATACTCTATCTTAGTTCTACTTATCCTAAATCCTTTAGATTCAAGTGTTTTTCTCCAAATCTCCAACTTAGTATTAACTCCTTCTCTAGTCACATCCACTAACACGATATCATCTGCAAAAAGAAAACACCATGGCACATCATCATGAATATCGCGCATCAACTTATCCATAACTAAAGCAAAATTAGTTGTCTTTGGCTCCATTTCAAAGGTTTTTTAGTGTCATTAGGTCATAATATGCCTCTATTTTTGGTCAGATTAATGGCCCCTCTCACGCTTAATACACTTGCTTTGTATTCCCCCATTTTTCCTAGAAATGCATCTTGCCATTAGACCATCATGTTTGCACATTTTTGCCTAACTTTGTGAAGCTTTTGGTCATATTTTGCCATGCTTGAGGTCTGTTCGGTGTTGATTTGGTCATGCATTTCATGCTTTGTATAACCCCTTTGCATTCTAGCATGTTGGCATTGGGTGTGTGAGTTATTAGCATGCACTATCTTGGCTATTTTAGTGATTTGGAATCACTTATTACATCATTTTAGTCCACGTTTTATGCTTGCATGTTTGCATTTTGTTATCCTTTCAATGCTTCGGAGAGACATGATCCTATGCTCCATGTATGGCCTTTTGTGCATGCCTCTTGTTTTGTGTCTCTTAGCTGCCATATCAGGGGGTTTTGGGACTTATTTTGGTGCATTAAAACTCTGTTTTTGGTTGTATAGCTCATACCATGCTTACTTGGGGTAGGTGTTGAGTAATGCTCCCATTTGTGGCCTTGAATGCCTTTCATTTTGCACCTATTCCTTAGCGTGATTTGGCATCATCATTCACATGTTTTTTTTTAGAAGTTAACATGAGTGTTTAATGTCCATACTTACCACCTTTGAGTGTTCTTGAGAGTAGCCTTCCATTCCTGGGTTTTTGGCTCATTGGTGTGCATGTTTGCATGAGCATTTGTCCACCATTTTTGGCACTTTTGGCCACTGTTTATGGCAAGGCTGAGGTCTGTCCTTTATGGTTTAAGTCCACCATTACATGTTTGTCATATGTTTGTTGCATATTTGGTTCATTATGTGTTGCCACATGCTAGTCCCATTGCATATTTGTCCATGTTTACTACATTGCATGTTGCATGCTTTAGTACATTACACATTGGCATGTTTAGTTTGCATTGCATTTGGCATGCCTTGATTACTTAGCCTCACATTGCATATTTGACCCATGTTGCATACGTGAGGTACATTGCATACTTGCATTACATTGCTTGGTTTGGGGTGTCAAACCAAGCACGAAGATTGAGGAGTGTTCGTACTCACGGTGACGTAACACGTCTCAATCCTTGGTCGCCGATGTCCTTGATCTCAAAATGATAGGGTATTGGCACTCATTTGCTTGTTACATGCATTCACATCAAGTTGCAAACTTGGCCTCTTAGGCCATCATGCATCGAAATGCACAATTGATGGCCCGAGGGTCGAGGGCCATGCTCCCTGGAGTTCATTGCATGATAGGGAGTGTGTCCATGCATACATTTGCTTGAAAATTCCATGCCATACACTGCTTGCCCTCGGCTGCTGTCAACTGCAGGTTTCAGTAGGAAGATTTGGCCGGCCGGCAGTTTTAAGTGCCGACCGGCAACGAATGTTTGGCCGAGAGCATAATGTTTAGCCGATAATCTCATTTCCCTGGCCGGTGGCCTTTTGCTCTGGCCGGTGGCACTCCACTGCACTCAGAATGAAGTTCAAAGCAGGTCGGGAGACTTTCATAAATTTCAGAGGGGTGAGGCAATGTAAACAGAGGCAACAATGCTGTGGCAGCGAGTTTCCGGGCGAGACAAGTCAGGCATGCATCATTCACACATCCCGAGGCGGGACTGTGGTCACCTTCTTTCTACATTTAATTTGTTAATTAATTAGAAATTCTGTAATAATTAATTTAGTATTATTTATTCGGACTGTAATATTTATTCGGACCCTCCGAGTGAGGGCAATTGTGTAATAAGTGTGCGTGAGTGTGTGTATGTCTCCCAACCCCACGTCTTTCTTCCCTTTTATTTACTAGCTTTCGATGGTTAGTCTAGGGCATGTTTCAATTAGCATACAGCATGACAGCACGTTTGATTCTATTCATTCGTTTTGCATGCACCGGGCTCGGCACATCATACCAACTGCATTTGTATTTCAATTCCGAAGTTGAATACATGTTAGTTGTAGCATCATCACACGCCATCTTAGAATAGCCGAGAC
>NW_021025068.1:140956-156139 GCF_004153795.1 Camellia sinensis | reverse complement strand
GGCCTTGTCCAAATGAAGAGTGATGACAGTAGCAAC
Source organism: Camellia sinensis (assembly GCF_004153795.1). Lineage (NCBI taxonomy): Eukaryota > Viridiplantae > Streptophyta > Magnoliopsida > Ericales > Theaceae > Camellia > Camellia sinensis. The sequence continues at coordinate 156,103 of NW_021025068.1, read as the reverse complement.
ACTCGATGCAACGCCAGACTCCTTCACTGTTGAAGTGCCCGCTGGGACGAGCAATCCCTTTATCTTTGGCTGAATAGTAAACGACGTCGCCAAGTCCAAGGCAGGTGAAGCTCTTGGTTTTTTCTTAATCAGTTGCTTGACCGTCTGAATGGACTCGGCGGGACGCTTCTCATCCCTTTGCTCGGCCACCGTTTTTTTTGGTTACAAGTTCGAGAACTGGTTGTGTTGATTCTATAGGGACATAGTGAACAGTGACCTCTTCCAAATGGGTCACCATTGGCGGGGGGACTTCTTGGCTACCTCTTGCGGCACCTGTTTTCCTTTTCACTGACATCTTTTCGATGTTTCTCCTCTTGGTGAATTGGGCGAGCGAAAGAGACTCACTTGCCATGTCTTCGGCTCCAGATCCAGGCAAATCGTCCAAGTCAAGAAATGTATTGTCCTCTTCTTGAGCGCCTTCCAAATTAGCTCGAGTATGAAACAACCCTAATTCCGAATCCCGTTGGTTGGATTCTTCGCTTTCGGCAATATCGATAGCTGAATTGATGCCCTACTGCGCTTGTTCGACATCTTCGTTATTGGTGCCTTGATTTACTTGTTCGGCAGCTTGATTGGCTTCTTTGGTGCTCTATTCGCTGCTCTCACTATCCGCTACTTTAATGATTCCTACGTCCCTCAGGTTAACGTAACTTTCAAAAGCCAAAATAGTAAATTGTTGCTCTCCTTCAAGAATAGGAATATGATTGGCAGCCTCAAAAGTGGAGTAAGACGGATTGTATTTCAGAAGAATATGGGCAGCACAGCCTTGCCCTTCGAGATTCTCTACGTCGGTGTACTCTAGAGTAGTCTTGACTTGGGTTAGAATGGCTTCGTCTTCTGAGGTGACCGCCTTTTTAAGATCGTTACCTGCAAGGAAGAAAGTTGTTAATACATTGAGCGCTGAATAGAATTAAAAATGACTTATGAATTACTCGGTCACCTGGTTTCCCGTTTTGCCTAGGAATTGGGCTTGAACGGTCTTCTTCCGCGCTAAATTCCCAATTTCCACTCACTAGGACCATGATATCATTCATCCTTTTTCCTGAGCTGGTAAGCATGGTCACCAGTTGGTGATCCATGTCCTTCGCCCTAAGAAATAATTGTCCTAGCCGACTAGATGATTTGGCAAGGGCCTAGTAGTGTCCAATAGTAGGGATGCCCAGATTAATTCATAATCGGCGGTTGAGGGCTACGATGCCCAGGATTATTCGGTAAAATTTTACATTCGGCTACGAGGGAATTAACCCCCAATAACGAAGAATAGTTCGAAGAAAAGGGTGGAGGGGAAATCGTACTCCACCTTCGACAATAACTAACAACAAAAACAGTATATGTTCTCTCCATGTCCACCACTGTATCTGCAACAAGATTTATTCGAATGTCGTCGAAAATAGAATAATGGCGACGAAAAGTGGTGACTTTGCTCTTAGAGAGCAAGGCTGTCAAGTTGTTTGCTATAGAGATGTTGAATGATAGACAAATTGGAGGCAAAAAGGTGGACCAGAGGTGGAGCAAAGTCGGAAATCTAATAAAAGCAAAATTAAGATAAAAATTTGGGGTTTAGAAGACTTATAAGATCAAAACGTGGAGTCTCTGAACAAATGAAGGCTGCTACAGTTGCAATCAAGTGGTAGAAACTAAAGGGGTGGAGGAATGAAGTATTTTCGGAAGTGAAGGGGAAGAGGCGGCGGATTTTCAAAATCACAATAAATGAAAAGCCAAGAGAGAGCGAATAGGCAAGAAGCTTTACATATTCCCCATTAGGTCCCATATATCATGTCAGGTGCGATAGCGTATTCATTACGTGCCTAAATTTCTAGGCATGAAGTATAATTAGTTTCATCTGTATGAAGTCGGCTCAGCAGGAGCCGAGTACGTAGCCCACTCGACATATAAGTTAACTCTGTGCTCATGGTGCAATTGTGGAAGCCGAAAAAAGATATACCTAAAACGGCAAATAGAGTACATCCAAGCCTATGCAAGATAGGCTGACTGAAACCAAAGCCCACTGGACTGAAAGTCATTGTCGAATAGATACAAAAGACATAATGAGGAGAACGTTGAGTTAAGGGTACTTGTGTCGTACATTAGAATCGAGTATATCAAGTAAGTTGGCATAGTCTCATTAAGTGGGACCAAGCTGTCACTTTCTAAAAAGTGTACTAGGGGGATGGCCCTGACAGAGTGATGATGAAAGGTTAAGCTACATAGAGAAAATATCAACGAGAATGACTCTATAAAAGGAGAAGGGAGGCTAAAGGAAGACGTATGTTCTAAAAAAACTTATACCTTAAGAAACCAAAAACACTAATCTTTCGGTAGAAGTTAACTTACTTGTCGGAGTGCTAATTTTGGCACCATTGACCGGAGTTTTACTTCTATTTCAGGTGACAGCTGAGAAGATTTTACAAGGACTCGTTTGGATTGAAAGAGTATTCCAAAACCACCTCCCCATAGTGGTGATGTAGTGTCTATTGCATAAGGCTCATTTATATAGGATGGTCGAGTCATAGGGGCCAACTCAACTTAGGACAATTTGATCAACCCATACCCCCGTGGCTAGACAAAATAAACAAGAATTTTGGTTAATTCTATTTTACAAGCGTTAGTGCGTAGTGAGTAGATACAATTTGTCGCTTCTGGGGTGTTAAAGGCAACTCAGATTTAGGTATAATCTAATGTGGGAAAAAAAGTTATACTCAATGTGTTATGGTTATGAATCGTCACTAAAAGTTATGATTTGTACCACCAAAAGTTACGATTCAAATGTTACGATTCAAATGTTATGATAATTAATTACAAATAATTATATTTGTTATGAGTTGTTATCATATTGTTATGATTTATAGTGTCTTTGTTATGACACTTTGGTGAATATTATGACATTGTTATGATTCATTGTAATATTGTTATGATATTACAATGAATGTTATGATTCTTTCTGTAACCTGTTACATGACCGGTTTAGCAGGTCATTGTTTATGATGTGGCACGATATGGGCCACACAATAAGTGCATATCATATGCCCTTTTATAAGGTGCACATTGTAGACTTTTCCATGAAATTAATGGTTGGATTCTCTTAACCAAAAATATTTTCCCACACAAAAAAGTTTCAGCACTTTCATAGCACATTCCTCTCTTTCCTTTTTTTACGCATTCTTTTCCTCTATTTTCTCTTTTTAACCATTTGCAATTCACTTCCCATCTCTCTCCCCTTCTTTCCTTATTTTCTACACAAAAACTAAGATTTTATGTTTCTATAAATTTGAATGAATTGACTATAATAATTAATTACACTATCCTAATGGGTTTTTTCCGCATGTATTATTGGATGCAGCATAAAAATATACATTATATATGTTGTGGGGACATAAATTTTAAATGATAACATGTGGCCGAGGTGTAACCGAAGTGACAATCGAGGTGCCACGTGTCTTGGTCAAGAGTCCTAGAATGGGAGAGGACGTCAGTTTGGGTAAAGATAAGACTCTTAGAGAGTTTATCCTAATCCTACTGGGAGTCCAAGATTAGCAGTAATCCTGAGTCCATTGGAGCTAGACTTCTATTGGGACTAGGATTATATTGGCTATAAAAGAGAGGCATCCCCATGGGTCTAAGGTACGCAATTTATATTCTGAATAGTGAGTTAAGCACTTTTGCTATCTTTGAGAGATAACTGACTTGATCATCGGAGTGCCCCCGGGTGGACGAACCACCGTTGGAATCTCTTCTTTCTGTTGCAGGTCATTCGGGTTTAATCTATTCGGCCAGTGTTGTCCAGCTAAGTGCTTGATTGACAGTGTGGTCGAAAATTGACACACACAATTTGGCACCGTCTGTGGGAAAGAAAGAAGAATAAATGGCCAACGACGAACAGAAAGAGAAGGTTGGGAACGACACTCCTACTAGGAGTGGGAAACCTGAAGACCTTGACGTCAAAAAAGACAACTACAACAAAGAAGCTCACGATAAGAATCACGAAGGAAAAGACGTCAGCTAGGAGGGTGACGTACCAAAGAAAACGGACCAGAGCGGGTATTACAACGAGGACGACCTCCAAGTATGGAAAGAAAGATGCCTACGGGGTGACGATGAGGTAAAGGCCATGGCGAACAAATTGGCGGACCTACAAACAGTGGTCAATTTCATGATGCAGAATAACGTCATGCAGCTGCCATTTCCACCGCAGGATACGTCGATTACAGCGGCAAAGAAGGATGCCCGAAAATAGGGACAGAAAATAGTCCCTACAGTCCCCCAGTACACTAGGACCAAAAAACACTCTCATCGGCCTTCAAGGGAAGTTGGGGGAGGAGAGTCAAGAAGGGAAGAATCGAGGAGGACGCATCGCACCAAGAAAGCCGACCCAAAGAACACCAGCATGTTCAAGGGCGGGAGTTGTGCTTCGACGTAACTAATGGAGAAAGATCCAAGAGGACTCACAATGACACAGGCAGTACACCGAAAAAGCTGAAATCCAGAGATAGTCGAGCTCCTGGACGGACAAAGGAAGATCTGAGGGATTACCTCCAAAGGAAGTGGAAAGATACAGAGGTTAATTCTCCAGTTAAGTCGAGAACACCGTTCTCGATAGAGTTGGACAAATTTGAGGCCCCGAAAAGATTCAGTATGCCGAGGTTCCACGACGATGGTAAGTCAGACCCCAACTTTCATGTCGGTTTATACCTGAACTCGATGGCACTGTACACTGGGAACGAGTCGTTGCTTTGCAAGGTGTTCCCCTCATTCTTCATGGAAATTGCATCAGATTGGTTTCACAAATTGCCGAAAGGAACTGTGAAAACCTGGGAAAGCCTGACCGAGATGTTCGTGGCCAAGTTCGTGACAAACAAACTGCAGCCATTAAGCGTAGACGCCCTGATGGCTCTGAGAATCACTGAGGATGAAGGCCTTAGGGCCTGCGCTAAAAGGAATTATGAGGTGTTCAACCGAATACTTGTGTGCAATCAAGAGGTGGCGGTCGTGTCTTTCAAGAACGGCCTAAAAGATGATTGTCCACTACGAAAATCATTGGCAAAGACATTGCCAAAAAGCATGGAGGAGCTCATGGCCAGAGTTGAGAAATATGCCAGAGCCGAGGAAGACACACCAGGGATTAAGGAGACAAAGCAAGAGAAAGGAAATGGCTCGCTGAAGCGAGGCCGAGGTAACAACGGATCCAACAAGCAAGAGATAGGACTGAGGGCTGCACAGGCAGTCACAACTGTATTCCGAATCCCAATTCACAAAGTCCTGGATAAAATCCGAACCCAGCCCTATTTCAGAGCACCAGCAAGGGTACCAGGAGAATTTATGGGAAGAAGCCTTGGTAAGCATTGTGCTTGCCACAATGAAGATGGGCATCTGACTCAGGGTTGCAGAGCCCTGAAGGCACACCTGGAAGACCTGGTAAGGCAAGGCCATTTAAGGGACCTTGTAGATGAGGCCAGAACAAGGGAAGAGCAGGCAAGACTGCCTCAGGCACCAGCAGCTCCACCTCCCCCAGCACAACAACCGCAGGCAGGCGGACCTCAGGTAATTAATGTAATTCACTAGAAGGTCAACAAAAACAAAATACAGGGGGAGACCCAGAAGGTAAAGCACTTGCAGCATGTGTACCAGGTCCGACAGAAAAGACCTCAGGCCGAGGGGTGCCAGGGACCAGTATTGTCCTTTACTGAAGCAGACCTTGAGATGGTGCAGCATTCACACAATGATGCCTTGGCAGTATCCCTCCAGATTAGGGAATGTCAAGTGAAGCGCATTTTAATTAACCAGGGCAGCTCTTGTGACATCATGTATGTCAGGTGTTACAAGGAGCTTGGCCTTCACCCAAACGATATGGAGCAGTCTAATAGCTCAATTGTTGGGTTCAATGGAACGCCGACGTGGCCACTGGGAGCGGCAAGCTTGGAGGTGCAGGCTGGCACCAAAAAGATAAAGACATAGTTCATCGTAATCGACACACCCTCCTCTTACAATGCTATCCTGGGAAGGCCATGGCTGCATGCAATGGGGGTTGTTCCCTCAACATTGCATCAGCTATTGCGGTTCCCAACAGAGCATGGGATAGAGGAGGTCAGAGGGGATCAACTGCAGGCAAAGAACTACTCCATGGCAGCAATGAAATCAACCTGCAACATACGAGAACCAAAGACAGCAGAGATCGAAGACGAGGACGTGGAGGTCGTAAAGGACGTCGGCAAAGAGCCAGCGGAGAAGAGTGAAGAAGCCCTGAAGAAAATCCTTGTCCAACAAGGAGATGAAGAACGCTTCTTCCTTCTCGGCTCAGGTTTAGCCGAGGAAGAGGAAAAGAAGCTGGAGGTGTTCTTGAGAGCAAACATTGAGGTGTTTGTCTGGACGCCTTACAAGATGCCTGGCATTGACCCTGAGGTCACTAGCCATCAACTGAACGTCGATAGGTCGGCCAAACCTGTAATCCAACGAGCAAGAAGACCGACGTTGATGCATGTTGAGGCAGTGGAAGAGGAAGTAGACAGACTTCTGGAGGCCAGAGCCATTCGAGAGGTAAATTACCTGGCGTGGTTATCGAATACAGTGGTGGTGAAGAAAAAGAATACTAAATGGAGGGTCTGCGTGGACTTTACCAGCCTAAACAAGGCCTACCCCAAAGACAGTTTCCCATTACCCAAGATTGACCAACTGGTGGATGCCACTTCAGGACATGGAAGGATGAGCTTCTTGGATGCCTATAGGGGGTACCATCAGATAGCCATGTACCCCCCAGATGAGGAGAAGACTACGTTTATCACCCCAAAAGGGCTGTATTGCTACAGAGTGATGCCATTTGGGCTGAAAAATGCAGGAGCAACTTACCAGAGATTGGTAACCAAGATGTTCAGACACCTAATTGGCCAAACAGTGGAGGTATACATCAATGACATGGTCGTGAAGACCAAAGAACCTAAGGATCATCTGGAAGACCTAAGGGCAGTCTTTGACATCCTAAAAACATATCGGCTCCAACTCAATGTATCAAAATGTGCATTTGGAGTCGGATCTGGTAGGTTCTTGGGATACTTGGTGACCAAAAAGGTCATTGAGGCCAACCCAGATCAGATCAAGGCCATCCTAGAGCTAAAAAGCCCAACGTTGGCAAAACAGATACAGATGCTGACTGGAAGGGCTGCAGCCCTGAATAGGTTCATAAGCAGAAGCTCAAACAAGTGCAAACCTTTCTTCAGCTTAGTGAAAAAAGCCACAGACTTTTTATGGACCAAAGAATATGAAGCCACCTTGACCAACTTGAAAAGGTATTTTACCACAGCTCCAGTTCTCTCAAATCCATAACCTGGAGAAGAGTTGTTCCTGTACTTGGCAGTTTCGGAACATGCGGTAAGTGCAGTGGTATTCCGAGAAGAAAAAGGAAACAAAGGGTTGTTTACTATGTAAGCAAAACCCTGACTGATGCAGAAACCAGGTATTTAGCCTTAGAGAAGTTAGCGCTAGCTTTAGTAATGGCTTCAAAGAAGTTGAACCATTACTTTCAAGCCCACAAAATTGTGGTGCTTTTGAAGTCCTTGTTACAGTAGGGAGATCTGACAGACATAATAACCAGATGGGCAGTGGCCTTGGGCCAGTATGACCTGGAATTCAGACCCAGAATGACAATCAAAGGCCAAGTTTTGGCCGACTTCGTGGCTGAGTTCACACCAGGAGCCATCGTACATCGTGCTCCATTGAGCCGAGGTGAACGATGTCCAAGCGAGCAAAGAGGAGCCTAGCCGAGGGCAACAGAACAAAGGAAGGAAGAAAAACTCAGGCCCTGCAGCATTTACATCGGCGACTCCTTTCAACTATTTGTTGATGGGAGTTCAAACCAACAAGTAGCGGGGGCAGGAGTGGTACTGGTATCTCCAGATGGACAGATACTAGAACAATCCATTTGTTTGGGATTCAAGGCCTCAAACAATGAAGTAGAGTATGAAGCACTGATTGCAGGACTGAAATTGGCAGTAGCAGTAGAAGCAGATGAGGTGATAGTCTTCTGTGACTCCTAACTTATAGTCAACCAGATAACAAGCGAGTTCGCAGCCCGAGACTATAGGATATCGGCCTACGTAAAGGAGGTCAGTAGGTTGGTGGCCTTGTTTCAGAATTGCCGACTACAGCAGGTGTAGACGCGCCTGGGTTAGGCTTTGCTACTATAGTTCAGACTCAAATGTCACGGTTCTGAATCTAATCTCGCAAAGTGTAATGCAAGACCGATAAATCACCAAAGAATCCAAATCCGGCAAATCGTTTTGGAAAACTGATTTTTTTGTAAAGAAGTGCCAAACATGGATTGCTTTGCCAGATACAGAGTCGCCACCTAAATATTTTATTTTTGGAAAATTTAGGAAACCCTGACTCGTTGCCTAAGGCCACGTGTCCGTCATCACCAAAGTTGCCTCGGCTCGAGAACTTGGGTACGAGAGGGGAAGGTCATGCAATGAGCACCCTTGCTCGCCCGATCAAAGATCGGCCTATACGAAGCATGATATCTTGTTTTTGAAAACACATGTGCTCTTATTCCGGTTAATTAGCTAATCTTACTACGTGATGCGCATAGTATACAAGTATAGACTAGATCGCCTAATTTGGAACAAAACATTGCATATCCATTTGTTTTGAAAATGGTTTGAAGTTTGCTACTCGTAAGTAGGCTAAATCGAGGATTTCAATGAATTGTTCCAATTCAAGCAATCCAACCTTCACCCACAGGCATTCAAGCAGTTATATCAACTAGGCAGTTAGCTTCATGGCAAGCATGCTATACATGGCAATCAATAACACACATGTAATATGCTAAAGCGTAAACACTCACAGTGTACTCCGAGCCAAAACAAAGAACTAGATAGCAATCATGCATGATCCTAGTTCGTTTCAAGATGGCTAATGCAACACATGCGAAAATGCATCTAAAGTAGGCTCGGCTATTCTAGAATGTCATGTGAAATGCAACTTGATAATCATGTATTCAACTTGGTATTGAAATACAATGTAGTTTGTATGATGCGCCGAGCTCGGAGCATGCAAGATAGATGAATGGATGCACGAATGCAAGCATAAGGTATGCTAAACAAAATATGCCCTAAAACTAACCATCGTAAGCGGTAAGTAAAAGAGAGAAAGACGTGGGGTTGGAAGACATGCACACACGCATGCACACTTATTACAAAATTTGCCCACTCGACGGAGGGTCCGAATGAATAATACAAATTAACTAACTAACAAACTAACAACCTAATTAATTACACAACAAATTGAATAACTAGTTACAACTAATTATTACAAAACTTTAACTAATTAACAAATTAACTAATTAAATAAAAATTCATGCTAATGAATAAGAAAAGCAATAAACAATGCTGCCTCAGCTCTGCTTGAAGTTAGAAGAGGATGCATGCTCGGTTGTCGTCCCGAAAAGCTCTCTGGTTACTCTCTTGAGGCTCTATCTCCAGGGTGTCCTTGAGAACTTGCTGCTGGATCTTACCAAAACCATGCTGGGAAGTGCACCAGTGGCCTGCCGACCATGAGGAGCTGTGCCGGCCAAGAGTACATACTACCGACCAAAGATGAGGGGGGTGCCGACCAAGGATGAGAGGCTGCCGACCACTGGTGTGCTGTGACACCAAGCTGTAACAGAGCACAAAATAGAGGAAATGGAGGGTCTCCCAAGGATATGTATGCACTATGCCACCCCATATCACCTCGAAACATCAAGGGAGAGGCATAATTGGATCCAAGACCATCAATTACGCATTTCGATGCATGATGGCCGAAGATCCAACTTGTGCAAATCAATGTAAAATGAATGCACAAAAAACATATAAATGCCTAGAACTCTATCATGCATCGTCAAGAGCGTCGGGAGCGTCGGCGACCGAGAATTGAGGCACGTTTCATCACTTCAAGTATGAAACGTCCCTCGTTTCTCGTGCTCAGATTAATACTTAATCCAAAAAACAATGCAACACAAACATGGCAAACATGCAATATGACTTAAGCATGCGAACATGCAATGCAATATGAATAACCTAACAAGGCTAATATCATGGATCATACACAATGCGATGTAACCTAAGCATGCAAACACATGGCATACACAATGCTATGAACTACATGGAAACAATCATGGCATACTCAATGCTATGAACTACATGGCATGCTCAATGCTTAATGTAAGATAGCATTCTCAATGCAAGGTGACATGGCATACACAATGCTAAATGAGATGAGCATGCAAGCAACATGCAAGTGGACATGCTAAATGGACTTAAACCAAAAGGGGTAGACCTCGGTCATGCCCAAATCAGTGGCCATAAGTATTGAAAAGATGGTATGAAAAGCATGAAAAGGCAAGGCCAACATGCATGCCAATTGGCTCAAGGATCAAAGCATAAAGATGCGACTCTTAAGCACAATTAAAGAGTTACAAGCATGGATATATGACAGCACCCAAAAGTTCTGAAAACATGCATGAAATGGTGCCAAACCACTCTAGCAAGACAATAAAGCATGCGAGAAAGCTCAAAGCTCGAAAATAGCAAAGGGACTTAAGCCATGGCTATACAAAGCAAGCCCCAAAGGGGGCAAGGGCATCAAAACAGTCCCAAGGTAGGTCAAGGTGAGTCTAAAAACATGCTTTAACCTAGCCATAACAAGCTAGAACAAAAGGCCGAAAACATCAAGCATGCAAGGCTACAAAAGGGGTGTTACAATACACCTATTAAAACCAAACATGGCATGACTTGGACAACATAAAACAGAGTTATATCATGTCAAAATAAGCCCAAAAATCTACTGAGATGGCATCCCAAAGATCTAAGCATAGAGGCATGCACAATGATCCATTCATAAGGCATAAAACACCAACTCTTCAAGGCATTGAAAGCATGACAAATGCAAATGTATGACCATAAAATATGCACTAATATAACACTTCAAATGATTCTAAAGCATGAAAACATCACAAGTTAAGCATGCAAGCTCCCTTAAAACTCATGGCTAGTCAAAGCATTTACTCTGTAGCTATACTAAACATGAGTGATATGACCATGGTAGCCCAAAACAGTCCTAGGATAGCCCAAAATAAGAATAAAATCATGCTAGAGCATAACCAAAATATGCTAGAATGATGAGCCAAAACAGCATGCATAAAAAGGCTAGTAAGCAAGATTTGTTCTACAAGTGCATGAGCCACTCAAGAGACAACCAAAAAAGCTTTATACAGAGTTATGGCATGTCAAATGATGATAAAAAACCCACTGAAATGGAGTCAATACATGCTAGCAAGACATGCTACTTTGATGAGCCACAAATGGGATTACACTACACATACAAGATGCATGCACAAGGTGACCAAACCAGCCATGGACAAAGTTAATGTAGGTCCTAAAAGTCACAAAAAGGTACCTGAACTAAGCCTCGAAAGTATAGGGATACATGCTACTTTGATAGGCCAATAACTCAAGCAAACAAAACAAAAAGACAGGGGGGTCACCCCCTCTGATTTGAGGCCTCAAAACCACATGCCTACCACTAAAAATCCACTGAATTTCAGTGGCTAAAAGGGCAAACAAAGACTAACTCAAAGGCCTTAAAACATGGCACAAAACAAAGCCAAACAAGGCATACAAGAGGGTAGAACACTTTTAACACCAAAAAGACCTTAAACAATCATCAAAAGCACTTAAATATAGAACTTTTTTTAGTTGAAAGCAAGGCCTAAAAAAATATTCAAGAATGGCCAAAATGAGATACAAATAAATGGTAAAAAGGGGAATATACTCACCCTTGAAGATCAACTTCGAAACCAGCAACCTCTGAGGCCAAAAACCAAGTTTTAGAGCTCAAGTAACACTCCCAAGAACGTCAGCTCAAAGATGGTGGTATATCACTATTGTAGACGCGCCCGTGGGCCTCACTACAGTTCAGACTCAATTTGTGTCACGGTTCTTAATCTGAACCAAAGAGTCCAAATCCGGCAAATCGTTTTGAGAAACAGATTTTTGAAAAGAAGTGCCAAACATGGAATGCTTTGCCAGATACAGAGTCGCTACCTAAATATTTTGTATGGGGGAATTTAGGAAACCCTGACTTGGTGCCAAAGGCCACGTGTCCGTCATCACCAAAGTTGCCTCGGCTCGGGAGCTTGGGTACGATTGGGGAAGGTCAGCTATGAGCACCCCCTCTCGCTCGATCCGAAGATCGGCCTTTACTAACCGTGATATCTGTTTTTGAAAACGTTATGTGTTCTTATTCCGATTATTAGCCTAGAATTACTATGTCATGCGCACAGCAAACAAGTATAGACCAAATCGCCTAGGTTGGAACGAAACATTGCATATCTGTTTGTTCGGAAAACAATTTGAAATTTGCTACTCGTAAGTAGGCTAAAAAACACGGATTTCAATGAGTTGTTCCAACTCAAACAATCCAACCTTTACCCACAGGCATTCAAGCAGTAATATCATGTAAACATATAGCCACATGGCAAGCATACTGTCATGTTAACATTCACACTCATGCGAGATGCTAAAGCATAAATACTTACATCGTACTCTGTGCCAAAACAAAGAACTTGTTAGCAATCAATGCATGATCCAAGTCCATGTTTAAATGCCTAATGCAACGCATACGGAATGTCATTAGAGTAGGCTCGGCTAGTCTATGAATGACATGTGAAAATGCACAGGTAGCATGTATTCAAGTTAGATTTGAGATACTAATGCTGCTAGCATGATGCGCCGAGCCCGGCGCATACAATACTGATGAATGATGCACGCATGCAAAGCATAAGGTATGCTAAATTAAACATGACGTATTACTAACTATCAAAGCAGGTAAGTAAAAGGGAGAAAGAAGTGGGGGTTGGAAGACATTCACTCACTCACCCACGCTTATTACAAATTCGCCCTCGCTCGGAGGGACCGAAAGAATAATACAAATTAACTAACTCGCAAGCTAATTAATTATTACAAATTACCTAATTAATTAACAAATTAACTAAGCTAAGAAAAGCAATAAAAAAGGGGCCTCGAGAAGAGGGTCCAATGCACGCATGCTCAGGTCTTGCTTGGAAGTCCAGTGCCATGCACAAGCCGCCTCTGTTTTCCCTACTCTGCTCCTCTGAAGACTGCCAAAGTCTCAGGATGTGCTCACTGGATGTTGGGGAATGCCACCGGCTGGAGGGAATCATCATCGGTTATGATTTGGTGTCGATCGGCCAAAAATGAATCCATCGGCCACAGATGGATTGCTGGTCGGCACTTTGTGCAGTCGATCGGCAAAAAGTTCCTGCAGAATCTGTTTAACAGCAGCAGAGGACAGAGCTTTGCATGGCAATGCAATTCAAGCAATGTATGCACCAACCATATCCCTTATCATGTTTATGACTCAAAGGGACATGGTCCTTGGTTCTCGGACCATCAATCGCGCATTTCAATGCGTGATGGCCTAAGAGACCAAGTTATGCATGTTGATTTCAAATGCAATGCAAACCAACAAACAAAGGCCCAACTCCCATCACTAAATCAAGGAACAAGGCATGCATGCTAGATGGGGTGCAACCTAGGCATGTGAACTAGCATGCAACATGGGCATATAATGCATTTATGCAAGTATGCAAGCAAACATGCAAGGTAAGCATGCAAACAAGAAAAGGATGGACTTAAACTCGTTTGGGCAGCCCTTAAGGAAGCCCAAAACAGTGGCCATCAACCAAGGAAATGAGGCCAAATGCACATGCAAGCATACATGACAACATGGACCAACATTTAAGCACATAAAGGCAACTTTTAAGCGCACTTTAAAAGAGGCATAGCATGGACAATTAACATGAAAATGAAGCTCAGAAAATCACGCTATAGGAGGTGCCAAACCAACTAAACAAAGCAAGCATATTATGCAACCAAGCCTAACGCCTAAGGCTCACCAAAGAGGCATTGGACTACACTTATCAAGACCAAACATGGCATGATTTAAGCAACTAAAATCAGGGTTTTAGCATGTCAAAATGAACCCCAAAAACCACTTAGATGACATCTAAATGACTTACACATGGAAGCATGCACAAATGCACTTTCAAGGAGCATGGAAATACAAACTCTTGAAACATCAAAGAGCCATAAAATGCAAGTATACAAGCATGCTAAGTGGACTGAAATGACATGGAAAATAGTCCCAACTCACTAAATCAAAGCAAGTAATGCATGCTATAAACTCACATACTTGAAGCCTACAAACTAAAAAGCAAAGGGGCTACGCAATGCATGCTAAAGTCGACCCAAACAACTAAGGACAGACCTTAAACATGGCAAAATAAACATGAAAGCTTCACAAAGCCAAGCCTAAAGCATGCTAGAACAATGGTTTACAACCTAAGGCATGTTAAGGCAACAAAATGGCATTACAAGGCATGTATGCTAAGCAAGCATGGTGTACCAAAACCAACATACAACAATGCTATATTATGGCATAATAAGCATAAAAAACAACCAAGGCATGGTTAACATGAGCCTAAGCCAGGTGCTCCCTCAAGAGGCAAAAAATGATCCTTTTCAAGGACAACAAGGAGAGGGGGTGGCCCTCTCCTTCTTGGGACCTCAAGGCACCATCTTCACCTCTGAAATCCCTCAAGATTTCAGTGGTGAGGAGGCCCAAACACCAAGGTCTCGGAGCTCACCCAAAATGGCACAAAATGGAGCCTTACAAGGCTTAAGAGGGGTCAAACAATCCCAAATCTTAAAACACTCTGAACAAACTATTTAGAGGCCTTAAATGTAGAACTTTTATGTATTATATTGTAGACACCCCATTTTTGACCGACCTTGAGACTCAGACGTCACCAGTTGAGCACTTGGTGATATTGCATAATGTGCTCGTTCAGAAGTTTCAGAGTCTTGGCTGCGAGCCCTGCCTCCGGACTTCCGAACCCTCTTCTGTGCCTTGCCTCGGTTTGCGAACCAGACTCGGTAGAGACCGCTGCTGTCAGATTGGCTTCGTACCAGCAGATAATGAGAACACACTAGAACCGCCGAGTCCGACCACGAGAGTTCTCCGTAGGGGACCTTGTCTTACGAGAAGTGACTCTTGCCACAA
>NW_021025068.1:63752-114136 GCF_004153795.1 Camellia sinensis | reverse complement strand
TTTGGCCATCATGCATGGAAATTGCTTGATTGGTGGTTTGAGAGCCAAGAGTTTCTCTTCTTTGAGCTTGTTTGATGAAAAGGAGGGTAAACAGTATAAACAAACCTGCAAAATTACACTGTTATGCTCACTGAGTACCAGTGGCCGACCAGCCACCATCAATAGCTGACCGGCCACCTTTGTTGGCCGACCGACCATTAGCAATGGCCGACCGTTCCCCCTGTCGTCCACCAATGAAATTCAACAGATTGTTCCTGAGGCAAAACAGATGTGATCTGGAGAAGAGGAAAGTGTAAGTGCTTCTGTGCAACAGAGGCTCGCAGTAGCGAAACAATGGCCATTCGGGTGGAATATCAAGCATGCATGCATCTGAACCCTCAAAAGGATTAAACCATTAAGCATGACATTTCAATCTCATGCTTAAACAAACAAGGGATTTTGTAGACACCTCATTTTTTACCGTCCTTAAGACTTAGACGTCATCGTTTGTGCACTCAATGGTTATGCTTATTTGTGTTTGTTTTGAGCGCCCGAAGTCCTCGGCGGAACGCCCTGACTTTGAGCCTTGAAACCTTCTGTTTCGTGCTTTGTTTTTGGACCAAGAGCTTGTTGCCTGCAGTTTGGAAGAGTGGGTGACCTGTCGGCCAGGCCCCTAGGCTATCGGCCAGGGCTACTAGTGGTGGCCGACAGCCTTTGGTCTCGTTCTTGTCGGCTACTAGTGGTGGCCGACAGCCTTTGGTCTCTTTTTCCAAATATTTGTTGCCAGTTGTGCCAGTTATTGCTCACTGAGCTGCATCTTCATACACGTGTATGGTGAGATGTTTCCAAACTTAGAGGGTGTTTTTTCTATAAATATGGGGGTTCCTCCCCCATTTTGAGAGGTTAAAAATTTTGGAGCAAAATTCTCCTACAGACTTTTTCTCTCTCTATTTCTCTCTCTCTGTTACACACACACACACACACACATATATATATATATATATATATATTATAGATT
Organism: Camellia sinensis; assembly: GCF_004153795.1. Taxonomy (NCBI): domain Eukaryota; kingdom Viridiplantae; phylum Streptophyta; class Magnoliopsida; order Ericales; family Theaceae; genus Camellia; species Camellia sinensis. The sequence continues at coordinate 113,139 of NW_021025068.1, read as the reverse complement.
GCTTTTGCGTGAGCTGTTGTGGAAGAGATTTATTGTATGAAGAGCATTTGTTTTGTATATGGAAGACATTTATTTTTCTACAATCCTTTGTTTTGGAAATCTTGTGTTTTTATATGTAATATTTAATTTAGATGGATTATACTTGGTTGGTATGGATTTATATGATATTTGAAATATGATGTTGCAAGTTAAAGTTTTGGAATAGTTGATAATGAAATATTGTGGCTCGACTTTTCGTGCTCCTTTTGGTAGACAAATAAGCCCTACAGTATCGGACTCCCGCAGTTCTGAATCTGATCTCACAAGTGCAATGTGAAATAGATAAACACTAAAGAGTCCAAATCCGACAAATCTTTTGCAAAATTGATTTTGAATCAAATTGCCAAAAATAGACTGCTTTTCCAGATACAGAGTCACCACCTAAATATTTTTGGAAAATTTAGGAAACCAATGACTCGTGCTAAAGGCCATGTGTCCATCATCACCAAGATTGTCTCAGTTCAGGAACTTGGGTACGAGAGGGGAAGGTCATGAATTTAGCACCCCCACTCGCCTAATCAGAGATTGACCTCTACGAATCATGATATGAATCTTACCTACATTATATGCTCTTGTTCTGATTATTAGACTAACTTTACTATGTGATGCGCACACACACATGTATAGACTAATTTACAAGAATTGGAACACTTGATTCATGTTTGTTTTGAAAATTATTTTAAAGATGTACCACTTGAAAATGTGATTGCATATGAACATTACTCAAATTATTCCAATTCAAGCAATTAACCTTCACCCACAAGCATTCAAGCAGTTTCTCATTTAAGCATTTAGCCTCACGGTAAACATGCTTTGATATGGCAACAATCATATTCATGCAATATACTAAAGCGAGTAAAGGCTCACCTAGTACTCCAAGCCAAAAACAAAGATGAAAGAGTTAGAAATATGCATGATCCTAACTATGCAATGTGACTAATGCAATGCATGCGATATGCAATCTAAATAGGCTCAGCTACTTAACATGTTATATAAATCAATTTGATAGCATGCGGTCTAAGCACGTATTCAAAGAAGTATAAGCAATAACAATGCAAGTTAGAATGATGCGCCGAGCCCAATGCATGCAAGACAAGTGGATGTAAACATGAAGTATGCTAAACCAAACATGATGCCCTAAACTAACCATCATAAGCTAGTAAATAAAAGGGAGAAAGATATGGGGTTGGAAGATATACATATTATTACAACATTGCGCCCTCACACAGAAGGGTCCGACTAAACTAACTAGCTAACTAATTACCTAGCTATTACAACAACAAATGAATAATTTAGCTAATCTACTTAACTAATTATTACAAACCGAATGAACTAATTAATTAACTAATCTAGCTAATTAAAATAATTACAACAAGAGACAAATTAGCTATTCTAACTAATTAATTACAAAGCCACTATTTTAAGCACAACACTAACATATTTACAACACAAATCCCGAGGATCGATGGAGGGCTCATGCATGAATGGGGTTTCTACCCAAAAAAACTATTGTTTCTGCTGCTGAATGCCTCTGTTGCACAGTAGAACATTTGCACTGATTCCCACCTCCAGACAAACTTTATTTTGCTTTAAAAGTACATTACTGGATTTTGCACTGGTGGCCGGCAGAGGGCCTACCATCCACTGATGATGGCCTACTGGCCACTGCTGGCTGGATTGTCCTGCTGCAACAGAGAGCAAATAGAGCAGGGACATGGTATTCTCAAGGGTTTGTTTGCACAATTTACCCCTCTTTATCATTTGAACAGCTCAAAAGAGTAGTAAAACTTGATTCACAAACCATCAATCTATGCAATTTCATTGCATAATGGCCTATGAACCAAAAGTGTGCATGTTCATTGAATGCAACAAAACAAGACTCTCAAAACCACCTCCCTATCATGAAAGATCAAAGGAAGTAGTTGACAATGATTCTTGAACCGTTTACATCACTAATGAGTATGAAACGACTCAAGACTCGAGGGTTCAATTAACGTCCGATTGAACCCAAACCAAATTATTATCTTGCCCTTTTTAGTCACCAATTTTATTACTTCATTTTAATTTACCAACCAATCCTTAATAAATTAAGTCCAAAGGTGAGTTTTAACTTCTCTAATGGAAAGAAGCATCAAACCAAGAGTTGTTTTAGGCATGAGAAAAGCTTCATACCGTTGGTAATGAACCCGCAAAGGGATTAAACCATTAAGCATAATACCTCAATCTTATGCTTAAACAAACAAGTGGCTTGAAACAACTTTCAAAACAAAGTAAAAGCCAAGAAATGAGGGAGGCTGCAAAGGTGATTAGAGGTGATCACAAGTATGAAAAGCTTGAAATAAATACTATCAACTCAAATAGATTGGTGGCTAAGGCCTAAACCATCAAACCTATGAAGACCATTACACTACAAGCATGCTATACAAAGAATAAATGAAACTAACGCATAAAATAGTACTAATATACACTAAAATAGTGCTGGAATTAAAGTAAAAATAGCTAAAGAGTAAGCTAAAATAATAAGAAATTTAAGCTAGTAAACAAGCCAAATGAGGGGTGGCTAACCCCTCCATCTTTGGGTCTTCAAAACATGACTTTTAGCCTCTGAAAAACTCTAAAATTCAGTGGTAAAAAGCTCAAAAAATTTTGATGAAGAGATGGGAAACACAAGTGTAAAGGCTTAGAGAACAAGGTTCAAAGAAGGGTGATTAACCTCTCTACCTTTAATAGCCTTAAACCATAAACTTCAACCCATAAAAATAGTTGAAAAACAGTTCAAAATCAGCAAGAAAAGATAGAAAAGAAGGAGTGCAAAGGAGCTAGTAGTTATACCTCTTGAAGAGGAATAACACTTTTGTTCACAAACCAACAAGTTCTCACTCTCAAGGGCTGAATTTTGGACTCAATAATCTTAGCAAGGAGAACTCCAATATTGGTTTAGGTAGTGTTTGGGTAAGGTGTGTGTGTTGCAAGATAGAGATCGACAGAGAATTTCAAGAATTGAAACTTTTCGAATTTTTTTAACCTTAAACCATGAAGGAATGCTTGACATGTATAGAAAAGTAGCCCCTCAGGTCAAAAATATCATACCTGGAACAACTGGAGCTTTTGGGGGACAGCTAGCAAAAAATATTTGTGTTTTTCACCAGTGGCCGGCAAGCCGGAAGTGTGAATTACCAGCCACAAATGGTGGTCTACCGGCCATAGAAAATCTGCTTCCAAAACAAACTCCAAATGGGCATATCTCCTTCATCCAAACTTGGTTTTAGGTCATTCTTGAGTCTAAATTGAAGCTCCAGAAGTCTACTTTCCAATGGTGGTAGCCTCACTTCTAAATTCTAAGTTTGCAAAGAGATATGCCTATTTTAGTGATGGTCACTCATTTCTATCTTAATCGAATTGATGCCTAAATTTAAACGACCATATCTCCCCCATCTGGACTCGACTTTAGGAGAGTCTCAAGTCTAAATTAAAGCCCCAGAAGTCCACTTTCCAAAGGTGGTGGCCTTACAACTAAAGTCTAAGTGTACAAAGAGATAGGCTTGATTTAGTGTAGGCTGCTCAGTTCTCTCTTAACGGTTTGATGCCCAACTTCTTCCCCAACTAGTTTTCTCTCCTCTCCTCCAATTTTCTTCAACTCCAAACCTTTAAATAAGATGTTTTAAATATTTTTTCAAAGAGTTCACCTCCCTTTCATTTATTTCCACTTTTTTCTTGCTTGATTTACGGAAAAGTGTAATTTTTAACGAAATACGAGCCTCGGAACATTGTAGCAACATTTTCAAAAAATATTTTGAAAGAGACGGTTTTAAGGTCTAAAATAGTTTTGGTCAAAATAGGGTGTAAGGTTGGGATTTAAAAACTCTTCTTGTTGAAGAAATCGAACGTTTGCACAGTATAACTTTCATCATCGAGTGATCAACCAGTGGCGCCCAAGTCTTAAGGGCAGTCAAAAATGGGGTGTCTAGAAATATGTATTATTGATAATGGATTTAGATTATAATTGATAGATGTATTATTCTGTATATGTACAGGTTACAGGTTGCATTGATAATGGAATACATTTAATATAGAAAATAATAAAAAAATATTCAATTGGTGCATTTACAAAAAAAAGTAATAAATGGAGCTTCTGATGACTAAACATTTAGTAGTCAAAAAATAAAAAGGAAACTTATTGGCGACTAAATAGTTAGTAGCCAAAAAAAAAAAATGAAAGTTTTTGGCGACTAAAAAATTAGTAGCTAAAAAGGAGCACCATGATTTTAGCGACTAAAAAATTGGTAGCCAAAAAGGAGTGCCATGTTTTTTGCGACTAAGTATTTTAGTTGCTAAAATAAGAAAAAGCAGATTTATTAAAAAATTTGGGTGACTAAATTTTTAGTCGCTAATTGGCGACTTTCATCAACTAAAAAAAAATTAGTTGCCAATACCTTTCCCGACAATCATCTAACGACAAAGCTGGCGATCAAAATTTGGCGATTGAAAATGATTTTTGATGACTAAAAATTTAGTCACGAAAAGTGTAATTTGTTGTAGTGAGATCTTTTCCCAAAAGAAAAGTCTTCAAGGGCAACTAAGTCATTGAAACTGGTGCATTTTGACTTGTGTGGGCCAATCAAACCAATGACAATTGGAGGTAAATGGTATTTTATATCGTTTATTGATGATTTTAGTCGGAGAACCTGGGTTTATTTTTTGTAGCACAAATCAGAAGCTTTCACAGCCTTCCAAAGGTTTAAAGCACTAGTTGAAAAAGAAACTGGCATGCAAATTAAAATACTTTGCACAGACCATGGTGGAGAGTACAACTCACAAGAATTTGAAGATTTCTATGGGAGACATGGAAAGGCAGCTAACTGCAACTTACACACCTCAGCAAAACGGTGTGTGTGAGAGGAAAAATCGCACAATCCTTGATACAATTTGAAGCCTATTACAGAGGAGTGGTCTTCCCAGGAGTTTTTGGGTTGAAGCAGTTAATTGGAGTGTTTAGATTTTGTACAGAAGCCCCATGCTAGCTGTTCAAAATATATCCCCTGAAGAAACGTGGAGTGGGCTCCAACCAAATGTTGATCATTTTTAGGTGTTTGGGTGTATAGCATATGCCCATGTTCTGGATGGAAAAAGACGGAAGTTAGATGAGAAAGGTGAAAAATCCACTTTTCTTGGTGTTACTGATCATTCAAAAGCTTACAAATTGTTTAATCCTATCACTAAGAAAATTCTCATTAGCCAAGACGTGTTTTTTGATGAAGAAAAGACATGGGCTTGGGACTACAATACTTCTGAATAGCAAATTCCAACAGTCTTTGATGGTGCCGATGAAGAAACAACACAGCAGTCTTTGCAACAACTTGATACTCCTCAAACTCAAGTGCTAACAACCACGGAAAGTCAATCAACAACAATAGATCCTGATGACTAGATTGTTACAGCCGATGTCATCACATCCTCAATGTGAAAGAAGACGACCCGCTTGGATGTTAGATTATGAGCTAACTGGAATTGATCAATTTAAAGACCCACTTACATACTTTGCTCTATTTTTCGATTGTGACCCTACAGCTTTTAAAGATACTATCAAAGAAGCAAAATGATGGAAGGCTATGGATGCTGTAATGGAAGCCATTGAAAGAAACCACACTTGGGAATTAACAGAGCTTCCAGTGGGGCAAAAGACCATTGGTGTCAATTGGGTGTACAAGACAAAGTTGAAAGGGAATGGCGAAGTTGACAAATACAAGCCACGCTTAGTAGCTAAAGGCTATAAGCAACAGTTCGGTGTCGACTACAAAGAAGTATTTGCTCCTGTGGCAAGGCATGATAGGATTAGATTGGTGATTGCATTGGAAGCTCAAAACTCATGGCCTATTTTCCAGTCAGACATAAAATCGGCCTTCTTACATAGAGATTTGGAAGAAGAGGTATTTGTCGATAAACCTCCTGGTTATGTGAAATTTGGGAATGAGCATAACTTGTATAAATTAAAGAAAGCTCTATATGGATTAAAGAAAGCTCCATGAGCTTCGTATAGTCGTATAGAAGCTTATTTTTTGAAGGAAGGATTTCAGAAATGTCCTTATGAACATACACTTATTTTAAAAATGGGAGATGAATGAAAAATGCTCATCACTTGCTTGAATGTCGACGATATGATTTATACTGGAAATGATAGTGCCATGTTTGAGAAATTTAAGGAGTCCATGATGGCTGAATTTGAAATGTCTGATCTTGGAATGATGCATTATGTTCTTGGTAGTGAAGTGGTGTAATCTGCTGCTGGAATTTTTATTTCTCAATAGAAATATGTGCGAGAAATGTTAGACAGGCTTCAGATGAAGAATTTCAATTTTGTGAGCACACCAACTAAGTTTGGTCTGAAGCTAACTAAAGATCATGATGGAAAGAGGGTTGATAGCACACTTTACAAGCAAATTATAGGAAGTTTAATGTATTTGATAGCAACAAGGCCAAACATAATACATGCTGTGAGTCTCATCAGTAGCTATATAGAGAATCCTATTGAGTTCCATCTTCTAGTTGCCAAGAGAATCTTTCAATACTTGCAAGGTACTAAGGAATTTGGGCTGTTCTATAAGAAAGGAGAAAGATCAAGCTTGAGAGGCTTCACTGATAGTGATTATGCTAGAGATCAAGATGATAGAACAAGCACTTCAAGGTACGTCTTTATGCTGGGTTCAGGGGTTGCTTCATGGTCATCAAAGAAGTAGCTAATCGTCGCTTTATCAACCACTAAAGTTGAATTCGTCGCTACTGTGGCATGTGCCTCTCAAGCAATTTGGTTAAGGAGACTTCTTGACACTTTGGGCTTTTGTTAAGACAGCCCCACACTGGTCTATTGCAATAGCACTTCAATAATTAAGCTTTCAAGAAATCCAGTTTTGCACGGAAAAAGTAAACATAGTGATGTGCGGTACCATTTTTTGCGTGAACATGCAAATGATAGTACTATTGATTTGTTCTATTGCAGCAATGAGGATCAAGTTGCGGATATTCTTACAAAGCTAGTCAAATTGGACGTGTTTGCGAAGCTGTGAAGGCTACTTGGTGTTTGTTCCATGGAAGATCTAGTTTGAGGGAGGGGATGGTCTCGTACACTAGTCTTTCTAAATTGAAAGTTCCATAACATTCAGTTTAAGGGAGGGTGTTAGAGTTTAGGTTGAATAAAGATTGTTTGTTTATTGTCCTAGTCTTTAGGAGTTTGTTTCAATTTTCCTAGTTTATAGCAGTGTCTAAGTGGTTGTTGAGTTAGTTCCTTTGATTTCTGCTAGCTGTTAGTTTGTTCTTATTTTAGTGCTATAACCTTGTTGTACTCCCCTATTTATGTGCGAGAACTCAATGAATAAATTAACTTATGTTTTTCAAGCTTATTTGTCTCTATCCTAACTTATTACAATAAGAACATACATTTTATAGATGACAATCTGTTCAAATTATTTATACCTTCAAATAACTATATGTTCAATTATACTTTAACAAGTCATAATTTTATGCATGCTTGGTAGTCTGTTTTGGATTAATTTTTTTAAAAAAAAATTATTTCATGTATTTTTTTGAGATCTATCCATCAAAAATTATTGATTCTAGTTTCAAGCATTTATTTTTTGAAAACATAAACTTCCATGAAATCAATTGTAGACGGCTTGATTATGGTTGGAAGGAAAAATCAAATAAAATCACAAAATTGAACATATCTCGACACCACCTCCTCCTTGAACATACTTTTTTTTACACATTTTCATTTGTGGGTCACTTTGACAATTTCAACATATCAGTATTCTTTTTTATCAACAATTTTTTCCTCCATACTGCTTCCAATAGCCTTCCAATCTTTAAAATTAATAATATTATAAAATAAAATAAAAAAAAAAGTGTAATAAGAAGGCTGAAATTTAGTAGACCACTGAACAAACAACATGAGTTTATGAGTTAAGTGCTGTTTACAAGAAAAAATACAGAAAGCTAAAACTGTCCATTGTGCAATTGCTGCATAGATTTTTCATTGCTACAACAACAGATATGAATGAACCCAAAATACAATTCTAATATTCGGACATACACTCTCATTACACTGGCTTTCTTATCCGCCTGCAAATTATTTGTCCAATATATCTAATACAAACTTTTTAATGGTTTGCAACAGCTCTTCCTTGTGGAAAAAAATAACATAGGAGGCATTAAAACTCAAAGCAAAATAATTTAGACAATTTAGACAGATACATAGATTAAAATAATTTAGACAATTTAGACAGATAGGTTAAAAATTTTAAGACATATAGATTAAAATAATTTAGACAAATATGTTAGGATTTTGTTATTGGCAATCTCGTTTGACAAAATTTCTTTTAGTTGTAATCTTATTTGATCTTTTATTTTAGTGAGGCTATGAGTTTTAGATGTGAATCAAACCCAAACTATGCCTTGCAGAGAAGTTTGTGATGTTAATTCTTTCAGTTTTTCCATTTCCCTAACTTTGTCGGGGATCGAACGGCTATTCTTGCGCTCGAGCAGCTATTCCTACGCTCGAGCGGAGATCACGACCTTTTAGAAGTTTCACTCACCTACAAAAATATTGGAAGTTGTTTTTTTTCCCCTCTAGCGGCCATTCTTATGCTCGAGCGTAGTTCCTATTTAGTCACACGCGTTTTAGTCACTTCGCTCGAGCGTCCATTCTTGCGCTCGAGCAGAAATCGCGGATCTGTTTGCTATAAAAGATTCGGTTCAGCCAAGTTTTAGGGTACGGCTTCCAGATCTTCTACTTGAGTATTAGGGTTTTCATCTAGAGCTTCTTTGCTTGTTTCTTTGATATCTATGAGAGTTTGTATCACGAATTAAGTGGATTATTTCAAAGGGTTTGTTTGTTTTGTTTTATTCACAAAAGTGAGATTTGTTCTTCAGTGGATTCCGTAGAATTTTGGTCTGAAGCTTTGGTGGATTTTGGAGTGGCTTCAACATCGGCGTTGTGGATTCAACGTTGTCCAAGACAATTATGAGATAAAGACGATGGTGGAAGAGGCATATAGGGGTCGATTCGATTCGGGCATAGATTCGCTAAGTAATTGAGAGTACACTTGTGTAATTCCTTTTGTCTTCTTAGTGGATTGTTTTGTGACTTTTGCCCGTTGTTTTTTTATCACAATTAGAAACACTCCAATTATGGTTTTTCCACGTTAAATAGTTGTGTTGATTTGTCTTTAATTGTTTGATTGAGATTGTTATTTACTAGTTAAAATTGATACATAATCAAAAACAAATATTTTGAGATTTTTAGATTTTTCAAAATATGTTAATAATCTAGTTAAAAATAATTTGGACATATAGATTAAAATAATTTGCACAGATAGCTTAAAATTATTTAGATAATTTGGACAGATAGGTTCAAATAATGTGGACAAATAGGTATACACATGGCATTTACTTAGGGACAGATAGTTTAAAATAATTTAAACAGATAGATTAAAAATGTTGAGACATAATTTGAACAAATAGGTACATACATGGCATTTAATTGGGACATATAGCTTTTAATAATTTGAACACATACATTATAATATTGGTAAATAATTTGAACAGATAAGTTCAAGTAAGTTGGACAGATAGATATATAGAGGAAGTAAAAATTAGCTATCTGTTAAAATCGTTTATGGTGTTAAAACTTCAATAAGTCATAAGTTTGGGATGGTCTACTTTGGATATTTTTTTTTTTATTCCATATATTTTTTCAAGAAAATTAGTGAAAGCGGTTCCAGGAAATCAAAAAATGTTGTTTCACTATTTCAATTAACTAAAAAATCAATTTATTTTTTTTAAAAAAAATTATATTAAATATTGATCTTATTTGAAAGATTACGAAAAGAAAAATCGATAGATATCAATTTTGTTAAAAATATATTTGTAAAACAAGTCATGAGATTTTAAATTTTTTTAGCACAAAATACATTTTGGACTTGCTAACTAATTTGTTCTTATAACCGAACAATGAAATACACCTTTGGAAAAAAAAAAAAAAAAGACCAAACGGTGGACCTCCCTTCAAAAACACTATGTTGAATTTTCTACCAAATTTCCCTAAAATTTATGGGATTTTAAATTATGAAAAATAAGAAAGCATGTCCATCAATAAATTATTAATATGACTTTGACTTTGACTTTGTATTAAGATTTCGATGGACAAAACTACGGTTGAGCCATCATCACCCAAGGCTTTAAGATTAGATAACAAGCTTCAGATAGTATTATTTATTTTTATTTTTTTTAGAAGAAGAAGAAGTTTTGGAAATATGCTCATTGATTTTTGGCAAATTTTCAATGATTTCATTTCAGGTTATCGTCAACAGGTCCAAATTTTTTAGGTCACCAAATTCATCGAATGTGAATTTTGTTATTACACATTTTTAGTTCTAGGAAGCCAAAGAATCTTTTATAACTTTGTTTGCATTACACTAAAATTCTCATATAACATTAAAAGTTAGTTTCTAAAATCCATTCTAACAAGCAGACAAACAAAAAAATAAAATAATAAATAAAAATAAAAAATAAAATAAATTCAACAAGTAAACACAAATAAAATAAAGAAACAGCAATGAAGCCTTAAGTAACACAAAATTGTATGATCATCACATATATTAAAAAAGAGACAACATTTTTAAAAATTGATTTGCCTAAAACTAGAAACAAACAGTCTATCCAATACAACTCACAAACACAAAATTACACTCATATCTATGTGGCTAAGCACTTATTTGGTTTGATTTAACAACCACGAATCTAACATATAACTAGGACTGACCAAAAATAAACAAAACATATAGCATACTTTAATTATGATACTAACAATTAATAATGATACTGACAAGAGTAGGGAGTTGGAACAACAATTAGAGGAATTTTTTTATGGACAGTTATACCATCAACTTCAGTCATGTCCAAATCATCTCCAATCGCTCCATTCGGTAATGAAAAATCAAACTTGTGAACAACACTTGCCAATGCAAGCTCAATGACGTTCGTGGCGAACTGGGTACCAGGACAACCCCTTCGACCAGCACCAAATGGAATTAACTCAAAGTCTTGCCCTTTGAAATCTATTGAACTATTCAAGAACCTTTCTGGTCGAAACTCCTCTGGATCTTCCCACAACAATGGGTCTCTTCCAATTGCCCAAGCATTCACAAGCACTTGTGTGCCGGCTGCAATGTCGTATCCCATTACCTTGGCATCATGGATTGATTCTCGGGGTAATAGAAATGGAGCCGGAGGATGCATCCTGAGAGATTCTTTGATTACTGCTTTCAAGTAGTGCATTGTCTCTAAATCATCCTCGGTTATGCTTAGTTTGCCTTTAGCTATTTCTCTCACCTCATTCTGTAATTTGTTCATGATTTGTGGATGTCTTAAGAGCTCAGCCATTGTCCACTCCATGGTTGTGAATACGGTATCAGTTCCAGCACCAAACATATCCTGAAAGAAAATTAAAAATACAAATGGCGGAAATTATGAAATTAAATTTGTTATTTAAAACTCTTGAAATTGACCCAACCTCCATAGGTTAGCAATTTTTTTTTTTTTTGGTCAATCGATAAGAGATTAATTATATTATGAAAAATATTTACGTCATCAAATAGACAACTATTCCACAATAGCTAGAAAAAGTCAACAAAAGGTGAAAAAAAAATATCAAACTTCTCTCCATAAAAGTTAAATTCGTGACCTCACACTACAAAAGGTGCTACATAATCACTAGGCCAAATACGTTGGTTTAGAATTCATTTGTCCATTGAGTCGTTGAAATTATTAAAGTTTGCTCTATTTTTATTTTCTATTCATGGGACAACCAATAAGAACTGAAACCTAAGATTTCCCTGTTTTAGATACATGCCTACCGTTTAAACACCATCACAATAATGACTTTTGTAATTCAAAATTTTAAATCAAATGGAGTACTGGAAAGCTTGTTAATAATGTAAAATCTTTGAGATAAAGAAATGATAATTCAGGAAATTCATGATGAACAATTCATGGTATTGAAATATATTATGTTTAAATTGCACTACCTATCAAACTATTAAAAAAACATTGCATGTATTTGTAGTGCTCACTACATGGAAGTTGATAAGATGTTAAGAATATAAATAATAAAAATATTTTTATCTCTAATAATTTAAAATTTTAGATGAATTAGTAATAAATTATATTTTATAACTTTTATAACTGTTGTCTTTAAAATCATAAATCATAAAAAAATATTAAATATTCTTAAAGTATCACATGATATTATGTACATGTTACTTCTGATTACCTTATAAAAATCACCAACTATAAAATAAAATAAAAAAAACTTACAATAGTGAATAAGCATATATTATTGATAAAATTTTTATAATTAATTTGAAATACCACGTAAATAGTAAATTGGATTACTCACTAGAGAAAAGTTAGGGATCATGAAAATTTTTTCATAAAAATGATCATGAAAGAGTTATGATCCTTGGATTACCTTGATTAGTATATGGTGCTTTATTATAAGTATAATCCAAGAATGACAAAATTTTTATGATTATTTTCATGAAAGATTTTTTATAATACCTAACATTGTTGTACTCGATAACATGCAATAAGAACAAGAATAAACATTAAATGAGAAAAGAGAAGTCATATTCTTACCGTGGTGACAGCTTTAATGGTATCTCTATTTTTTTTGATCAGCAAAGAAAAATTTCATTAACAGTATGAAATTAAAGGTACAGGAAGATGACATGCATCGAGAGAGATTCGGAAGTACAAAAATACCCCTACTACTACTACTCGCATCCATACAACCAACTCCTTGGCCTCTCGAATTTCAAATAAAAAGTTAAGAAGGACTTAACTAGAAAATAAAATACATGAAACCCCACAAAGTCAACCCACCAAACCCCCCAAAGAGCTCCTGCAAATCCTCTAATCAACCCAAAATCAACCCAATATTTTAATCACCTAAACTGCAAGCCTCATGATTTTAAATCATCAATATCAACAACCCAATATTTTAATCACCATGCCTCTGCTAATGCTGCAACTCCCGAACGCCTATGCTATTGCTACAGCTCCTGAAAATTTTTAATCACTATGCCTCTGCTATTTTAACTCCCGCTTGCTATTCATAAAACTAAATGTTTACCGCCCAGTAGCTAATTTTTGAATCTAAACTTTTCACCTGCTTCAACTCCCAACACCCACCTGACAACTTCCAACGCCCAACGCCCACCTGCTCCTACTGCAACATCTTTTCACCTATCTACTACACGCTCCTCTGGCCGAAAGACTCCATAGCCAACATCTCCATGGCTGGAAAACCTGCTACATCCAATGAACACAGCTTGATCACCATAGCTAGATCACCATAGCTACCCCCACTGAAAACCTGCTACACCCACTCCATAGCCACCTGCTACTACTGCTAAAGCTTTTCAAATCTCCTGTTGCTGCACGCTCCTACCAGCTTGATCACCATAGCTACCAGCTTGATTACCTACCTGCTGCACACTTCTCTGCTCCTACCGAGGAGTTTCTCTAGCCGAAAAACTTCATAGCCACCCATCTGAACGCAGCCTAAACCCACTTCCACGGTCTGAACTTCTATACTGATTCAAAACTCCGAGCACTTCGAATACACCCAAGGCCGATCAACACTTATGACAACAAGACCCACTGCCATCTCCACTTCCATGATCAGGCACAGCTTTCCGGCACCAAACTCTGAACACGCCCAATGCAATAGCCTCGGTGTTGACAACCCAAAACATCGAACAACCGCCGAGACAAAACCATACATCTGGATGAAACTCACCCCTCAAACTCCTACTCGAAAAGGAGCGCTCGAATGAAATCTTAGACAGATCTAGATCAACTACAACACCCTTGTTCCCTCCAAACAAAGCACCGAAGCAACTCCATAGATCTGAAACCAAGCTCATCCCTCAAACTCCCACTCACAAAAGAGCGCCCGAATGAAGATCCATCCAGATCTGGCCAACCTCTATACCGGTCCAAACCCGACCTCCTTCTACTCTATTTTGTCCCTTAAACCCCAAGGTGGACACAGAAACAGACAACAACAAAAAAACAAGCCGAAGCCCCCCTGAAGACACAAAAAAAGGACACCAAAGTGGGAAGAAATTGTGGGAATCAAGTTTATTGAAAACAGAAACCAGCACACAAACACGAAAGAGAGTTGGGCCAGCCGATCGCCATAGCCAATGGCGGCGGTCGGCCGGCCAAAAGTGAGGCCCGGGGGTGGAGGTTTAGAGAGAGAGAGAGAAACGTTTGATGGGTAATTATAAAAATATGTTACTTTCATTTAATGGTATCTCTATTGACAGGAGAAGATCCATCTTTGCTCTCTCTTTGAATTTCAAGCAAAATATCCACAAAGTCTTGCTTTCCTTCACTTCTATTTCCATCAACAATATGATCTTCCAATACCTCCTCAAGAAAATCATCCATTTCTTTTACATATTTCTTAACTTTACCGTCCAAGCCATTGAAACGATTCAACCAGCCAAGCCATGGTATATAATCCCCAACATTAAAAACCACAGTCAACTCCCTAAGTGCCGTGAATAGCTTCTTAATCCTCCTATCTTTTCTCTCTCCTCCACTATACCTCCTCCCCAACGCCACCCTACACACTATATCATTCGTAAGCTTCACAAACATGTCGCTCAAGTTCACTGATGAAGAAAAAGGCGAAGAAGAAGAAAAGTGTTTTATTTTCTCGATCATAAGGGCGGTTTCTTCTGCTGATCAAAAAAAAATAAGGGCGGTTTCTTCTTCCCTCACATTGCGAAAAGACTGAACCATCTTGTTACTAAGAAGATGGATGACACAAATGCTTCTCACTTGCCTCCAATACTTGCCGTAGGGACTAAACGCTATGTCCTTGAAGCCATAGGTGAGATTGCCAATAATGCTAGGTTTAGGTCTGCTAGAAAAGATTTGGTCATGGGTTTTCATGATCTCACGAGCCGCGATAGAGGATGAGACAACAAGGACTGGGACATTGCCAAGGTGAAGGAGCATGAGGGGTCCATGCTTTTGGGATAGCGATCGGAGAGAATGTTGAGGGAGGGAGCCGAGCAGGTGGAGGTTGCCGGAGATGGGGAGCTTTGGTGGAGAAGGTGGTGGGTTTTTGTAGGGTTTTTTAGTATAAGTTGTAAGAGAGAAGAACATGAAAAGGAAGGGTATGATGAAGAGGAATGGAAGAAAGTAGAAAGATAAGAGATGGAAGAACAACATTTTTGCTTCTTGCTTATTTTTGTAATTTACCAAAAAGTGAAGTGTCTTCCTCAACTTCTCCTTTTATAGAATTTTTTTTTTTCAATCGTTTTTGGTAAATTACAAATATACTTCTAAGGTTTAATTAAAATATGAATTGTCCCATGTGATTTTATAAATTACATTCTACCCCTTGAGGTTTCTAATTTTATATCAAATCGTCCATTTTATTAATAAATTATCAAGTCAATTAATAATATTTAATAATATTAAAAATATGTTTTAATTAATAATTTAGGTAATTTTATTATTATATAGGAGAACAATTATGAATTTTATTTTTTAGTTAATTTTGTTAAATAAAAAATTCTAACAACGAGGTATTTATAATTTTCTAAATTATATGGAGCAATCTATATTTTAAGTAAATCTCAGGGGTTGTATTTGTAATTTATCCCTTTTTTATTTTTATACATGCAATCTCATTGGTTTATTTCTGTGTCAATTTATTATTTTAATTCTAAGTGAACCAATTTTACCTTGAAATTTTTATATTGTGTTAATTGAATTGATAATATCTTATAGAAATTAGATTGAAATTAAAGGAGGAAAGCATTTAAATTACAACTTTAAACTGATTGAGAAATTGATATCTATATTTAAATGGCTCATTCTCTTTTGAATTAACTATTTTGTCATTTATTTTTGTTATTTTTTTTAACGAATGTTATCCATTAAACTAAATAAATCCAAATTTAAACATTAAAAATAAAATCACATAATTAAATTGATATAAATAATAAATTAGAGTGTCCACATATATAAATTATTTAATTTTTTCAAAAATATTAGAGATTATAAAATTTTTACCAAATGTCTCACATGAATATGAAACACATATAAAACTTACGTGATGTGAATCCTATACTCATATAAAAATTTAGTAAAAATTTTAATAAAACTTTTAATACATGTACTATTAGTTTAATTTTTCAAAAATAATTTAGACCTCTAAAAATAGACCTCTAATATAGTATTAATTTATCTTTTTCTTCTCTATTTTTTGTCTTTTACTTAACTTTTTTTTTTTTTAATGGGTGGACAGCTCATTAGAACTGCACTAGTAAGGGAACAGCTCATTAGAGCTTAGAGCTCTACAGCGTGACTGTTAATTTTTTTATCATGGAAGTCATGATAATAGGTCATCATGTACAAGATGAGTCAAAGACTAAAACGCACGTGCTATGGCTAAACTTGCCCAATACACTTTCACCTAATGCGTTGGCCGTGGACATCACGTTCATTATCCAAAACCTTCTTATTCCTCTATGTGGTAAAGCAAGGCACTTGTAACTGTTAATGAAAAAAAATGTTGAAAAATATTAAAGTATAATATCAATTTCTATTCATACAAAAAGTAAATATTATTGTCATTAATTTGTTAAGTAATATGAATTCTGATAAATATTGACTATTGATAACTCGATAGAGGATCTAATCAAACTTTGGAACGTATTTTAATATTTTTACACTTGTATTTTGTTGCGCTAATTTCTATGTATTTATAGTTAAGAGGTAGACAGATATCTTGTATTTTTTAATTCTTTGATCATAGTAAAAACAATAACAATTATTATATGAAGGCATATGAAGGTATCATCAATATTTTATTTTTATTTTTTTTATGATATAAAAAGTATTGATATTACATCAAAATTTTAAATAATATATTTCTTAATAAATGTGATCAAGTAACTAGTTAAAAAATTATTTTTCGTTATATTGCATAGTTTAGCTTTGACAAATTTCATAACGAAAAAGCATGTTCCATTGTGTAACTAAAATTAAAAAAAATTAGCGTAAGATGAATCTCTTGGTATTTTTCCATAATAATACAAGAAAAATATATAAAATAAATTAAATAGAAATGATAAAATAATTTTTTTTATTAAATGATGAAATACAAAATAGACGACACAACTAAATACAAAAGTAATTTAGATTACATTACTAAAAAACAAATTATTAACATGAATAACTAAATATTAGAACTCGTCGAAGTAAACTAAATTCTAAAAAATTAAAGAACAAATAATAAAAAAAAAAGAAGCAAACTGAAGCAT
The DNA here is from genome assembly GCF_004153795.1 of Camellia sinensis. Lineage (NCBI taxonomy): Eukaryota > Viridiplantae > Streptophyta > Magnoliopsida > Ericales > Theaceae > Camellia > Camellia sinensis. Next base: position 95,698 of record NW_021025068.1, on the reverse strand, counting down.
GTGTGATATATACCACAATTTTCTTAAAACAGATTCACTGTCTCTCGATGGATGCTGGAGATATGTCAACGTTTGTCTCTCAAGATATGACGGTTCAAACCAACTAATGCAGAAGCACATTCTGAATAGTTTCAGCAAACTTGATAATAGTTGCACTCCCTCTAACAAGAACCAAAGAAGGGGCTTGCAAAAGAATATAATAGAAAATTTTTCTTTGGTGGAAAAAAAAAAATCTCTCCAAAATTATTTTTCTACGTTGGAGAGAAAAGATCTCTATTTATACAAGTATGCATGGCAATCCCTAGCCATAAAGGCTATACATTAATAGGGCCATCAATACCACTAACCAAGGCCATCAACTCTAGCCATTAGGGTTACAGTTACAAATGTTGAAAACCTATGACCACTAATATGACCATCAACTCCATCATCAAAAGATGAGAGTTATAAAAGTCTAAACCTCCCATGTGCTTAAAATATACAAATAAGTATGTATATAATGATTTTTTGATCAGCAAAGAAAAATTTCATTAACAATATGAAATTAAAGATACAGGAAAATGACATGCAGCGAGAGAGATTCGGAAAGTATAAAAATACCTCTACTACTGCTACTCGCACCCATATAACCAACCCCTTTGCCTCACGATTTTTTTTGTTTAAAGCAGAAAAGTTAAGGACTTAACTAGAAAATTAAAATACATAAATCCCCACAAAACCAACCCACCAAACACCACTGATCAACCCAAAAATCACCTAACACCTATGTTGCTACAACTCCCCAAGCACACACCACGCCTCTGCTGCAGCCCACACCTACGCTGCTACACCTCACCTCAGCCCACACCAACCATGCCTATGCTTCAGCTACAACTCCCCAGGCCCTCACCTATGCAGCTATTCCGAGGCCTTCACCTATCCCCTGCTAATCTGCCCACACACATGCCTATGCTGCTGCCACACTCAAACACACACCTATGTTGTTATTCCGACCAAGAACAACACCAAAGCCAACACCGGAAAACACCAACCCTGCCGTTGCAACTCCCCTGCTACACTTGACAGCGCAGCTCCAACATTTGCTGCAATGCCGAACTCCTCTCCAGTGGTGGTGATAGTATTTCCAGTACTCCTCACCGACCAAAAGCGTTTCCTCGGCTGAGGCTAAAAGGATAACTTTGAAACCAGCAGTTCTTCACCTTACTCACCCCGTGGAACCACACACCCACCGAACACCGACCGTCCTCTGGGACACCTCCAAAACAATGGAAGAAGTTCACCCCTCAAACTCTCACTCGAAGAGGAGCGCTCGAGTGAAAACCAGACAGAACTGGATCGCCAACGACACCCATGTTTTCGCCCAAACAGAGCAACAAAACTACCCCACCAATCTGAACCGGAGTTCACCCCTCAAGCTCCTACTTGCAAGAGAGCGCTCGAATGAAAATCCTGGACGACCCCTGATGAATCAGCTGTAACGGTCCCCGACACACCACCAAAAAACTCTACCGCAGCAAAGCCGAACACCTGGGTGGGGAAAATGGGGGACTCATGTTTATTGAATGAATGAAACTAATAGGCAGAAAGAGCTAGGCCAAAAAGAGCCCGGAAGGAGCTAGGCTAGTCGACCACCATAGGCAAAGGCGACGGCCGGCGGGCCCAAAAAGAGGCCAGGAAAGGAGGTTTTTAGAGAGAGAGAGAGAGAGAGAGAGGAGAATAAAGTTAATCACGGGTGTCGTTTGTGACTCATCGTGAAAATGGGGGACTCACCACCAAAATGTGTTTAAGTATGTATATAATGATGGTTGAATAAATCAACTAAATTGGTCATAAAATGGATACTAATATTGGGTTATAACCCGATCCAAGCATAATTCTCAAACACATGCACAAGTTAAGCCCAATATAGCATAGCTTAGCCCAAACTTAAGATTAAGTCTAAGTTTAAGTCCAAGACCAAATCCAACATATACACAAGTACAAGCCTAGGCCCAGTCCAAACTACTACTAAGTCCAAATATAAGTCAAACTTTATTAATGCTCACTTTATGAGACAATTCTCATTCATAACTCATTGGTTTTGGCTCATTATTTTTGTATTGTAATCTTCTCACTTAAGAGAATACAAAACAACTCAAATCTCCACATCAACTGATGGTTAGGTCTCACTTTAATTTCGAATTAAAATTATCCAAAAATCATTATTTTCCAACAGAATCAATATAACAACAAAAAGATAACTCGTTTAATAAACATTGTTAAATTTGATTCACTCATTTTCAAGAATATTATCTCAAACACAACCAATATCCCTCTTGTCAAAAGATGAACAAATGCAATTGACGACAATAAAAAGAACGTTAACAAATTAAATTGTAATAATATATATATATATATATAAGATATAGATGGCACATCATAATTGGACACAATATAAGGGGGATAAACAAATAAAGACAAATACAAAAAATAGAATGAATGGAGAACAATTTATATGTATATAAGAGTTTGTTTGTCATCTTTTAAAAAAGTGTACTTATTTAGATAAGTGAATTTATTTGAGTGATATCCCTACTTTTTTTGCACATAAATTAAAAAGTGTACTTATTTAAATCAATAACTGCACACAACAAATACAAGAGATATAACATAAATAAATAAAATAAAATAAAAGGAATAGTGATCAATAATTTGGATAGTGAAACTCTATTTGTCTGGTTTCAAGTTCAAAATCAGTTTTATGAAAAATATAAATTAATTTAACAAAAATAAATAGAGAAAACCCTTCATAAATAATATCTTTCTTAATAAATGGAATCTATATGTCCTAGTATTTTTGCTTATCTGTACAAATTATCTTAACTTATTTGTCCCATAATTTGGATAGATAAACGCATCAACTGATAGACACGTCAATTTGAACAACTTATTTGCCCAAATTGAATCTATATATCCTAGTATTTTTTGTTATCCAGGCAAATTATTTTAACTTATTTGTCTTATATTTTGGACAAAGAGACATGTTAATAGATAGACACGTCAATTTGAACCGATGGTACGTAAAATTAATTTTGAATTTCTCCCATAATTTAGACAGATAGACACGTGAATTTGAACAATTGGAAATTTGTCCCATAATTTAGACAAATAAATATGTCAATTTGAATAGATGATACGTGTAGAGAGAGAAAATATGAGCCCAACCCCAAGTCCATTAACGTTAGCCTAAGAAATGAGACAGACCCATAATAGCTCTCTAAGCCAATAAATGACTGTAGACAACAGATTGATACAACTCAGGCACATGAAGGGCAGACAAGCATAAAGATATCCTTCTGGAAGGATATCTGCAAATCAAATGAGGAGTGTTGGATTGAACTTCAATCCAATGATTGGGGGCATGAGTTAGTAAAACAGAGACACGTGTTGGGCCTAATAGGATCAACCTCATCTTATGGATATAATGTTTGATAAGTTGGTCACTAACGTCTGACATAATCCTAGCTGTTCATACGAAAAAGATCTATGATCAAGACAATGGTAGAACCCTTCGATCAAAAGACGATTGGACGAACGAGAGCTAGAGCTAGACAATGGTAGAACCCTCCGATCAAAAGACGATTGGACGAACGAGATTTAAACCAAGCAGCTATAAAAGGACAAGAAAGTAAAACACACAGGGGAGCTAAATGAAGAACCCTCTTTTAAATACAATCACACATATCTGTATGACCGATTAATATACTGACTTGATCATTGAAGAGTCCTCCCAACCAAATCAGGTTGGGGATGATTACTAACATTTGGTTTCTTTTTGCAGAGAAGAAACGAGGGACACGTCATCTTGCTTTCCCTGTAAAGATAATTTCACCTCCCACATTACATAATATTAATTTTGAATTTGTCCCTTAATTTGGACAGATAGAAACGTGTGGATCTACAGCTTGCGGCTGTCCTTACGGACCCAAACAAAAATTGCATGGATCTATGGCTTAAGTCCATAAAATGGATTTATGGACTAAAAAAGATATTTTAAAATTTTTTATTGCCCTCAATAAATGTAAAATCATATAGAAATATTGATTTTTTATTTATTATTTTCTACTGAATTAATTTTAATTTAAAAAAAATTAAAAATAGATATTGAAAATTTAACCAGACAAATAAAAAATGTAATAATATTTTACTATAAATATTAAATACTAATATAGTAGTTTTTTAAATTAGGTTCGCAGCCGCCACCTGTGTGTGTCATCACTTTTGTTTCTTTTGGTTTCTTGGAGGAGAGGTAAGAAGATTTTTCTACGAAGTTAAGCAACTGAAATTTTTTCATGAGCATTCAAATGATAAATAGTACGTTGTATCATCACCCTTGTTAATATTTTTTTTAATAATATTTTCATTGCAGTGAATAAATGTGGACTTTGAATAGTCTTCAGTTTAGCCACCTTATAATGTGAAGAGCATAATAGGCAAGTAAATTGTTTGGAGGCCACACAAAGAAATTCACCTAACATGGACCATGTCTACCTCCAATGGACACACCAGCTTTATTGGACCTAAGAATTGTTGGGTGGCAGTAATACTACATGGAGGATTAAACACAGAATGAACGAAGATATTTTATAAATGGTGGGTCTCACCTTCTATACATTTAGGTAGTGTTGGATAAAATTAAAAATTAAAAATTAAAGACTAAAAAATATTAAAAAATGAATGTTAAATTTTTTAAGTTAAAAAGCTATTTGATAAAAAATTAAGTGTTGAACTAAAAATAAGTTATTTGATATGTATAAGAGCAAATTTGAAATTTATTATTTTCAAATTGTATATTTTAATTTTTATATTGCGATGGTGGTTAAAAAATCTAGAAATCCCCTAGATATTGATTTGTGATTATGTAACAATTTTAAGCAGTATATAACAATCCTAATCAAACAATCAAGACAAATCAACACAACGATTTTAACGTGAAAAAATCACAATTGGACACCTCCAACTGTGATTAAAAAACCACGGGCAACAGTCACAAAACAATCCACTAAGAAGATTTAAAGGAATTACACAGGTATACTCTCAATTACCTAGCGAATCCACGCCTAATTGAACCAACCTCTATGTGCCTCTTCCAACCCCGTCTTCACCTCGGAATTGTCTTTACGATGAGTCACTCCGGAATCCACCAAAGCTTCAGGCTCGAATTCTTCAGAATCCACCGAAGAACAACTCTCTCTTTTGTAGAACAAACAAATCCTTTGATGTATACTCTTTAAAATATGAGTTGAATACTCAATCAAAACATCAAAGAAAACTCACAAAGTATCCCCAGATATAAACCCTAGAATCCAAAAAGAAGATTTGGAGTAGTTATCCTAAAATCTGACCCAACACGCGAATTTATAGAATCTGTCCCGCAATCTCCGCTCGAGCGCCCAACAGCCCGCTCGAGCGGCTTCAGCAAAATATGCGCGAAATATAACAGAGGTCCGCTCAAGCGCTAGAGAGCCCGCTCAAGCGTGAAATCACACGTCTCAGTATTTTTACAAGCGACAAAAACTGCTAGAACCAGGGATTCTCCGCTCGAGCGGGATAATGTCCGCTCGAGCGAACAGGCAACTTGGAATGCATTTTTGCATTTTGCTTCGGGGCGCTGCCCCTCAACCCCGCCGTGGCGCTGCCTCGAACCCGCTAAGGAGCGCTGCCCCCTGGACCCCCGCGAGCTGACCGAGCAGCTCGATCCCCGTCATAATCAGCGAAGTGGCAATCTTGAAAGTATTAGCCTCACAAACTTCTCTGAAATGCACAATTCGGGTTGGATTCGCATCTAAACACTCATAGCCTCACTGAAATAAAAGTGCGAAAATAAATAGAACTGAAAGAAGTTTTGTCAAACGGAATTGCCAAGAATAAAACCTAACAGTGGTGATAGTAAAATGATGGTGATAATTATCAAAATAATGACAATGATGATAAAAGTGATGGTATAGTAAATTATAGGTTGTTTAATGATGCTGCGGCTTGATGCTGCTGCTGTGGGTCTTTTTGCTGCTGTTAGATGATACCAAACATATGCAGCTTAGGGGTTTGGTGTGGGTAGTTCAAGGGGTTGCTGAGGCTGTGTTGTTTTGGGCCTTTTTACGTACTGTTTTGGTTTCTTTCTTGTATGTTTGATTGGTCCCTCTCCAATTTTTGGGTTTGGTGCTGACATATGATTGGGTTTGCCCTTCAGTACCAATCTAGTTGAGATTGTTGTGACTAGTTATGATACTCAATGCACTTTTCCCCCTTTATTGATAGTTGCTTTTAGCTTGTTTTTAGCTTTTCATCAATAAAGTGTTCTTTTGCTAATTAAAAAAATGTGAAGGTACAGTAGTGATGGCATGATGGTGGTGATGGGGGTGGTGGTGGTGTGGTGGTGACGGTAGTGGTGGTATAGCATGGTAGTGGGTAGTGATGGTAATGGTGGTATGGCATGGTAGTGGGGATGGTAGCAGGGTGGCATGATGGTGATGGTGATGGTGGTGGTGGTGGTGGTGGTGGTGATGATGATGAGTTTATAATAGTGTATATCAATATTCATGTTTAATATTTATAAATTCAGTCATAGTTAAATAAGTTTTATATGATTTTAAATTTTAACTTACATTTTAAGAAAGATTTAAAATTTTAGATGATATCAATTGTGATTATTAAACGAAATTAAGTAATTAATTATTACTTAATACATTCAATTTTAAATGTGAAATTATTATGTTATCAAACTAGGCATTTTAGTAAGCCTTTAAAATTTTAAATAATATCAATCGTGATTATTAAATAAGATTAATTAATTAACACATTTAATTTTAAAAGTTGAATTTTATTATGTTATCAAACACATGGCTCTCTCTTCGGGTGGAGTTACATTTTACGTACACAAATTTTGGGACGACTTTTACGAGGCAAAACAAGAGATTATTCACGTTAGGAGGTATATAATGTGGACGTAGGTTAAAATTTTATCGTGAAAGTTATAAACTGTAAAATTAATTTTGTTTTGTTTTGTTTTTTTTTTCTTTTCCAGAAAATTTTATAATACACATTACACTTTGATATGTATATCATATACTCTAATTATTATATTTGTTGTCTGTGCCCTCGTTTGGTAATTGGGCATTTTTGGTTTTTTTTCACTAAATTAGTCATAACAAGATAAAATAAGTTAAAAAGTCAGTAAGATAAAATGTCACATCCAAAATATAATTATTTCACTTTTTCTTTTACAAACGTTAAAAAAAGTCAATCCAAACGAATTTTTTAGTCTGGACTAAAATAGCCAAAAAACCAACTCAACTTCCCAAATGAAGTTATTTTGATTATGATAAAAAAATATTTTTGGTTATACATTGGCCTCGTTTGGGAAGTGGCTATTTTAGTAGGCTATTTGGCTATTTTAGTGGCTATTTTAGTTTTTGTGTTTGGGAAGATGAGATGATTTTTTAGTTGAGTTATTGTATTGAAAAGTGTGTTGAAATGATATTTAAACTTAAAATGACAAATTTATCCCTAAAACTATATTTTTTTAAATTGATATCAAGGGGTAAAATGGTAATTTATTTATTGATGGAACAAGGGTGGTAGCTGACAGTGTAGGCACAGCCTGCACTGCCGGCTGTGCAGAATTTTTTTTTTTTTTTTTTTTTTGAAAAAGGTTGCAACAGTGTTGCTTTTAGGCTAATTTGTCAAAATAGGCTATAATAGCCTTATTTTGTGCTTCCCAAACAGCGCCATTATGTGCCGTATGGCTACGAAATTTTTTTCTTTTCTTTTCATTTTTTAGTTATGATTAAAAATAATTTAGTCATGACATTTGTGATAATCAATATCACAAATACTATAACTTGTATGTAAAGGGTGTATATTCTAGATAACCCTTTTTTTGTAATAGAAGTCATACTTTTAACCGCAAGGGCTCACTGGTGGACGAAGCCTAAGACCTAGGGGTTTGTGCTCTCCAAAGTTTTAGATTCAACTCCTTTCGCCAATATCAAAAACTCTTGGGGTCAGAGATTACAAGACTTAACCCTCATTTGAAAGGTTTGTTTAGATTGTAGGAATTTAGGCCTGGTTTAGCTTATACTATATAAGTTAAAAAGTCAAAAAGTTATTTCAAAATCTAAAAAGATATCACTATTCATCAAAAAAAAAATTTTTAAAATCAATTTTCTTTCCCAAAAATACAATTTGAATTGATGTAAAGCAGCGGCTGTGCAGCGGCTGTCAGCAAGAATGAAATGATTCGGTGTAATTTTCACACACACCGTTGTTCGTCCCATGGGGGCCATTACGGGTCCCATTTTGATAATCTGAACCGTTTAATGTGTAGAAATCGTTGAGTACTATATGTCTGGAAAAAATCACATTGATCGGATATCGATAACTATATGATCAAATCAGTTATATACAATAAATGGATGGTGTTATAATTAATGATTGAAAAATAAATAAATCTGATCAGATAGCTATCGATATCCGATTAACGTGATTTTTTATAGGTACATAATGTTCGACGAGTTACACACATTGAACGGTTCAGATTATTAAAATGAGACCCGTGATGACCCCCACGGGCCAAACAAAACAGTCCAATGCTTTGTACAAAAATTAGCCAATAATTCCCAACTCCAATACACTCCAGCCGGTTGTACGGCTGGGGCCCACCCCTCTCTAATCATTTCTTACACACTTTTTTTATACAATTTTTTAATACACATTTTTTCATAAAAAGTCAAAAAGTTAACCCAAACCTCCATATTTTTTTTTTGTCTTTTTTAGTCCAAAAAGATAAAAAGTGCACTTTTTTAGGACACTCCAAACCAGCCCTTAATCTAATGCATGCAAATTGACTCATGACACATTACCTAACCAAAAAAGAAAAATTAATATTAATAAAATAAAATTATACTTTTATGCGATAAGCAAAAAAATATATATATATATATATATTTGTGATGGGCATATACTTTTTATAGCGAGTTTAAAAACAATTACCTTATACAAATGTTTACTTAAAAAAAAAAAACTTTTTACGATAAAAAGTAGAAAAATAATTAGAAAGCTCATATGGGAATCAGTTACTCCAACAGTCTCATGGATTTTCTAATACACTTATAGATCCTCTTTGTTTTGACAACGTTATCATGAGATCCTATTTTAAATTTAGCTATGATTTGGTGGACATTTTTACCCTTCCTCATCGAGAGATACCATCTTAGGGAAGTTGAATCCAATTGTTGGATCATTTCCCCGTTATTCCAACGTAACAACGTAACACACTAAAAGGCTCCTTAGTGTGCTTTTCAAAAACGTAACACTCCTCCAACATAACACTAAAAGACTCATCCAATACTCCAACATAACACACGAAAAGACCTCTTAGTATATTTTTCTCAAATGTAATACATCAATAACATAACACTCCAACGTAACACACTAAACAACTTCCTAGTATACTTTTTACAAACATAACACACCTCTGACGTAATATGCTGAAAAACTCCTCTAACGTAGCACACTACTGTCACGACCCCCTCCTCGTACCCAAGGGTTAAGTATCGTGATGGCCAGTAACTGAAGTTACCTCCTGCCAATTCTTAAACAAATTATTAAACACGAGTGGAAAAAAAATATTTGAGTGAGGGTACCAAAATAATCATTGGAGCTTCTATTTAATGAAATTGTCAGAGCTGAATTATGTCTACAAAGTGCTTTGTGCCTACCCCACATGCTGGCCCTGACATGTCACCTGAAAATGGTAAACAACTATAAGCATATAGCAGAATGCAAAATATTATACTAAGAGCATAAGGGCATAAAATTCACCATGGATAATTGTTGGCTAAACAAGGCTTGATATTAAAATACAGAGTACATAATACAGAGATCATTTGACATATAATACAGAAATCATATAAACAAAATAGTCATAACCACAGTACAGAACGGAACAGAACAGATATATGGACTCAAAAGGTAGCTTGTACGAACTCTAGAGGTGGCTTTCACCATAGTGTAGCACTTAGCTTTGTATAACACTTTGCTCCACACCAAAAATCATAATCATGGTACAGAAGAGAACAGATGTATGGACTCAAGAGGTGGCTCGTACGAATTCTAGATGTGGCTCCCACTATAGTTTAGCACTTAGCTCCGTATAGCACTTTGTTTCACACCAAAAATCAGAATGTCAATGGATTTATGACAGACAGAGGGTCACAAAGTGACTAATCAAAGGGCCAATGGTTATTTAAGTCGCCCAAGGCATAAGACTCCAGTAGTGGTACTTACAAAACATAATTATTTATAAAATCATTGTCAACTAATTATTAAAAGTTAAACAAGCATATCCATGCGTTTCAATTTAAGTAAAATGTAATCGTAATATTAATATAATTTATAAAATATAAATTGAGTAAAACAAATTATGATAACTCAAAACATACGTAAAATATATTATGGTGCCTCAAGATATAATATAACTTATCTTAAAATTAATACCTCACTATTTCTTCTTTACTTCTAATATTTCTTCCCTTTTTCTTGCTTGTCTCACCTTGATCATCTCCTCCCTATTTAGGAAGGCAATCCGTGAGCCCCAAGCTACACACCAAATGCTTCTTCCCCAAGCTTATCCAACAGTGACTCACTAGTCTACACCTATGCATGCCTATATCATCCTAGGCTACGTGCCACTGCTTCGGTTTGTCTCTTTATATATATATATATATAATCCATTACACTTTATATCATATTTTATTTTTACAAAATATTTAATTAAACATTTAAGGTTTTCCTTATTTATAATTAAATAATACTACTAATATAAAATTTAAGAGACAATAACTTAAATTTTCGAGTTGTTACAACTACACTAAGAAACTTTTTAGTATACTTTTTTCAAATGTAACACTCCTCAAGAAACACACTAAAAAACTTCTTAGTATACTTTTTACAAATGTAACACTCCAACTTAACACACTAAAGACTACTTAGTGTACTTTTCTCAAATCTAACATTATGATGTAACACTAATACACTAAAATCTCTTTAGTGTACTTTTCACAAACGTAATGCTCTTCCAACATAACACACTGAAAAACTCTTCGAACGTAACATTTCAATGTAACATTATACTAAAAATATGCTTAGTGTACTTTTCACAAACGTAATATACTAAAAAACTCCTCCAATGTAACACTCTGACATAACACACTAAAAGTCTCCTTAGTGTACTTTTTCTAAACATAATACTTCAATGTAACACTAACACACTAAAAAACTCTTTAGTGTATTTTTTCCAAACGTAATACTCCAACGTATCTCCCCAAATGTAACACTCCAAGTGATGGGCAAATGAGTTATTACCCATCCAAAAGGATTAAATGGATCACAAGAAAAAGTATAGGATTATATGGATCACAAGTTCAAAATATGAGACTTATTAGTCAATCTCTCATTTTAAGTAGTTTTACATAATATTTTTCATATATATAATACTAATTTGTAATAAATTTCATATCATAAATCTCTTACACTAATTTTACTTTGATATTTTATTAGAGGTAAAAGAACATATTTGTATTAATCATAACATAACAATTTCCAAAGTGGGTTATAAATTTGAAACCGCAAATCAAACTAAATCGTGATTAGCAGGCAGATCGATGTTGATTGGGTAATATTTTGCCCAACTCTAATTTAACCTATTCATTTTGTAAAATGGGCGATATTTGCACAATCTAATTTAAAATACTCATTTTGTAAAGTCCTTGGAAGGGAAAATGTATTTTTAAAATAGATCATTTATTCTTTTGGTGATAAACGCGACAAATTAAATATGATACAATTATCAAATTGATTTTTTTTTATTGGGTAATATATACAAAAAATTCTAAAAAATGAATGGTTAAAATAATTAAAACATGTCCCGCAATAAATCTTACGGGCCTAAACAATACTCTCTAGTCTAAATTTGGAAGGAAGAGACAATCCAATCCCTTTTCATTTAACAACAGCACGCATGGCACAATCATTTGTTGTTTCAAAAGACAAAAGTTGATTAATTCTCATCACAGTCGTGGTCATACGAGGTTTAATGAGGATGCCAACATGAAATCAGTACAAATAAAAAATGAAAAACTGCTCTTTGTTTACTTATTTGATCAAGAAAGTAAGTTGATGTCGGTCTTTAAATTGAAGTAATGATAGGCAATTAGCTTGTTTATTAATATTTAATTGAGTTTGAGCTCCAGTCCAGCTTGAGTCCAGTTTAAATAATTGAGCTCAAGTTCAACCCGTTAAATATTTGATAAATTCAAATTTTGTTCAAGTCAACTTGATTACATGAACGAGATGAGTTTGAACTTGAAAAAAAAAATTAATTAATTTACTTATTAAGATTAAAAAAAAACTATAAAATTATGAGCAAAATATACAAGAATGCGTATTCGTCAAAATCAAATATGTAAATTTACAGAAACACTAAACACAGATAGAAAAATAAAGCAAATTAATGAAAATTTATTTAATATATTATTGAAAATAAATATTAATTTATTTTATTTATGTTCACAGAGCTTTATCAAACTGAGCTTAGGCTACTTGAGTTCAGCTCGATTAATAAACAAGCTTAAAATGAACCGAGCTCAAACAAGTAGAGCACGAGTTGTTTATCAATAGTTCGGTTGATTTGCCACTCAAATTGTAGACCTTATAAAATACCAATTTCTTTCTTTCTTTCTTGAAGAGAATTTCTTTTATTTCTCTTACTTTGAATTTACAATTTGAGAAAATTACACTTAGTACCCTACACTTCTATCAAAATCTCACTTTGGTTCATTCACTTTTAATTGTAATAATCAACCATTTAAGTCAAGTTGCAATATCACTTTTTCATCCATTTATTTTCAATAACACTAACAAAAATTAAAAGTGGAGGGGCTAAAATGAAATTTTGATAAACTGTTAGGACTAAAGTGAGATGGTTTGATGTTGTATGCTGCTGCTGGTTCAGTATTGCATTAGGAATAGGAGCTGAGCTATACATATATCAGGTTGTTTAATTGACTGAATTCTTCATATGGAAGCAATGTTCAATGGAAGCTGTGTAGATGGCTGAGGGTGGACTGAGCATGGTTGCTGCTGTGATGGTCTATGGTGTACTCTGTTGTTTGTTATGATGGTGTGCTCTGTGATGGTCTACTAGTCTGATATGTTGGTCTATTTTTATTCTGTTTGATATGGTGTCTACTAAGCCCTGCTAGTGCTCTGCTGTTGATGTGTTTGTTTTGTTTACTCTGCTAGTAGTAGCATTGGTATGGTGTTTGAGTCAGGCTGAGTCTGGGTGTTGGTTCATTTTGTAATGGTCTGATACGGTGTCTGAGTCAGCATTGGCATTGGCTTGGTTGATGCTAGACTGATATACTTAGGTAGTGGTCGGTTATGTTGGTCCATTTTGTTCTGTTTGATATGGTGGTTGAGTCTGGGTGTTTGATATGTTGGTCCATTTTGTTCTGTTTGATATGGTGGCTAAGTCTGGGTGTTTGTTGCTGTTTTTTGGGTGTTTTGTTTCTTGGCTGCTCAGCTATGCTCAGGCTACAAATCTTGTTGGTTGATGCTAGACTAATGCTTAGGGAGTGGTCTGATTTGTTGGTCTGCTAAGCTCTACTAGTGGTCTGTTATGTGGGTCTTTTTTTGTTCTGTTTGATATGTGTTGTTGGTGATTGGTATGGTGCCTGAGTCAGGCTGCATGGTTGATGCTGGACTGATATGTTTAGGTAGTGGTCTGATATATTGGTCTGCTAAGCTCTACTAGTGGTCTGTTTTGTTGGTATTTTTTTTTTATGTTTGATATGGGGTCTGCTAAACTCTATTAGTGCTCTGCTATTGGTGTGCTTGCTTTGGTTACTCAGCTTGCAGCCGTAGTGGTATGATGCTTGAGTCTGCTTGCTCAGCAGTGGTTTTTGGTCTGTTTTCTCGTTGGTTTTTCACCAACTCTAAGGGTGCTAGCAAATGATAGGATGTGCTTTTTTATGCCAACCTTGTTGGGATGATTTAGTTCATTGCGATACTTTTGCACTTTCCTCTTCTTCATTGATGTACTTTATTTTGTACTTTGTACTTGATTCTTACATCAATAAGGTTTCTTTTTTTTCCCGATCCAAAAAAAAAAGAAAAAAAAAAGTGAGATTTTAGTAAAAATAAGAAGGTGCTAATGTGACAAAAAAATGTCATGTATACTTCATATGACAATTTTCGTCCACCTTACTAATGGTAAATGGATAGAAAAGTGACATTGCAATTTAATTTAAGGTATAGAAATTAATTGTTTTAATGAGAGTGAAAAATCAATGTAAAATTTTAGTGAAAGTGTAATTAACCCTTACAATTTTGTTTGTTGATCTTTCATTGTGTTTGCTATTGGAATTTATGTTCATTTAATTTATTCAGTTATAGAACATGTTATATAATTATAATATTTATTTATACATACTACTAATTGGGTTTTTGATAATATTTATCTCCCTATAAACAACTGCTTTGAGGTGAAAAATAATTGATATAATAATATCTTTGTTTGTTGGAGAGGAGTTTGACATGCTACAATTTTATTTATTTATATAATTTAAGGTACCCTGTCCAGCCTAATTGAATTTGTAACGATCTAGAATTTTTCCCTCCACTCGAGCGGGGGAGTTGGTGCTCGAGCGGACTTGAGAGGCTCTAAAAGTGCTGGGAGTGTGTATCCGGCGCTCGAGCTGGAGTTTGGTCGCTCGAGCGGAAGTCTGTGAGTGACGCTCGAGCGGGGGTTTTGACGCTCGAGCGGAGAGACTTTTATGAGTGGTCGCTCGAGCGGACGGCTTTGTTGGTCTGTACGCTTGAGGTGGAAAGTGAGATTGCCCCTTGACTTTTTTTTAGTGTATTTGGAACCTCCTTGTTTTCTTTTGGGACATTAATCGAAGTGGTAACATGATGGTAAAGTAAGAGTGAATCAAGAATTTAATTCGGATAATTTTTCCTACGAACAACTGTCACTCTTTTGCCCTTTTCTTATTCCACACTTTGAATTTGGATGTGAGGCTAGGACCATTGGAAAGCTTATTTCTGGGGCTTCGATTGAACACAAGAACGACCTAGAACGGAGTCCGAATGAGAGAGTTATGGCCGTTTGAAGTTTTGGAATTTGTGCTAGAAGCAGGTATGCTCGAGCGGGAAAAGAGACGCTCGAGCGGACTGTGCGAATTCAGCAAGTTTAATGGCACTTTTCTAGATCATTCTTCACACTTCTATCTTTTCTCTTCATCCCTCTCACCCTAGGTCCGAAAACCCTAGGTTTTTTACCCCAAATACTCTCCATTCTTCTAAGATTTGGGCAAAATCACTTATAAGAAAGTGAAGAGGCTTGAAGCTCAACATTTTCTACCAATTGAAATTCAGATTTGTGAAGGAATCTCATCAAAGCTTTGCTCCTTGCTTGATTCTTGAGGTAGGGGTCCTAGTTCTTCTTCAATACTTGCATTAATAGATAGATTTGTGGTATTTTGATTATATAAATGCAAAATCTACATTATTAAGCATATAGTGTTATATCATGGAATTTGGGGGTTTAGGGTTTGAAGTGTTGGGGTTCAATTGTTGGGTTAAGATTATGGATTATGAACCTTAAGTGTACAATCAATGGGAAAATTGGAATAAAAATTAGCGGTTTGAGAAGTTTGAATTTTTCTTGAAAATCTTAATTTGTCTTGAAAACCCTAATTTGATTCATGATGACAATTAATGATTTTGCCTAAATTGATAATGGAATCATGAAATTGAGAGGCTGAATTATAGGTATACAAGTTTAATTGGATTTTGGAAGTGTTTGAAAATTACGTTAAAAATTAGCGAATGAACCTTTATTATGGATATTGTAAATCATGCTCTAATATGAAGTGCAATTTGGGGAAATAGATTTGTTAATGATATGGAATTTGTGATAAGATGATGAAGTGTAGATTTAATAATTTTATTGTGTAGTTAGAAAATGATTTTATACCTCAAAACTAAAAGCCCAAATTTATGTTTTACTCTAGTTATGAGGTTTTATTTTGGAAAATGAGGATACTTTAATCAACATAAAATTTATGAAATTAAGTCTATGTTGGGTTAAGATGAGTGTGAATAATGATAAATGGGAGATTGCGAAATATGACGGTGTTATATGAAGGAGTTGTATCAAAAAAAATTAAATGTTGGAGATTAAATTTATAACCGTGGGTAGTAATTGATAACCAATGTGTTGTAAAAATTGAATATGAAGAATTGATAATAATATGGAAAAGAAACGATATAGTTTGAACCCAAGAATTGTGAACACTTTAAAGATGAATCTTTGCCTCTATGGATGTGTTGTTATATTTTTGTGTGACAAATCAATGAATGATTTAATGTATAATGAAGAAGGTCATGGAACATATTTGTACTTGTTATGTAAATGGAATTTTAAAATATGGTGGATATGTATTGAACTAATGTGTTACGGAAATAATGGAAGACGTGTTGTCATTGCCCACTAATTGTAATGATGGATTGTGATGTTATCTTGGGGTCCGTTTCCCGCCGTATTTTGAGCTGGCAAAGCGTGGTGCTTGAGATAGGTTCCGCCTTCCTTCTGGAGTAGCGCTCGGTAAAGCGTATGGTATGTTGAGGTTCCGCGTTGCTTCCGGCTTGTGACTGGTAAAGCGTGTGACTCATGGAGATGACTTGTGATTGGATCCGGTATTTGATATGAAATTAATTGAAAGAATGGAAATTGAAATGGTAATTGGATTATGGATTGGTGATGGTGAACTTAATGAATTAGTTGCGACAATAAAAGTAAATTATGAGTATTGATCTGTAAATAAATAAGAAACTGAATTGAAAGGGGTTTGTTAATCTTGTGTTACCTTGAAATGAAATCTGAGAGTGTAAATAACGGCGTGAATTGAGTATAGGAGAATTGTTAGTGAATCAAAAAGGGAACTTGAACTTGAAGGTCTGGAGTTCTAAATAAATATAATGAGTAGAAAGGAAGATTGAAAGAAAAAGAGGAACATTAAAAATGGAAACTGAATGAGAAATATTTTGAGAATTGGTTAATAACTTTTAAATGATGTTGTTTCTCAAATATGGTTGTTTCACAAAGATCTATGGTTTTCTAAAGTTAAGGGATGATTTTTAATGGCTGGAGGTTTTTCTTAAAAGTGTTTAAATAGTTTTGAGAAAAAGGTACTTTACTTATGATATTTTGAAATTAGAAGATGTCACCCTACTATATAGTATCACCCTGCATGCATGATCATTTCTATCTGTGTGTTAGTTATTGATTTAGAACTATGAGATTCCTACTGGATATTAGTGCTCACCCTTTGTTGTTTTATCTTTTTATAAGAAGGAAGTTTGGATTCTTTGATTGAAGAGTTAAGAAGTCCATGTGTCTTTTATATGTAATTTCATTGTAGATGTGATGGATCATGTATTTGTATTTTATTCATTTGTAGCTTCACAGTAGAAGATTGGCATGTATTGTTATCATTGTAATGTTCATTGAGAGAGAGAGAGAACATGTATCATTGTATTTCTATTACTCAAGGGTAATGGATATTTGTAAAAAAAAAAAAATGGACCAAATTTTAAGGCTTTGGTAATGTTTCCGAGTAATTAAAATTGGGGTGTGACAACTTGGTATCAAAGCTAACCGGTTTTGAATACTTGGAGCTTATGGGAAGTGGTTTTTACCAGAATGGGTTGGCTTCGCTTGGTGAGGATATTTGCATATAGAATTAGGAGGTGTAGGACATTTTGTGTTGCGGGTTGAGCTTTATAGATAGTGCTTATGGTTGGCTGACTTGCTTTGAGATCTCATTGGAAATGCGTCTGATTAGCGTGGTTTCCAGAGAGAATTCCTCGGAAGTTCCTGGACAAGTGATCATCCTCGTTGCCTTGACTTGATTGTGTGGTTTGTTACTTAAAGTTGTTTATATGTTATGTGATTATGTGTTATGTTGGTTTCATGTTTCAGTAGGGGGTGTAAATGTGCCGAGAAGGAGTTAGAATTTGGTTGACTTATGCTTGATATTATCATTGATAGGATGTCAGGGCGAGCCAGTAGAGGTCGTGTTGGGACTAGGGGTACTAGTAGGCGCACAACAGTTCCAATAGTGGCCACACCTGTAGCACCGGTTGTGGGCGAAGAGATTGCACGCGAGATAGTAAGAGTAGTAAGGGAGGCTTTAACTCATAATGATGGAGATGAGTCTTGTGCCCTCAAGATCACTAAGGATTTCTTTCGTCTTAACCCACCAGAATTCACAGGAGGAGCAGAACCATTAGAGGCAGAGAGTTGGTTAGAGCAGGTCACTAAGACTCTCGATATGCTCAGAGTTATAGATGAAGGGTTGAGAGTGTCATTAGCGAGTTTTCTGCTGAAGGGAGAAGCAAGCTATTGGTGGAAGTATGTAAGTTCTACCATAGGCACAACCTAGGTTGCGTTCACTGAGGCCTTTTGGGCCACGTATTTTCCTCCTTCCACTCGGGAAAGATTGAGGAAACAATTTGTGGTGTTGCGCCAAGGTACAACACCTTTAGCTCAGTTTGAAGCGAAGTTCACCAGTTTTGCAAGATTTGTTCCATAGTTGGTAGCAATTGAGGAACGACGTTGTATAGAATTTGAGGAGAAATTGCGTCATGAGATCAAATGGAAGGTAGTAGGGTGTATACATAGAAATTATCACACATTAGTGGAAGCGGCGGCTCATGTGGAAGCCACCAATCTTCAGGTTGAACAAGATGAAAAACAGAGGGCCACAATGGCGAGTCCCGTAGCTCGAGAGCATACGAGATCTAGTAAGAGGCAAAGGAGAGCCGAATCTTAATCAAAATCCCAGTCACAAACCACAATCTAGTTCTGTCTCGTTGAGTTCATTGGTCAGGAGATCCAACTGAACCCAGGTTTCTTCAAGTCGGTTAGGAAATAGAGGACCACCTTTTTGCTCTAAGTGTAAGCAGTTGGGCCATGTTAGACGTCATTGTCCTTCACGTGGGATCAGTTTGTTTTAAAAGTCTGGGTAAGGACACGAATAACATTGTGTTTTGATGGAAATTTCGTGCTTGGTACTATGATGTAATGTCTTTTATGCGTAGGGCCTTGTGTCTACGAATGTTGTGTATGTATATGCATATTGTGGTCCTTGGAACCCATCAGTGGGGGCATGTAAGAAATTTTGACATTTGTCTATTATGGGAAAATATTGTAAGGCATTGTAAGCTCAATTTTGTTGGATAACTGTTTTCAGTTCTGAATAAAATATGTATTGACTTGTGAGCCTTATGTTGAAATAAAGTGTTTATTGAAGGTTGGGATTGTATAGTTCATAAAGTGCATGGTCGAGATGAGATAGTATCTTAAGATGGGATAACGTTGGTTTGAGTCACTTAGAAGATTGTAGAAGTGTTTATAAGGAGTGAGATTTGTGTCTTGTAGTAATGAAGAATGCTAAATTTTGCTTGTGTACATTTATTGTTGATGTAAATCTGTAAAATGACCCAAATTAAGTTAAAGTGTTTGAATGTAAAACATTATGAGTGTACTTGTGTCAATGTGTATCAATGATTATTTGTGCAGATATTTGTAATGAGTAAGAACTCTCAATTTTTGGGAAGTCGTATGTTTTTGTTACTCCTTGGATATACTAGACTGTTTCTGTTTGTTGTTGCTACAAATGTGTATGGAAGTTGTGTTGTGATGTCACTGGATGGGTGGCGGGGGTTATCTGGTGATGATTTGAAATCACCGGGAGAATGTAAAGGTTGATGTGGAAAAACGAAAATCTATTTTCCTTGTGCGTGGCCTGGGTAGGCACGGTTGAACTAAATGTTAAAAACTTAATCTGAACATGTTCAGGAATGATTTTCTATGTTCTACTTTTACGTGCAATTGAGAATTGTGGTATTGGATCATACAATGCAATGTGTTATTTGTTTTGCTTGTGTTGACTTGGTGTTAGTTTAAGGGTGATTTCTTTTCCTTGAAATTGAGAATTTATCCCGAGTGTGGATCTAGTTTTGAACATTCAAGGGTGTGTTTCCGTTCATGTTTGAGTTTCCTTTTTGTTTGGTGTTCTTCATTTCAAGGACAAAATTTCTTAAGGAAGGGAGATTGTGACACTTTGCATTTTGGGTTTAGAACTGAAGTAAGGTGTAATTGAAAGTTGTTAAGGTTTGGTGGATATATAGGGGTGCTCTCATGTTTTATTTTTAGACTAGGGGTTGTTAAGAATTGATGAGTATAAGGTTGTTGCTATTTTGTTAGAATGGATGCAATTTTGGGGACAAAATTTCTTAAGAAGGGAAGATTGTAACGATCTAGAATTTCTCCATCCGCTCGAGCGGGGGAGTTTATGCTCGAGCGGACTTGAGAGGCTCCCAGCATTTTTGCAATTTGTTTGAAATTCTGAGAGTTTTGAATTCTCGCTCGAGCGTAGGAGTGGTCGTTTGAGCGAACGGCTTTGTTGGTCTGCGCGCTCGAGCATGGAAAGCGATGCTCGAGCGTGGAAAGTGAGATTTCCCTTGACTTTTTTTTAGTGTATTTGGAATCTCATTTTATTTTGGGACATTGATTGAAGTGGTAACATGATGGTAAAGTAAGAGTGAACTAAGAATTTGATTCGGATAATTTTTCCTACAAACAGCCGTCACTCTTTTGCACTTTTCTTTTTCTACACTTTGAATTTGGATGTGAGGCTAGAACCATTGGAAATCTTATTTCCGGGGCTTTGATTTGGACACAAGAATGACCTAGAACAGAGTCCGAATGAGAGAGTTATGCCCGTTTGAAGTTTTGGAATTTGTGCTGGAAGCAAGTACGCTCGAGCGGAAAAAGTGACACTCGAGCGGACTGCGCGAATTCAGCAAGTTTAAAGGCACTTTTCTAGATCATTCTTCACATTTCTATCTTCTCTCTTCATCCCTCTCATCGTAGGTCCGAAAACCCTAGGTTTTTGACCCCAAATACTCTCAATTCTTCTAAGATTTGGGCAAGATCCCTTACAAGAAAGTGAAGAGGCTTGAAGCTTAACATTTTCTACCGATTGGAATTTGGATTTGTGAAAGAAGCTCATCAAAGCTTTGCTCCTTGCTTGATTCTTGAGGTTGGGGTCCTAGCTCTTCTTCAATACTTGCATTAATAGATAGATTTGTAGTATTTTGATTATATAAATGCAAAATCTATATTTTTGAGCATATAGTGTTATATCATGGAATTTAGGGGTTTAGGGTTTGAAGTGTTGGGGTTCAATTGTTGGGTTAAAATTATGGATTATAAACCTTAGGTGTACAATCAATGGAAAAATTGGAATAAAAATTAGCGGTTTGAGAAGTTTGAATTTTTTTTTAAAATCTTAATTTGTCTTGAAAACCCTAAGTTGATTCATGATGACAATTAATGATGTTGCCTAAATTAATAGTGAAATCATGAAATTGAGAGGTTGAATTATAGGTATTCAAGTTTAATTGGATATTGGAAGTGTTTGAAAATTATGTTAAAAATTAGCGAATGAACCTTTATTATGGATATTGTAAATCATGCTCTAATATGAAATGAAATTTGGGAAAATAGATTTGTTAATGATACGGAATTTGTGATAAGATGATGAAATGTAGATTTAATATGAAATGAAATTTATTGTGTAGTTAGAAAGTGATTTTATACCTCAAAACTAAAAGCCCAAATTTATGTTTGACCCTAGTTATGAAGTTTTATTTTGGAAAATGAGGATACTTTAATCAACATGAAATTTATGAAATTAAGTCTATGTTGGGTTAAGATGAGTGTGAATAATGATAAATGGGAGATTGTGAAATATGACGGTGTTATATGAAGGAGTTGTATCAAAAAATTTAAATGTTGGAAATTAAATTTATAACCGTGGGTAGTAATTAATAACCAATGTGTTGTAAAAATTAAATATGAAGACTTGATAATAATATGGAAAAGAAAAGAAATAGTTTGAACCCAAGAATTTTGAACACTTTAAAGATGAATCTTTGCCTCTATGGATGTGTTGTTATATTTTTGTGTGACAAAACAGTGAATGATTTAATGGATAATGAAAAAGGTCATGGAACATATTTGTACTTGTTATGTAAATGGAATTTTAATATATGATGGATATGTATTGAACTAGCGTGTTACGAAAATAATGGAAGACGTGTTGGCATTGCCCACTAATTGTAATGATGGATTGTGATGTTATCTTGGGGTCCGTTTCCCGCCATATTTTGAGCCGACAAAGCGTGGCGCTTGAGATAGGTTCCGCCTTCCTTCTAGAGTAGCGCTCGGTAAAACGTGTGGTATGTTGAGGTTCCGCGTTCCTTTTAGCTTGTGGCTGGTAAAGCGTGTGACTCATGGAGATGATTTGTGATTGGATCCAGTATTTGATATGAAATTAATTGAAAGAATGGAAATTGAAATGGTAATTGGATTATGGATTGGTGATGGTGAACTTAATGAATTAGTTGCGACAATAAAGGTAAATTATGAGTATTGTTTTGTAAATAAATAAGAGACTGAATTGAAAGGGGTTTGTTAATCTTGTGTTACCTTCCAATGAAATCTGAGAGTGTAAATAACGGCTTGAATTGAGTATAGGAGAATTGTTAGCGAATCAAAAAGGAAACTTCAACTTGAAGTTAAGGAGTTCTAAATAAATATAATGAGTAGACAGGAAGAATGAAAGAAAAAGAGGAACATTAAAAATGGAAACTAAATGAGAAATATTTTAGGAATTGGTTTATAACTTTTAAATGATGTTTCACAAATATAGTTGTTTCACAATGATCTATAGTGTTGTCAAGTCAAGGGATGATTTTTAATGGCCGGAGGTTTTTCTTAAAAGTGTTTAAATAGTTTTGAGAAAAATGTACTTTACTTATGATATTTTGAAATTAGAAGATGTCACCCTATTATATGGTATCACCCTGCATGCATGATCATTTCTATCTGTGTGTTAGTTATTGATTTAGAACTTTGAGATTCCTACTGGATATTAGTGCTCACCCCTTGTTTTATCTTTTTACAGGAAGAAAGTTTGGATTCTTTGATTGAAGAGTTAAGAAGTCCATGTGTCTTTTATATGTAATTTCATTGTAGATGTGATGGATCATGCATTTGTATTTTATTCATTTGTAGCTTCACAGTAGGAGATTGGCATGTATTGTTATCATTGTAATGTTCATTGAGAGAGAGAGAACATGTATCATTGTATTTCTATTACTCAAGGGTAATAGATGTTTGGAAAAAAAAAATGGACCTAATTTTAAGGCTTTGGTAATGTTTTCGAGTAATTAAAATTGAGGCGTGACAGAATTGGACCTGAATTACCTCGGATCTAGACAACTAGAAATTAATTTTTGGTAACTCTAAAATTAACAATTGAACAAACCTCTAATGATCCTTGTTACAAAACTTTTTCATGTGAGTTACATGTAGCCTTTTTATATCCAAAATACTAATAACAATCGTTAGAAGAATTATACATTGAAATACAATAAAAAAATATAAATTAATTGATGAAATTGAAACTATAATAAAAATCAAATATTTTATAAAGGAACCAATAATCTAAACTATCAAAAGTTTAAATGGAATGCAAGCAAAACCAAACTTTTCTTACGTATATGAACCACCAAAATTCAGTTTGACTTGGTTATTTTTATCACTTTAGTTGTTATTTATTTAGTATTTATTTATTTGGCAGGCGAATAATTTTTATTTCATAGCAGTCCAATAATACACATCTCTTTCAAAACATGGATGCATTTTTATTTATTTATTTGATTACAGGAAAATCCTCTCACTCTCTCATAAGTCTAAAGTAATGTCTCTTGCGGAGATCACCAATGTGTCCTATTATCTATTCCGAACAAGAGACTATAACTTGAGAACTTACCCCGACCCCCAAAACAAGTTCCGTTTAAGTCAGGATTCACACAGCGGGGAAGTATCAAATCCACAATAACTGTTGTGGTAACAACTTAAGATTTAACCTCCTAACCAACTGGACTACACCCAAAAGATTGGCTCAAGATGTTTCGAACTTGAGACATGAGGTCTTAACTCCTAGGTTTTACCAAGTGCACTATTACCCTGGGTCAAACAAGATGCATTGGTTAGACCAAATCCGAAAGTGGTTGGCCATTCTAAAATTGTGATTCCGTCTAATCAGTTATACTGTAAATCAGAAATTATAAATCCAGAAATTATCAATTTATAATAATCATATTATGATTTAAATTTATTTTACATATGTTGATACCGTTCGTCCCAGTGGATGGATCAGACTGGTCCAAGCTCCCCAAAGCCAAGCCCAGAAGATCGAGCCCACCGGATATCCTGCAAACAAGTTCAACGGGGAACGGGGTAGTCCCCCAGTGAACCCTCCGACGATCAAGTTAGGAAGAGAAGTGGAGTATATGGGAGAGGATTCGAGATAGAGAACTTAACCTTTTTTCTTGTCTACAACGTTCGCTTATATCCTTTGGTAATCATTTTGCTGTCCCTACTGACCTGCTCTCCTTGCCGAAAGCCTATGCTGTAGCTCGCCTTGCTCAGGGTAAGGGGGTCCTATTCCGGCGGAGAGGTGTTGTCGTAATAAATGCTGTGATGGGCTGCATTAATGGTGATGTGCAGTGTTAATAACTTTGCAGATCTTTGTTTGCTGATGTGGTTCATTCTTCTCTTGCCGTGTGTCTGAATGTCATTGGCTCTTTGTGTCATGTTGGACTCCAGCTGTCCTGGACCTCGTCAGCTGGGTTATGCACTGTGCTTCAAGTGATGGGCCGTGGGTGGTTCATGGCCTTTATGGGCTTATACACATCAGTAGTCCCCCAGTCCCGAGTGCAGCTTTAGTCCAATGAAGGGATTATGAGTGACATAGATGAGTGTGTTAGGGATTGGCCGGATGGAGGTCGACCGGGAAGAAGGGGGGGCTGACCACGATGAGGGCTGACCGCAATGTGGGCCGACTGGGAGGCCGATCGTGAGGAGGGCTGACCGAGGGGAGGGCCGACCGCGGTGTTGACCGAGGGGAGGGCTAACCACGGTGTTGACCGAGGGGAGGGCCGACCGCGGTGTTGGCCGAGGGGGAAGGCTGATCGCGGGAAAGGCCGACCGCGATATGGACCGACTGGGAGGCCGACCGCGAGGAGGGCCGACCGCGAGGGCTGACCGAGGGGAGTTAGCCGAGCGGGAAGGTTGACCGCGGGGAAGGCCGACCGTGATGTGGATCGACTGGGAGGCCGACCGCGAGGAGGGCTGACCGGAGGGCTGATCGAGGGGGGGCCGACCGCGGTGTTGGCCGAGCGGGAAGGCTGACCGCGGGGAAGGCCAACCGCAATGTGGACCGACTGGAAGGCTGACTGCGAGGAGGGCCGACCGGAGGGCTGACCGAGGGGAGGGCCGACCGCGGCGTTGGCCGAACGGGAAGGCTGACCGCGGGGAGGGTGGGGTGGAGGGGTGTAGGGCTCAAGACGCGGCGGGCCACGTGGTGAGTTGAAGTGGAAAAGACAAGGTAAGGGGAGGGGACAGTGGATCGTGGACGTACACGTGGCCACATCCCGTAGGGGGTGAAGATTAGGCGTTGGATCAGAAATGAAACGGTAAGTCATTATGGTTGTTGAAGAGACAGTTTTGGCGGATGATTTTGAAAAGTTTTCAAACTGGCGGAAATTAATTGGGATCCTTGGAATACGGGCAAACCGTGGGCTTTCGGCATTATTCGATTTACCTACCTGGTTACGAAAAATCAAAATATTCCAAGTGTGAATTCCTTTGTTGCTCACAATACACCTCTGCAACACTTTTGCGATTTCCTTGCTCCTGCCGTCGAAGCGATTCGCAAATATACCATAGAAATGGTCGAAGAAGGGAGTGCAATTGTTAGGGTGGACTCGCTTAGGGATGACGATGCTGTGGAGCTAGCGGCACAGTATAGGACAGAGAGGGTGGGGGAGTCGGTGGTACGACCCCGCGGTTCCATCATAATAGCGGCGCCAAAGCCAATCAGCCAGGCGGAACCAGATCACTGGCATACGAAGGCTGACAAATCCACAATTACTGGGACGGAGTTGGAGGTTATCTGCGAAAAATACCAAATCCCTGGGGAAGTGGAGCTATTGCTGCCAACATCAACGGAAAGGCCGTCCGACGCCAGGCCAGGGGAGTTTTCTCTGTATGAGGAAGCTCTGAAGGGTGGGTTGAGGTTGCCGCTGCCGCAAGTGGTGGTGGATGTGCTCAATCGTCTGGAGGTAGCACCGGGGCAGCTAATGCCCAACGCATGGAAGATCTTGCTGGCCTGCGCAAGTGCTTGGCCGAAAGCGAATGGAGGGGAGGCCATGACAGTGGACAAATTCTTTGCATGTTATAAGGCCTCGGGGCAGCAGGAGACGTGGGTCACTCTGCAGGCATCAGCGGGGAAAGGGTTGGTGGCGGGGTTACCGTCGTCGATCAAAAAGTGGTGACCACGATGGTTCTACGTGTCTGCCAATGGGGGGCTGGGAGTGCACACCATTTGGAAAGTACCCATCCGGTCGGTGGAGCCGAAATTAGGGACAACTGCGGAGGGGAGGGTGAAGAGGGTGAAGGAGTGGAGGGAGAAAGAAAACGCCAAATGGGACGAGCTCGTGCAGCCGTCGGCATTGTTTGAGGTGGGGTTGGGGCCGAAACCAAGTAGTGGGGACCTCGACCGAGCAGAGTTGGAGGCGAGGAGAAAGGCTTAAGAGGCGGAGGATTAGGCCATTCTGGCAAAAGCCCAACAATTCAAAGAGTCCCAGGCCGACCGACCACCAAAACCAGTTGCGAGGGAGAGGATTCGACCTCGCCCCAAACCCTTGGAAGAGAAAAACTTAAGCGAGTTTGTGCCACGGCCGCCCCCAACAGACCCATTGAAGGAGAGGTCTTTGAGGGAGGTGGAGGCGTTGGGCGTGGGGAAGAAGAAGAAAAGGGTGAGGCAGAGTGAGGAAGTGCCTGCCCAGAAGAGGAAGAGGGAGACAGGTGCAGAGGAAACCAGTGTTGGTAAGGGGGGAGAAGTGGAAGGGGTCCCAAGGAGGGTAGGTGGCCCAGAGGCGGTGGAAGTTGGTTCAGAGGGGATAAAGGTTGTGCCAGTGGTGGCGACGGTCGCCGTAGGGATCGCAGAGGCCGCCCCCGAAGGGCAAGTGGGGAATGAGGTAGCTGGCCCAGAGCCAAGGAGGGAAGAACAGCCCGAGGGGGGTCCTACACCTCAAGCAGGGGGGGTTAGTCTAAATACGGCGATCTACCATGCTCGTGCGGTGGCGGGGCGGCTGGAAGGGGAAGAAGGCCTAGCCAGGGCAGGAGCAGACCATTTGGTAGGGGTGGTAGAAGAGGCAGCCTTGCGCTCGGCATCCAGATTCAACGAGGCTGAACTGCTAAGGGGTTTGTACTCCGCTCAAATGGAGGTAACCACCTTAGCGGGGGCTCTGCTGAGGAAGGCGGGGGCTGCCAAACTCAAGGCAGATGAGGCCAGGGCTCAATTTGCCAAGTTAAAGAAGAAGAGTGCAAGTTGGGAAAGTGCCCATACTGAGTTGCAAGCAGTTAAGGTAGAGCTGGAGGACACACGCCGCCAGGTTGTGTCGCTCGGGTTCCAGTTTGCTGGCGAGCAGAAGAAGGTGAAGGAGGCCCAAAGAGCTTGCGCCGTCGCGGTTGAGCGACATGAAGAGGCCATGAGTAGTAACGAAGAGCTGGTCAGGCAAAAAGATGAGGCCGATGGCAAAGTGGGCAATCTCCAGAAGGAGCTGGAGGGAGAGCGCGCCAAGGCAGTGGGGGAGAAGGAGAGGCTTCAGAAGGAGTTGAAAGTAGAGAGAGTGCAGGCGATGGCGGAGAAAAAGAGCTTGAAGAAAGAGTTGGAGGCAGAACGGGCAAAGGCTGCGTTAGAGAGATCGGCCCTGCAGAAAGAGCTGGACGAAGAAAGGGTAAAGGCAGCCTCTGAAAGGGCGGCTTATCCCGATCTGTGCGTCGCAGCGGTGGAGCAATTCAAAGGGTCAGCCGAATTTCAGACGGCGGTTGATGCCGCGGTTGCGAGTAGCCTGGCGGGGCAAGAATCTGGGGGGGCGGGCCCATCGAGGACGACCGCTGGAAGCAGAACTTACGCAGAGGTGATTGCAAGCTTCCAGCAGTCTGACTTTTATAAGCATGAAATGGCTGAGTACTGGGACAGTGGTTGGAAGATGTTCAAACATAGAGCCGAAGAGCTGTTCCTAGGCTTGGACCTTAGTAGTGTAACGATTGGTGAAGACGATGTGGCCCAAACCCCCCTGGATGAGGGCATTGAAGAGGAAGACCTCCTCTCCAGTGGGGAGGAGTAACTGGGGAGAAAGAGACACTTTGTTGTTTTTGTTTTTTTTTTTGTAATGAATATTTGTATATGAACTGCTGTAATGAACTTTTACATAAAGTTGTGAATGAATAAAATTTCGTTTGATTGTCATTTGATTGTTTCTGTTTGTGTATCTGAGATGAATGAAGCGTGGGCGTAGTGTCCATAGAACTCCTGGTTAATAAGAGTGAAATTTAAACTTGTAATAAAGACTGAATGCAGACTAAAGTTGAGAACGCCACAAAGCAAAGTGAGACTTAAAATGATAAGCCTGTGAACTTTTTTTTTTATTTTTAAAAGTTGATAAGAAGGTCTTTGGAATTTGACTAAGTAAAGAGTGTTGTGAAGACTTGGACCTGGAATTGTGACTAAGTGTGACTATTAATTCCACACGTGTGAAGTTTTGCATGGGTGGTTTTGACCGAGCCCAATATGTTAGGCCTGGTCGAGTGCTTCACGTTCAGTCCGGATGGGGTCTTCAGCGCTCGGTCTGGCTGAGTGTGTTAACGGTTGGACTGCCTGAGGCGGCTCTTTCTCAGTCTGGCTGAGGCATTTAGTGCTCGGTCTGGCTGAGGCGTTAAGTGCTCAGTCTGGCTAAGACTTGTAATGCTCTGTCTGGCTGAGGCTTTTAGTGCTCAGTCTGGCTGAGGCTTTGAGTGCTCAGTCTGGCTGAAGCTTTTAGTGCTTGGTCTGGCTGAGGCGTTAAGTGCTCAGTCTGGCTGAGGCTTTTAGTGCTCAGTCTGGCTGAGGCTTTTAGTACGGAGGCTTTTAATGCTGCAAATAAGAATGTTACTGAGACAACATATAGATAGCTGAGATATATAATCAAGAAGTTACATTGCGTGGGGGAATATCAAGAATGTGTGAGTTTCCCGAAAAGAAAATATAGTGACTGAGCAATACAAAAATAGGAGCTTTATTGAAAGTAACGTTTAAGGTGTTCGGCGTTCCATGGGTGGGGGAGGTCTCGACTTTCCATGTCCTGAAGTCGGTAGGTGCCTGGTCAGGGTCGAGCTTTCACAATGTAAGGTCCCTCCCATTTGCTTGCTAATTTACCCTCGGTCGGATTTCTGGTAGCAAGGGTTGCTTCTCTCAGGACAAGATCCCCTACAGTGAACTCCCTTGGTCGGACCTTGCGGTTGTAGTGTGTTCTCATTTTCTGTTGGTATGAGGCCAGTCGGACAGCGGTGGTGTCTCTGAGTTCTTCAATTAGGTCCAGGTCTGCCCGACAGAGTTCTTCAGCTAGTGCTAGATTCGAATGTAAAACCCTGGGGGTAGGCAGACCGACTTCGACTGGGATAACCGCCTCAGCACCGTATGTTAAGCGGAAAGGGGTTTCCCTAGTGGGAGTCCGAGCTGTAGTTCGATAAGCCCAGAGTACATTTGGAAGCTCCTCAGCCCAAAGTCTCTTAGCAGCTTCTAGCTTGGTTTTGATGATCTTCAGAAGAGAATGGTTGGTGACCTCAACTTGGCCATTGGCTTGGGGATGACCGGGGGAAGAGAAGCAGGGCTGAATCTGCAGGTCCGAACAGAACTTTCTGTATTTGGCGTTGTCGAATTGTTTACCGTTGTCGGAGACGATGGCCTGGGGGATGCCAAACCTGTAAACGATTGATTGCCAGATAAACTTGGTCGTGTTCCGTTCGGTAATGATGGTGAGGGGTTCTGCCTCTACCCACTTGGTGAAGTAATCAATGGCGACGATTGCGAACTTGGTTTGACCTCGGCCGGTGGAAAGTGGACCGACCAGGTCGATTCCCCATTTGGCGAATGGGTAGGGGCTGCAAAACGTGATCAACTCTGTAGGAGGAGTATGGGGGATGTTGGCAAAGCGCTGACACTTGTCACATTTGAGCACGAAATCAGCCGTGTCTTGGTTGAGAGTTGGCCAGAAATATCCCGTGCGAAGTATCTTGTGGGCCAGGGACCTGTCGCCCGAGTGATTACCGCAGATACCCTCATGAATTTCTTGCATCACATAAGTTGCTTGAGTCGGATTGAGGCACCGCAGATAGGGGCGTGAGTACAAGATGCCATCGACAAGGATGTAATTGGACAATCGTACCCTGATTTTGGCGGCTTGCTGGTGGTCATCTGGGAGTTCCCCTGCTGTCAGAAATCGAAAGATATCCGATGCCCAAGGGATGGGCTCAATTTGGAGGAATTGTACTTCATGTTGGTCGGGGGAAATGGCGGGGTGGATAGGTATTCGAGGCGGACACCCCTGCTGAGGGCGGACTGGTCTGCAGAAGCCAGCTGGGCCATCTCATCTGCCTTAGAGTTCTCTGCCCTAGGAATGTGCTTGATGTGGAAGGTATTGAAGAGGCGAACATGGGGGAGTGTGAGGTCCCTGTAAGTTTGCATCGTGCCCTCATTGGCGTCGAATTCGCCCGTGATCTGTCCGACGATGAGCTAAGAGTCGCTGAGCACTCGGATGTGGCTGACACCGATGTCCCTGGCTAGGCGAAGACCTGCTATTAGTGCCTCATATTCGGCCTCATTGTTACTGGCCTCAAACAAGAAGCGGAGCGCACATTTCAAATATCCACCCTTAGGGCTGGTGAGAATGAGGCCAGCCCCACTACCTTGCCTACGGGATGATCCGTCGACGTTGAGAGTCCAAGAGTGAAGGACTTCTGGCTCGATGGGAGCTGGCAGGGGTGGAGGGGCAGTGGTTGGGGTAGGATTAGTGAATTCCAAGATGAAGTCGGCGATAGCCTGTCCCTTAATTACTGTCCGAGGTCGGTAAGAGATGTCAAGCTGGCTGAGTTCCACTGACCACTGCATAAGTCTTCCGGAAAGTTCTGGTTGCTGCATGACCTTCTTCAAGGGTTGGTCGGTAAGGACCACTATGGAATGGGCTTGGAAGTAAGGACGGAGTCGTCTAGAGGCGGTGACCAAGGCCAAGGATAATTTTTCTAACAGGGGGTAGTTCTGCTCTGCTCCCCTGAGAGCCCGACTGATGTAGTAGACCGGTCGTTGGACAGAGTCGTCTTCCCTGATAAGAGCTGCACTGACTGCGGTGCTTGAGACGGCTAAGTAGAGGAAGAGGGACTCGCTCGTAATTGCTTGTGAAAGAAGAGGTGGATTGGCCATGCTCTGCTTTAACTGCTGAAAAGCCTCTTCAGATTCAGTTGTCCATTCAAAAGTTTGCCGAAGAACTTTGAAGAATGGTAGGCACTTATCTGTTGCGCGGGAAATGAAACGGTTGAAGGCTGCAACTCGGCCAGTGAGTCTTTGAACCTCCTTGACCGTCCTGGGAGACTGCATCTCAATCAAGGCCTTGATCTTTTCAGGGTTAGCTTCAATGCCCCGCTGACTGACCATAAAACCCAGAAACTTCCCAGATCCTACGCCGAAGGCGTATTTCTCTGGGTTGAGCTTCGTTTGGTACTTGCGTAGCGTGGCGAAGGTCTCCCGCATTTCGATCAGGTGATCAGTGGAGAGTTTGCTCTTAACTAGCATGTCGTCGACGTATACTTCCATATTCCGACCTAT
>NW_021025068.1:18250-49701 GCF_004153795.1 Camellia sinensis | reverse complement strand
TGTCAGCGTTTGTCTCTCAAGATATGACGGTTGAAACCAACTAATGCAGAAGCACATTCTGAATAGTTTCAGCAAACTTGATAATAGTTGCACTCCCTCTAACAAGAACCAAAGAAGGGGCTTGCAAAAGAATATAATAGAAAATTTTTCTTTGGTGGAAAAAAAAAAATCTCGCCAAAATTATTTTTCTACGTTGGAGAGAAAAGATCTCTATTTATACAAGTATGCATGGCAATCCCTAGCCATAAAGGCTATACATTAATAGGGCCATCAATACCACTAACCAAGGCCATCAACTCTAGCCATTAGGGTTACAGTTACAAATGTTGAAAACCTATGACCACTAATATGACCATCAACTCCATCATCAAAAGATGAGAGTTTTATACATGCAATCTCATTGGTTTATTTCTGGTGTCAATTTATTATTTTAATTCTAAGTGAACCAATTTTACCTTGAAATTTTTTATATTGTGTTAATTGAATTGATAATATCTTATAGAAATTAGATTGAAATTAAAGGAGGAAAGCATTTAAATTACAACTTTAAACTGATTGAGAAATTGATATCTATATTTAAATGGCTCATTCTCTTTTGAATTAACTATTTTGTCATTTATTTTTGTTATTTTTTTTAACGAATGTTATCCATTAAACTAAATAAATCCAAATTTAAACATTAAAAATAAAATTACATAATTAAATTGATATAAATAATAAATTAGAGTGTCCACATATATAAATTATTTAATTTTTTCAAAAATATTAGAGATTATAAAATTTTTGTCAAATGTCTCACATGAATGTTTACGTGATGTGAATCCTATACTCATATAAAAATTTAGTAAAAATTTTAATAAAACATTTAATATATGTACTATTAGTTTAATTTTTCAAAAATGATTTAGATCTTTAAAAATAGATCTCTAATAGAGTATTAATTTAACTTTTACTTGACTATTTTTTTTTTTTCTAATAAGTGAACAGCTCATTAAAATTAGACTATAGTGTAACTAGAGAGACTGTAGTGTAACAGCTCTAGTTAGAGTTCTACGGCGTGACTGTTAATTTTTTTATCATGGAAGTCATGATAATAAGTCATCATGTACAAGATGAGTCAAAGACTAAAACGCACGTTCTATGGCTAAACTTGCCCAATACACTTTCACCTAATGCGTTGGCCGTGGACATCACGTTCATTATCCAAAACCTTCTTATTCCTCTATGTGGTAAAGCAAGGCACTTGTAACTGTTAATGAAAAAAGATGTTGAAAAATATTAAAGTATAATATCAATTTCTATTCATACAAAAAGTAAATATTATTGTCATTAATTTGTTAAGTAATATGAATTCTGATAAATATTGACTATTGATAACTCGATAGAGGATCTAATCAAACTTTAGAAGGTATTTTAATATTTCTACACTTGTATTTTATTGGGCTAATTTCTATGTATTTATAGTTAAGAGGTATACAGTTATCTTGTATTTTTTAATTCTTTGATCATAGTAAAAACAATAACAATTGTGGACATACCTCGAATCACATAAATCATTGTGAGTTGTATGTGCGCTTGATTTTTCATTTCTTATTCTTATTTCTGTTTTTGTTCCACATCTCACCAATGTTGATTAGATTTATCAAGTCCTAACAACTAACCAAAAAAATATATAGTAACTATTATTATATGAAGGCATATGAAGGTATCATCAATATTTTATTTTTATTTTTTTTATGATATAAAAAGTATTGATATTACATCAAAATTTTAAATAATATATTTCTTAATAAATGTGATCAAGTAACTAGTTAAAAAATTATTTTTCATTATATTGCATAGTTTAGCTTTGACAAACTTCATAATGAAAAAGCATGATCCATTGTGTAACTAAAATTTAAAAAAATTAACGTAAGATGAATCTCTTGGTATTTTTCCATAATAATACAAGAAAAAAATATAAAATAAATTAAATAGAAATGATAAAACAATTTTTTTTATTAAAGGATGAAATACAAAATAGACGACACAACTAAATACAAAAGTAATTTAGATTACATTACTAAAAGAACAAATTATTAACATGAATAACTAAAGATTAGAACTCGTCGAGGTAAACTAAATTCTAAAAAATTAAAGAACAAATAAACAAAAAAAGAAGCAAATAGAAGCATGTGTAATATATACCACAATTTTCTTAAAACAGATTCACTGTCTCTCGATGGATGCTGGAGATATGCCAACGTTTGTCTCCCAGGATATAACGGTCCAAACCAACTAATGCAGAAGCACCTTCTGAATAGTTTCAGCGAACTTGATAATAGTTGCACTCCATCTAACAAGAACAAAAGAAGGGGCTTGCAAAAGAATATAGAAAATTTTTCTTTGGTGGAAAAAAAAAAATCTCTCCAAAATTATTTTTCTAAGTTGGAGAGGAAAGGCCTCTATTTATACAAGTATGACAATCCCTAGCCATATAGGCTATACATTAATAGGTCCATCAATACCATTAACCAAGGCCATCAACTCTAGCCATTAGGGCTACAGTTACAAATGTTGAAAACCTATGACCACTAATATGACCATCAACTCCATCATCAAAAGATGAGAGTTACAAAAGTCTAAACCTCCCATGTGCTTAAAATATACAAATAAATATGTATATAATGATGGTTGAATAAATCAACTAAATTGGTCATAAAATGGATACTTATATTGGGTTTTAACCCGATCCAAGCCTAATTCTCAAACACATGCACAAGCTAAGCCCAATATAGCATAGCTTAGCCCAAGTTTAAGATTAAATCCAAGACCAAACCCAGCATATACACAAGCACAAGCCTAGGCCCAGTCCAAACTAAGACTAAGTCCAAATTTAAGTCAAGCTTTATTAATGCCTACTTTATGAGATAATTCTCATTCAGAACTCAATGGTTTTGGCTCATTATTTTTGTATTGTAATATTCTGCAATTTTCTCACTTAAGAGAATACAAAACCACTCAAATCCACATCAACTGACGGTTAGGTCATACTTTAATTTCAAATTAAAATTACCCAAAAATCATTATTTCCCAACAGAATCAATATAACAACAAAAAGATAACTCGTTTAACAAACATTGTTAAATTTGATTCACTCATTTTCAAGAATATTATCTCAAACACAACCAATATCTCTCTTGTCAAAATATGAACAAATGCAATTGATGACAATAAAAAGAACGTTAACAAATTAAATTGTAATAATATATACACATAATATATATATATATATATATATATAAGATATAGATGGCGCATCATAATTGGACACAATATAAGGGGGATAAACAAATAAAGACAAATACAAAAAATAGAAGGAATGGAGAACAATTTATAGGTATATAAGAGTTTGTAAATAAAATAAAATAAAAGGAATAGTGACCAATATTTTGGATAGTGAAACTCTATTTGTCTGGTTTCAAGTTCAAAATCAGTTTTATGAAAAATATAAATTAATTTAACAAAAATAAATAGAGAAAACCCTTCATAAATAATATCTTTCTTAATAAATGGAATCTATATGTCCTAGCATTTTTGCTTATCTATACAAATTATCTTAACTTGTTTGTCCCATAATTGGATAGATAAACGTGTCAACTGATAGACACGTCAATTTGAACAACTTATTTGCCCAAATTGAATCCATATATCCTAGTATTTTTTGTTATTTGTGCAAATTATTTTAACTTATTTGTCTTATATTTTGGACAAAGAGACATGTTAATAGATAGACACGTCAATTTGAACCGATGGTACGTAAAATTAATTTTGAATTTGTTCCATAATTTGGACAGATAGACACGTGAAGTCGAACAATTGGGAATTTGTCCCATAATTTGGACAAATAAATATGTCAATTTGAATAGATGATACGTGTAGAGAGAGAAAATATGAGCCCAACCCCAAGTCCATTAACGTTAGCCTAAGAAATGAGACAGACCCATAATAGTTCTCTAAGCCCATAAATGATAGTAGACAACAGATTGATACAACTCAGGCACATGAAGGGCAGACAAGCATAAAGATATCCTTCTGGAAGGATATCTGCAAATCAAATGACGAGTGTTGGATTGAACTTCAATCCAATGATTGGAGGCATGAGTTAGAAAAAACAGAGACACGTGTTGGGCCTAATAGGATCAACCACATCTTATGGATATAATGTTTGACAAGTTGGCCACTAACGCCTGACATAATCCTAGCTGTCCATACGAAAAAGATCTATGATCAAGGATAAAAAGTAATTTGGCAATTTGCCAGCTAGAGCCAGACAATGGTAGAACCCTCCGATCAAAAGACGATTGGACAAACGAGATTTAAACCAAGTAGCTATAAAAAGACAAGTAGGTAAAGCACACAGGGGAGCTAAATGAAGAACCCTCTTGTTGAGGATACTAACTCTGCAGATACTAACTCTGCAGAGTTACCTACTCAGCTCATAGATCAGTTTCCAGTTCAACAGATCAAGACAGCTCAAAGAGGTCAAGGAGCTAGCTGAGGCCCTCACTGTATCATTCCTGTGCTGCAGCTATATCTGAACTTTGCTTCAGTTAGTTAGATAGTTTGTTAGGTGGTTAGTTAGTTAAGAGTTTGTTATCTTCTTCTTGTATATATAGAGAGGGCTACTGGATATTTGTATATGATTGAAATTGAGTTGAATAACAAAATGATAAATACTTGTTCTGTGTTTTTCTTCACCTCTTTTAAATACAATCACACATATCTGTATGGCCGATTAATATACTGGCTTGATCATTGAAGGGTCCTCCCAACCAAATCAAGTTGGGGGTGATTACTAACATTTGGTTTCTTTTTGCAGAGAAGAAATGAGGGACACGTCATCTCGCTTTTCTTATAAAGATAATTTCACCTCCCACATTACATAATATTAATTTTGAATTTGTCCCTTAATTTGGACAGATAGAAACGTGTGGATCTACAACTTGCGGCTGTCCTTACGGACCCAAACAAAAATTGCATGGATCTATGGCTTAAGTCCATAAAATGGATTTATGGACTAAAAAAGATATTTTAAAAATTTTTATTGCCCTCAATAAATGTAAAATCATATAAAAATATTGATTTTTTATTTATTATTTTCTACTGATGAGTTGTATCACTGCTACACTTACACCACCAATCTACTCAACTGTGCTTCAATATCAGAATTGCTCTGAGATCTGGTCTTCTCTGAACAAGAGATTTACGTCTCTGTCTCGGCCTCATATCCATCAATTGAAGAACAAGTTGAATCTTGTTTCCAAGAAATTTTACTATAAATATTAAATACTAATATAGTAGTCCTTTAAATTAGGTTCGCAGCCGCCACCTGCGTGTGTCATCAGTTTTGTTTCTTTTGGTTTCTTGGAGGAGAGGTAAGAAGATTTTTATCATCACCCTTGTTAATATTTTTTTTAATAATATTTTCATTACAGTGAATAAATGTTGACTTTGAATAGTCTTCAGTTTAGCCACCTTATAATGTGAAGAATATAATAGGCAAATAAATTGTTTGGAGGCCACACAAAGAAATTCACCTAACATGGACCATGTCTACCTCCGATGGACACACCAGCTTTATTGGACCTAAGAATTGTTGGGTGGCAGTAATACTACACGGAGGATTAAACACAGAATGAACGAAGATATTTTATAAATGGTGGGTCTCATCTTCTATACATTTAGGTAGTGTTTGATAAAATTAAAAATTAAAAATTAAAGACTAAAAAATATTAAAAAATGAATGTTGAATTTTTTAAGTTAAAAAGTTATTTGATAAAAAATTAAGTGTTGAACTAAAAATAAGTTATTTGATATGTATAAGAGTAAATTTGAAATTTATTATTTTCAAATTGTATATTTTAATTTTTATATTGCGATGGTGGTGATAGTAAAATGATAGTGATGATTATGAAAATAATGATAATGGTGATAAAAGTGATGGTATAGTAAATCATAGGTTGTTTAATGATGCTGCGGCTTGATGCTGCTGCTGTGGGTCTTTTTGCTGTTGTTAGATGATACCAAATATATGCAGCTTAGGGGTTTGGTGTGGGTAGTTCAGGGGGTTGCTGAGACTGTGTTGTTTTGGGCCTTTTTACGTACTGTTTTGGTTTCTTTCTTGTATGTTTGATTGGTCCCTCTCCAATTTTGGGTTTGCTGCTGACATATGATTGGGTTAGTCTTTCAGTGCCAACCTAGTTGAGATTGTTGTGGCTAGCTATGATACTCGATGCACTTCTCCCCCTTTATTGATGGTTGTTTTTAGCTTTTCATCAATAAAGTGTTCTGTTACTGATTAAAAAAAAGTGATGGTATAGTAGTGATGGCATGATGGTGGTGATGGGGGTGGTAGTGGTGTGGTGGTGATGGTAGTGGTGGTATAGCATGGTAGTGGGTAGTGATGGTAATGGTGGTATGGCATGGTAGTGGGGATGGTAGCAAGGTGGCATGATGGTGATGGTGATGGTGATAGTGGTGGTGGTGGTGATGATGATGAGTTTATAATAGTGTATATCAATATTCATGTTTAATATTTATAAATTCAGTCATAATTAAATAAGTTTTATATGATTTTAAAATTTTCTTAAATTTTAACTTACATTTTAAGAAAGATTTAAAATTTTAGATGATATCAATTGTGATTATTAAACGAAATTAATTAATTATCACTTAATACATTCAATTTTAAATGTTAAATTATTATGTTATCAAACTAGACATTTTAGCAAGTCTTTAAAATTTTAAATAATATCAATTGTGATTATTAAATAAGATTAATTAATTAATACATTTAATTTTAAAAGTTGAATTTTATTAGGTTATCAAACACATGGCTCTCTCTTCGGGTGGAGTTACATTTTACGTACACAAATTTTGGGACGACTTTTACGAGGCAAAACAAGAGATTATTCACGTTAGGAGGTATATAATGTGGACGTAAGTTAAAATTTTATCGTGAAAGTTATAAACTGTAAAATTAATTTTGTTTTTTTTTTTTTTCTTTTCCAGAAAATTTTATAATACACATTACACTTTGATATGTATATCATATACTCTAATTATTATATTTGTTGTCTGTGCCCTCGTTTGGTAATTGGGCATTTTTGGTTTTTTTCACTAAATTAGTCATAAAAAGATAAAATAAGTTAAAAAGCCAGTAAGATAAAATGTCATATTCAAAATATAATTATTTCACTTTTTCTTTTACAAACATTAAAAAAAGTCAATTCGAACGAATTTTTTAG
The DNA here is from genome assembly GCF_004153795.1 of Camellia sinensis. Classification (NCBI taxonomy): domain Eukaryota; kingdom Viridiplantae; phylum Streptophyta; class Magnoliopsida; order Ericales; family Theaceae; genus Camellia; species Camellia sinensis. Next base: position 42,412 of record NW_021025068.1, on the reverse strand, counting down.
TCTGGACTAAAATAGCCAAAAAACCAACTCAACTTCCCAAATGAAGTTATTTTGATTATGATAAAAAAATATTTTTGGTTATACATTACGTGCTGTATGGTTACGAATTTTTTTTTCTTTTCTTTTCATTTTTTAGTTATGATTAAAAGTAATTTAGTCATGACATTTGTAGTAATCAATATCACAAATACTATAACTTGTATATAAAGGGTGTATATTCTAGATAACCGTTTTTTTGTAATAGAAGCCATACTTTTAACCCCAAGGGCTCACTGGTGGACGAAGCCTAGGACCTAGGGGTTTGCTCTCTCCAAAGTTTTAGATTCAACTCCTTTCGCCAATATCAAAAACTCTTGGGGTCACAGACTACAAGACTTAACCCTCATTTGAAAGGTTTGTTCAGATTGTAGGAATTTAATCTAATGCATGCAAATTGACTCATGATACGTTACCTAACCAAAGAAGAAAAATTAATATTAATAAAATAAAGTTATACTTTTATGCGATAACCACCAAAAAAAAAAAAAAACATATATATATATATATTTGTTTGTGATGGGCATATACTTTTTATAGCGAGTTTAAAAACAATTACCTTATACAAATGTTTACTTAAAAAAAAAAAACTTTTTACGATAAAAAGTAGAAAAAATTATTAGAAAGCTCATATGGGAATCAGTTACTCCAACAGTTTCATGGATTTTCTAATACACTTATAGATCCTCTTTGTTTTGACAACGTTATCATGAGATCCTATTTTAAATTTAGGTATGATTTGGTGGGCATTTTTACCCTTCCTCATTGAGAGATACCATCTTAGGGAAGTTGAATCCAATTGTTGGATCATTTCCCCGTTATTCCAACGTAACAACGTAACACACTAAAAGGCTCCTTAGTGTGCTTTTAAAAAACGTAACACTCCTCAATATAACACTGAAAGACTCATCCAATACTCCAACATAACACACTAAAAGATCTCTTAGTATATTTTTCTCAAATGTAATACTTCAATAACATAACACTCCAACGTAACACACTAAACAACTTCTTAGTATACTTTTTACAAACGTAACACACCTCTGATGTAACATGCTGAAAAACTCCTCTAACGTAACACACTACTGTCACGACCCGCTCCTCGTACTCAAAGGTTAAGTATCGTGATGACCAGTAACTGAAGTTACCTCTGGCCAATTCTTAAACAAATTATTAAACACGAGTGGAAAAAAATATTTAAGTGAGGGTACCAAAATAATCATTGGAGCTTCTATTTAATGAAATTGTCAGAGCTGAACTATGTCTACAAAGTGCTTTGTGCCTACCCCACACGCTGGCCCTGACATGTCACCTGAAAATGGTAAACAACTATAAGCATATAGTAGAATGCGAAACATTATACTAAGAGCATAAGGGCATAAAATTCACCATGGATAATTGTTGGCTAAACAAGGCTTGATATTAAAATACAGAGTATATAATACAGAGATCATTTTACATATAATACAGAAATCATATAAACAAAATAGTCATAACCACAGTACAGAATAGAACAAAACAGATATATGGACTCAAAAGGTAGCTTGTACGAACTCTAGAGGTGGCTACCACCATAGTGTAGCACTTAGCTTCGTATAACACTTTGCTCCACACCAAAAATCATAATCATGGTACAGGACAGAACAGATGTATGGACTCAAGAAGTGGCTTGTACGAACTCTAGATGTGGCTCCCACTATAGTGTAACACTTAGCTCCGTATAGCACTTTGCTCCATACCAAAAATCAGAATGTCAATGGATCCATAACAGACAGAGGGTCACAAAGTGACTAATCAGAGGGCCAATGGTTATTTAAGTCGCTCAAGGCATGAGACTCCAGTGGTGGTACTTACAAAACATAATTATTTATAAAATCATTGTCAGCTAATTATTAAAATTTAAACAAATATATCCATGTGTTTCAATTTAAGTAAAATGTAATCGTAATATTAATATAATTTATAAAACATAAATTGAGTAAAATAAATTATGATAACTCAAAACATATGTAAAATATATTATGATAACTCAAGGTATAATATAACCCACCTTAAAATTAATACCTTACTATTTCTTCTTTACTTCTAATATTTCTTCCCTTTTTCTTGCTTGTCTCACCTCAATCATCTCCTCCCTATTTAGAGAGGCAATCCGTGAGCCCCAAGCCACACACCAAATGCTTCTCCCCTAAGCATATCCAACAGTGACTCACTAGTCTACACCTATGTATGCCTATATTATCCTAGGCCACGTGCCATTGCTTCGGTTTGTCTCTTTATATATATATATATATAATCCATTACACTTTATATCATATTTTATTTTTACAAAATATTTAATTAAACATTTAAGGTTTTCCTTATTTATAATTAAATAATACTACTAATATATAATTTAAGAGACAATAACTTAAATTTTCGAGTTGTTACAACTATACTAAGAAACTTTTTAGTATATTTTTTTCAAATGTAACACTCCTCAAGAAATACACTAAAAAACTTCTTAGTATACTTTTTACAAATGTAACACTCCAACTTAACACACTAAAGACTACTTAGTGTACTTTTCTCAAATCTAACATTCTGATGTAACACTAATACACTAAAATCTCTTTAGTGTACTTTTCACAAACATAATGCTCTTCCAACATAACACACTGAAAAACTCTTCCAACGTAACATTTCAATGTAACATTATACTAAAAATATGCTTAGTGTACTTTTCACAAACGTAATATACTAAAAAACTCCTCCAATGTAACACTCAGACATAACACACTAAAAGTCTCCTTAGTGTACTTTTTCTAAACATAATACTTCAATGTAATACTAACACACTAAAAAACTCTTTAGTGTATTTTTTTCCAAACGTAATACTCCAACGTATCTCCCCAAATGTAACACTCCAAGTGATGGGCAAATGAGTCATTACACATCCAAAAGGATTAAATGGATCACAAGAAAAAATATAGGATTATATGGATCACAAGTTCAAAATATGAGACTTATTAGTCAATCTCTCATTTTAAGTAGTTTTACATAATATTTTTCATATATATAATACTAATTTGTAATAAATTTCATATCATAAATCTCTCACACTAATTTTACTTTGATATTTTATTAGAGGTAAAAGAACATATTTGTATTAATCATAACATAACAATTTCAAAAGTGGGTTATAAATTTGAAACCGCAAATCAAACTAAACCGTGATTAGCAGGCAGATCGATGTTAATTGGGTAATATTTTGCCCAACTCTAATTTAACCTATTCATTTTGTAAAATGGGCGATATTTGCACAACTCTAATTTAAAATACTCCTTTTGTAAAGTCCTTGGAAGGGAAAATGTATTTTTAAAATAGATCATTTATTCTTTTGGTGATAAACGCGACAAATTAAATATGATACAATTATCAAATTGATTTTTTTTTTAATGGGTAATATACACAAAAAATTCTAGAAAATGAATGATTAAAATAATTAAAACATGTCCCGCAATAAATCTTACGGACCTAAACAATACTCTCTAGTCTAAATTTGGAAGGAAGAGACAATCCAATCCCTTTTCATTTAACAACAGCACGCATGGCACAATCATTTGTTGTTTCAAAAGACAAAAGTTGATTAATTCTCATCACAGTCGTGGTCATACGAGGTATAATGAGGATGCCAATATGAAATCAGTACAAACAAAAAATGAAAACCTGCTCTTTGTTTGCTTATTTGATCAAGAAAGTAAGTTGATAACGGTCTTTAAATTGAAGTAATGATAGGCAATTAGCTTGTTTATTAATATTTAATTGAGTTTGAGCTCCAGTCCAACTTGAGTCCAGTTTAAATAATTGAGCTCAAGTTCAACCCGTTAAATATTTGATAAATTCAAATTTTGTTCAAGTCAACTTGATTACATGAACGAGATGAGTTTGTGCTTGAAAAAAAAATTAATTAATTTACTTATTAAGATTAAAAAAAACTATAAAATTATGAGCAAAATATACAAGAATGCGTATTCGTCAAAATCAAATATGTAAATTTACAGAAACACTAAATACAGATAGAAAAATAAAGCAAATTAATAAAAATTTATTTAATATATTATTGAAAATAATTATTAATTTATTGTATTTACGTTCACAGAGCTTTATCAAGCTGAGCTTAGGCTACTTGAGTTCAGCTCGATTAATAAACAAGCTTAAAATGAACCGAGCTCAAACAAGTAGAGCATGAGTTGTTTATCAATAGTTCGGTTGATTTGCCACCCAAATTGTAGACCTTATAAAATACCAATTTCTTTCTTTCTTGAAAAGAATTTCTTTTATTTCTCTTACTTTGAATTTACAATTTGAAAAAATTACACTTAGTACCCTACACTTCTATCAAAATCTTACTTTGGTTCATTCACTTTTAATTGTAATAATCAACCTTTTAAGTCAAGTTGCAATATCACTTTTTCATCCATTTATTTTCAATAACACTAGCAAAAATTAAAAGTGGAGGGGCTAAAATGAAATTTTGATAAACTGTTAGGACTAAAGTGAGATGGTTTGATGTTGTCTGCTGCTGCTGGTTCAGTATTGCATTAGGAATGGGAGCTGAGCTATACATATATCAGGTTGTTTAATTGACTGAATTCTTCATATGGGAGCAATGTTCAATGGAAGCTGTGCAGATGGCTGAGGGTGGACTGAGCATGGTTGCTGCTGTGATGGTCTATGGTGTGCTATGTTGTTTGTTATGATGGTGTGCTCTGTGATGGTCTACTAGTCTGATATGTTGGTCTATTTTTATTCTGTTTGATATGGTGTCTACTAAGCCCTGCTAGTGCTCTGCTATTGATGTGTTTGTTTTGTTTACTCTGCTAGTAGTAGCATTGGTATGGTGTTTGAGTCAGGCTGAGTCTGGGTGTTGGTCCATTTTGTAGTGGTCTGATACGGTGTCTGAGTTAGCATTGGCATTGGCTTGGTTGATGCTAGACTGATATACTTAGGTAGTGGTTTGTTATGTTGGTCCATTTTGTTCTGTTTGATATGGTGGTTGAGTCTGGGTGTTTGATATGTTGGTCTATTTTGTTCTGTTTGATATGGTGGCTAAGTCTGGGTGTTTGCTGCTGTTTTTTGGGTGTTTTGTTTCTTGGCTGCTCAGCTATGCTCAGGCTGCAAATCTTGTTGGTTGATGCTGGACTAATGCTTAGGGAGTGATCTGATTTGTTGGTCTGCTAAGCTCTGCTAGTGGTCTGTTATGTGGGTCTTTTTTGTTTTGTTTGATATGTGTTGTCGGTGATTGGTATGGTGCTCGAGTCAGGCTGCATGGTTTATGCTGGACTGATATGTTTAGGTAGTGGTCTGATATATTGGTCTGCTAAGCTCTACTAGTGGTCTGTTTTGTTGGTATTTTTTTTATGTTTGATATAGGGTCTGCTAAACTCTGTTAGTGCTCTGCTGTTGGTGTGCTTGCTTTGGTTACTCAGCTTGCAGCCGCAGTGGTATGATGCTTGAGTCTGCTTGCTCAGCAGTGGTTTTTGGTCTGTTTTCTCGTTGGTTTTTCACCAACTCTAGGGGTGCTAGCAAATGATAGGATGTGCTTTTTTATGCCAACCTTGTTGGGATGATTTAGTTCATTGCGATACTTTTGCGACTAATTGGTGCAAGTGTTTTGTTTTGAGATTAGATGGATTTTGAACTTTCTATATGGGATTTAATGGTAAGTGTTTCATTGTTTAACTATTGTGAGCTAGTAATGTATTTGATAATGTAAATATTTCTTATAATATAACTACTCTCTTCTTTAAAAAAAAAAAAGAAAAAAAAAAGTGAGATTTTAGTAAAAATAAGAAGGTGCTAATGTGACAAAAAAATGTCATGTATACTTCATATGACAATTTTCGTCCACCTTACTAATGGTAAATGGATAGAAAAGTGACATTGCAATTTAATTTAAGGTATAGAAATTAATTGTTTTAATGAGAGTAAAAAATCAATGTAAAATTTTAGTGAAAGTGTAATTAACCCTTACAATTTTGTTTGTTGATCTTTCATTGTGTTTGCTATTGGAATTTATGTTCATTTAATTTATTCAGTTATAGAACATGTTATATAATTATAATATTTATTTATACATACTACTAATTGGGTTTTTGATAATATTTATCTCCCTATAAACAACTGCTTTGAGGTGAAAAATAATTGATATAATAATATCTTTGTTTGTTGGAGAGGAGTTTGACATGCTACAATTTTATTTATTTATATAATTTAAGGTACCCTGTCCAGCCTAATTGAATTTGTAACGATCTAGAATTTCTTCCTCTGCTCGAGCGGACTTGAGAGGCTCCCAGCATTTTTGCAGTCTGTCCAAAATTTTGAGAGTTGTGAATTCCCACTTGAGAGTAGAAGTGGTCGCTCGAGCGGACGGCTTTGTTGGTCTGTACGCTTGAGCATGGAAAGTGAGATTTCCCTTGACTTTTTTTTAGTGTATTTGGAACCTCCTTGTTTTCTTTTGGGACATTAATCGAAGTGGTAACATGATGGTAAAGTAAGAGTGAATTAAGAATTTAACTCGGATAATTTTTCCTACGAACAACCGTCACTCTTTTGCCCGTTTCTTTTTCCACACTTTGAATTTGGATGTGAGGCTAGAACCATTGGAAAGCTTATTTCTGGGGCTTCGATTGGACACAAGAACGACCTAGAACGGAGTTCGAATGAGAGAGTTATGGCCGTTTGAAGTTTTGGAATTTGTGCTAGAAGCAGGTACGCTCGAGCGGGAAAAGAGACGCTCAAGTGGACTGTGCGAATTCAACAAGTTTAAAGGCACTTTTCTACATCATTCTTCACACTTCTATCTCCTCTCTTCATCTCTCTCACCCTAGGTCCGAAAACCCTAGGTTTTTTACCCCAAATACTCTCCATTCTTCTAAGATTTGGGCAAGATCCCTTACAAGAAAGTGAAGAGGCTTGAAGCTCAACATTTTTCTACCAATTGAAATTCAGATTTGTGAAGAAATCTCATCAAAGCTTTGCTCCTTGCTTGATTCTTGAGGTAGGGGTCCTAGTTCTTCTTCAATACTTGCATTAATAGATAGATTTGTGGTATTTTGATTATATAAATGCAAAATCTACATTATTAAGCATATAGTGTTATATCATGGAATTTGGGGGTTTAGGGTTTGAAGTGTTGGGGTTCAATTGTTGGGTTAAGATTATGGATTATGAACCTTAAGTGTACAATCAATGGGAAAATTGGAATAAAAATTAGTGGTTTGAGAAGTTTGAATTTTTCTTGAAAATCTTAATTTGTCTTGAAAACCCTAATTTGATTCATGATGACAATTAATGATTTTTCCTAAATTGATAGTGGAATCATGAAATTGAGAGGTTGAATTATAGGTATACAAGTTTAATTGGATTTTGGAAGTGTTTAAAAATTATGTTAAAAATTAGCGAATGAACCTTTATTGTGGATATTGTAAATCATGCTCTAATAAGAAGTGCAATTTGGGGAAATAGATTTGTTAATGATATGGAATTTGTGATAAGATGATGAAGTGCAGATTTAAGAATTTTATTGTATAGTTAGAAAATGATTTTATACCTCAAAACTAAAAGCCCAAATTTATGTTTGACTCTAGTTATGAGGTTTTATTTTGGAAAATGAGGGTACTTTAATCAACATGAAATTTATGAAATTAAGTCTATGTTGGGTTAAGATGAGTGTGAATAATGATAAATGGGAGATTGCGAAATATGACGGTGTTATATGAAGGAGTTGTATAAAAAAAAATTAAATGTTGGAAATTAAATTTATAACCGTGGGTAGTAATTGATAACCAATGTGTTGTAAAAATTGAATATGAAGAATTGATAATAATATGGAAAAGAAAAGATATAGTTTGAACCCAAGAATTGTGAACACTTTAAAGATGAATCTTTGCCTCTATGGATGTGTTGTTATATTTTTGTGTGACAAAATAATGAATGATTTAATGGATAATGAAGAAGGTCATGGAACATATTTGTACTTGTTATGTAAATGGAATTTTAATATATGATGGATATGTATTGAACTAGCGTGTTACGAAAATAATGGAAGACGTGTTGGCATTGCCCACTAATTGTAATGATGGATTGTGATGTTATCTTGGGGTTCGTTTCTCGCTGTATTTTGAGCCTGCAAAGCGTGGTGCTTGAGATAGGTTCCGCCTTCCTTCTGGAGTAACGCTCGGTAAAGCGTGTGGTATGTTGAGGTTCTGCGTTGCTTCCGACTTGTGACCAGTAAAGCGTGTGACTCATGGAGATGACTTGTGATTGGATCCGGTATTTGATATGAAATTAATTGAAAGAATGGAAATTGAAATGGTAATTGGATTATGGATTGGTGATGGTGAACTTAATGAATTAGTTGCGACAATAAAGGTAAATTATGAGTATTGATCTGTAAATAAATAAGAGACTGAATTGAAAGGCGTTTGTTAATCTTGTGTTACCTTGAAATGAAATATGAGAGTGTAAATAACGGCGTGAATTGAGTATAGGAGAATTGTTAGTGAATCAAAAAGGGAACTTGAACTTGAAGGTCTGGAGTTCTAAATAAATATAATGAGTAGAAAGGAAGATTGAAAGAAAAAGAGGAACATCAAAAAGGGAACTTGAACTTGAAGGTCTGGAGTTCTAAATAAATATAATGAGTAGAAAGGAAGATTGAAAGAAAAAGAGGAACATTAAAAATGGAAACTGAATGAGAAATATTTTGAGAATTGGTTAATAACTTTTAAATGATGTTGTTTCTCAAATATGGTTGTTTCACAAGGATCTATGGTTTTCTAAAGTTAAGGGATGATTTTTAATGGCTAGAGGTTTTTCTTAAAAGTGTTTAAATAGTTTTGAGAAAAAGGTACATTACTTTTGATATTTTGAAATTAGAAGATGTCACCTTACTATATGGTATCACCCTGCATGCATGATCATTTCTATCTGTGTGTTAGTTATTGATTTAGAACTATGAGATTCCTACTGGATATTAGTGCTCACCCCTTGTTGTTTTATCCTTTTATAAGAAGGAATTTTGGATTCTTTGATTGAAGAGTTAAGAAGTCCATGTGTCTTTTATATGTAATTTCATTGTAGATGTGATGGATCATATATTTGTATTTTATTCATTTGTAGCTTCACAGTAGAAGATTGGCATGCATTGTTATCATTGTAATGTTCATTGAGAGAGAGAGAGAGAACATGTATCATTGTATTTCTATTACTCAAGGGTAATGGATATTTGTAAAAAAAAAAATGGACCTAATTTAAGGCTTTGGTAATGTTTCCGAGTAATTAAAATTGGGGTGTGACAACTTGGTATCAAAGCTAACCGGTTTTGAATACCTGGAGCTTGTGGGAAGTGGTTTTTACCAGAATGGGTTGGCTTCGCTTGGTGAGGCTATTTGCATATAGAATTAGGAGGTGTAGGACATTTTGTGTTGTGGGTTGAGCTTTATAGATAGTGCTTGTGGTCGGCTGACTTGCTTTGAGATCTCATTGGAAATGCGTCTGATTAGCGTGGTTTCCAGAGAGAATTCCTCAGAAGTTCCTGGACAAGTGATCATCCTCGTTGCCTTGACTTGATTGTGTGGTTTGTTACTTAAAGTTGTTTATATGTTATGTGATTATGTGTTATGTTGGTTTCATGTTTCAGTAGGGGGCGTAAATGTGCTGAGAATGAGTTAGAATTTGGTTGACTTATGCTTGATATTGTCATTGATAGGATGTCAGGGCGAGCCAGCAGAGGTCGTGTTGGGACTAGGGGTACTAGTAGGCGCACAACAGTTCCAATAGTGGCCACACCTGTAGCACCGGTTGTGGGCGAAAAGATTGCACACGAGATAGTAAGAGTAGTAAGGAAGGCTTTAACTCATAATGAGGGAGATGAGTCTCGTGCCCTCAAGATCACTAAGGATTTTTTTCGTCTTAACCGACCAGAATTCACAGGAGGAGCAAAACCATTAGAGGCAGAGAGTTGGTTAGAGCAGGTCACTAAGACTCTCGATATGCTCAGAGTTATAGATGAAGGGTTGAGAGTGCCATTAGCGAGTTTTCTGCTGACGGGAGAAGCAAGCTATTGGTGGAAGTATGTAAGTTCTACCATAGGCACAACCTAGGTCGCGTTCACTGAGGCCTTTTGGGCCAAGTATTTTCCTTATTCCGCTCGGGAAAGATTGAGGAAACAATTTGTGGAGTTGCGCCAAGGTACAACACCTTTAGCTCAGTTTGAAGCGAAGTTCACCAGTTTTGCTAGATTTGTTCCAAAGTTGGTAGCAATTGAGGAACGACGTTGTATAGAATTTGAGGAGAAATTGCGTGATGAGATCAAATGGAAGGTAGTAGGGTGTATACATAGAAATTATCACACATTAGTGGAAGCGGCGGCTCATGTGGAAGCCACCAATCTTGAGGTTGAACAAGATGAAAGACAGAGGGCCATAATGGCGAGTCACGTAGCTCGAGAGCATACGAGATCTAGTAAGAGGCAAAGGAGAGCCGAATCTTAATCAAAATCCCTGTCACAACCACAATCTAGTTCTGTCTCGTTGAGTTCATTGGTCGGGAGATCCAACTAAACCCAGGTTTCTTCAAGTCGGCTAGGAAATAGAGGACCACCTTTTTGCTCTAAGTGTAAGCAGTCGGGCCATGTTAGACGTCGTTGTCCTTCGCGTGGGATCAGTTTGTTTTAAAAGTCTGGGTAAGGACACGAATAATATTGTGTTTTGATGGAAATTTCATGCTTGGTACTATGATGTAATGTCTTTTGTGCGTAGGGCCTTGTGTCTACGAATGTTGTGTATGTATATGCATATTGTGGTCCTTGGAACCCATCAGTGGGAGCATGTAAGAAATTTTGACATTTGTCTATTATGGGAAATATTGTAAGGCATTGTAAGCTCAATTTTGTTGGATAACTGTTTTCAGTTCTGAATAAAATATGTAGTGACTTGTGAGCCTTAAGTTGAATTAAAGTGTTTATTGAAGGTTGGAATTGTATAGTTCATAAAGTGCATGGTCGAGATGAGATAGTATCTTAAGTTGGGATAACGTTGGTTTGAGTCACTTAGAAGATTATAGAAATGTTTATAAGGAGTGAGATTTGTGTCTTGTAGTAATGAAGAATGCTAAATTTTGCTTGTGTACATTTATTGTTGTTGTAAATCTATAAAATGACCCAAATTAAGTTAAAGTGTTTGAATGTAAAACATTATGAGTGTACTTGTGTCAATGTGTATCAATGATTATTTGTGCAGATATTTGTAATGAGTAAGAACTCTCAATTTTTGGGAAGTCGTATGTTTTTGTTACTCCTTGGATATACCAGATTGTTTCTGTTTGTTGTTGCTACAAATGTGTATGGAAGTTGTGTTGTGATGTCACTGGATGGGTGGCGGGGGTTATCTGGTGATGACTGGAAATCACTGGGAGAATGTAAAGGTTGATGTGGAAAAACGAAAATCTATTTTCCTTGTGCGTGGCCTGGGCAAGCACGGTTGAACCAAATGTTAAAAACTTAATCTGAACATGTTCAGGAATGATTTTCTATGTTCTACTTTTACGTGCAATTGAGAATTGTGGTATTGGATCATACAATGCAATGTGTTATTTGTTTTGCTTGTGTTGACTTGGTGTTAGTTTAAGGGTGATTTCTTTTCCTTGAAATTGAGAATTTATCCCGAGTGTGGATCTAGTTTTGAACATTCAAGGGTGTGTTTCCGTTCATGTTTGAGTTTCCTTTTTGTTTGGTGTTCTTCATTTCAAGGACAAAATTTCTTAAGGAAGGGAGATTGTGACACTTTGCATTTTGGGTTTAGAACTGAAGTAAGGTGTAATTGAAAGTTGTTAAGGTTTGGTGGATATATAGGGGTGCTCTCATGTTTTATTTTTGGACTAGGGGTTGTTAAGAATTGGTGAGTATAAGGTTGTTGCTATTTTGTTAGAATGGATGCAATTTTGGGGACAAAATTTCTTAAGGAGGGAAGATTGTAACGATCTATAATTTCTTCCTTCGCTCGAGCGGGGGAGTTGACGCTCCAGCGGACTTGAGAGGCTCCCAGCATTTTTGCAATCTGTTCGAAATTCTGAGAGTTTTGAATTCTCGCTCGAGCGTAGGAGTGGTCGTTTGAGCGAACGACTTTGTTGGTCTGCGCGCTCGAGCATGGAAAGCGATGCTCGAGCGTAGAAAGTGAGATTTCCCTTGACTTTTTTTTAGTGTATTTGGAATCTCATTTTATTTTGGGACATTGATTAAAGTGGTAACATGATGGTAAAGTAAGAGTGAACCAAGAATTTGATTCGGATAATTTTTCCTACGAACAGCCGTCACTCTTTTGCACTTTTCTTTTTCCACACTTTGAATTTGGATGTGAGGCTAGAACCATTGGAAATCTTATTTCTGGGGCTTCGATTTGGACACAAGAATGACCTAGAACGGAGTCCGGATGAGAGAGTTATGTCCGTTTGAAGTTTTGGAATTTGTGCTAGAAGCAGGTACGCTCGAGCGGAAAAAGCGACACTCGAGCGGACTGCGCGAATTCAGCAAGTTTAAAAGCACTTTTCTAGATCATTCTTCACATTTCTATCTTCTCTCTTCATCCCTCTCATCGTAGGTCCGAAAACCCTAGGTTTTTGACCCTAAATACTCTCAATTCTTCTAAGATTTGGGCAAGATCCCTTACAAGAAAGTGAAAAGGCTTGAAGCTCAACATTTTCTACCAATTGGAATTCGGATTTGTGAAAGAAGCTCATCAAAGCTTTGCTCCTTGCTTGATTCTTGAGGTTGGGGTCTTAGCTCTTCTTCAATACTTGCATTAATAGATAGATTTGTAGTATTTTGATTATATAAATGCAAAATCTATATTTTTGAGCATATAGTGTTATATCATGGAATTTGGGGGTTTAGGGTTTGAAGTGTTGGGGTTCAATTGTTGGGTTAAGATTATGGATTATAAACCTTAGGTGTACAATCAATGGGAAAATTGGAATAAAAATTAGTGGTTTGAGAAGTTTGAATTTTTTTTGAAAATCTTAATTTGTCATGAAAACCCTAAGTTGATTCATGATGACAATTAATGATTTTGCCTAAATTGATAGTGAAATCATGAAATTGAGAGGTTGAATTATAGGTATTCAAGTTTAATTGGATATTGGAAGTGTTTGAAAATTATGTTAAAAATTAGCGAATGAACCTTTATTATGGATATTGTAAATCATGCTCTAATATGAAATGAAATTTGGGGAAATAGATTTGTTAATGATATGGAATTTGTGATAAGATGATGTAATATGAAATGAAATTTATTGTGTAGTTAGAAAATGATTTTATACCTCAAAACTAAAGCCCAAATTTATGTTTGACCCTAGTTATGAAGTTTTATTTTGGAAAACGAGGATACTTTAATCAACATGAAATTTATGAAATTAAGTCTATGTTGGGTTAAGATGAGTGTGAACAATGATAAATGGGAGATTGTGAAATATGACGGCGTTATATGAAGAAGTTGTATCAAAAAATTTAAATGTTGGAGATTAAATTTATAACCGTGGGTAGTAATTAATAACCAATGTGTTGTAAAAATTAAATATGAAGACTTGATAATAATATGGAAAAGAAAAGAAATAGTTTGAACCCAAGAATTTTGAACACTTTAAAGATGAATCTTTGCCTCTATGGATGTGTTGTTATATTTTTGTGTGACAAAACAGTGAATGATTTAATGGATAATGAAAAAGGTCATGGAACATATTTGTACTTGTTATGTAAATGGAATTTTAATATATGATTGATATGTATTGAACTAGCGTGTTACGAAAATAATGGAAGAAACACATTTACGAATTAACAAAATGAAGATATCCATTCATCATTACAAATAATTTCATCCTAATATAATAAAATAGTGAAATATCCACAAAATATCCAAAAGTTATAACTTGTTCAATTCCACCAAAAATCCAACAATAACTAGTGCAACTCCAAAAAGTATGTGTATCCTTATCAAACAAAAATGAACATTCAAGCAAATTACATCATTGTTGCACGTCAAAAATGCCACCCTAATCCAATCTGCAAAAAAATAAATTAAAAGTTTTAGTAATTAATCAATTATACAAAAGATTAAAAACATTAGTAACTCATCAATTTACAATTAGATCAATTATACAATTTGTCCCTGTAACAGACTTTTTTTGAGATTATGAGAACGAAAAATTAATTTTAAGGCTAATTTACAAATGGTGCATCCCATCAATGTGTCGTAAGTTCATACAACTTATATTGGTGCCTCCTAAGGTGTTTCTATTGGTTCCTGTAAAAATCTATAGTTGTGTGATAATTTAGCATTTCGATGGCTTGTATTTGATATGAAATTAATTGAAAGAATGGAAATTGAAATGGTAATTGGATTATGGATTGGTGATGGTGAACTTAATGAATTAGTTGCGACAATAAAGGTAAATTATGAGTATTGTTTTGTAAATAAATAAGAGACTGAATTGAAAGGGGTTTGTTAATCTTGTGTTACCTTCCAATGAAATCTGAGAGTGTAAATAACGGCGTGAATTGAGTATAGGAGAATTGTTAGCGAATCAAAAAGGAAAATTGAACTTGAAGTTATGGAGTTCTAAATAAATATAATGAGTAGAAAGGAAAAATGAAATAAAAAGAGGAACATTAAAAATGGAAACTAAATGACAAATATTTTAGGAATTGGTTAATAACTTTTAAATGATGTTTCACAAAGATAGTTGTTTCACAATGATCTATAGTTTTGTCAAGTCAAGGGATGATTTTTAATGGCTGGAGGTTTTTCTTAAAAGTGTTTAAATAGTTTTGAGAAAAAGGTACTTTACTTATGATATTTTGAAATTAGAAGAAGTCACCCTATTATATGGTATCACCCTGTATGCATGATCATTTCTATATGTGTGTTAGTTATTGATTTAGAACTATGAGATTCCTACTGGATATTAGTGCTCACCCCTTGTTTTATCTTTTTACAGGAAGAAAGTTTGGATTCTTTGATTGAAGAGTTAAGAAGTCCATGTGCCTTTTATACGTAATTTCATTGTAGATGTGATGGATCATGCATTTGTATTTTATTCATTTGTAGCTTCACAGTAGGAGATTGGCATGTATTGTTATCATTGTAATGTTCATTGAGAGAGACAGAGAACATGTATCATTGTATTTCTATTACTCAAGGGTAATGGATGTTTGGAAAAAAAAAATGGGCCTAATTTTAAGGCTTTGGTAATGTTTTCGAGTAATTAAAATTGAGGCGTGACATAATTGGACCTGAATTACCTCGGATCTGGACAACTAGAAATTAATTTTTGGTAGCTCTAAAATTAACAATTGAACAAACCTCTAATGATCCTTGTTACAAAACTTTTTCATGTGAGTTACATGTAGCATTTTTATATCCAAAATACTAATAACAATCGTTAGAAGAATTATACATTGAAATACAATAAAAAAAATATAAATTAATTGATGAAATTGAAACTATAATAAAAATCAAATATTTTATAAAGGAACCAATAATCTAAACTATCCAAAGTTTAAATGGAATGCAAGCAAAACCAAACTTTTCTTACGTATATGAACCACCAAAATTCAGTTTGACTTGGTTATTTTTATCACTTTAGTTGTTATTTATTTAGTATTTATTTATTTGGCAGGCGAATAATTTTTATTTCATAGCAGTCCAATAATACACATCTCTTTCAAAACATGGATGCATTTTTATTTATTTATTTGATTACAGGAAAATCCTCTCACTCTCTCATAAGTCTAAGGTAATGCCTCTTGCGGAGATCACTAATGTGTCCTGTTATCTATTCCGAACAAGAGGCTATAACTTGAGAACTTATCCTGACCCCCCAAAACAAGTTCCGTTTAAGTCATGATTCACACAGCGGGAAAGTATCAAATTCACAATAACTATTGTGGTAACAACTTAAGATTTAACCTCCTAACTAACTGGACTACGCCCAAAAGATTGGGTCAAGATGTTTCGAACTTGAGACATGAGGTCTTAACTCCTCAGTTTTACCAAGTGCACTACTACCCTGGGTCAAACAAGATGCATTGGTTAGACCAAATCCAAAAGTGGTTGGCCTTTCTAAAATTGTGATTCCGTCTAATCAGTAATACTATAAATCAGAAATTATAAATCCAGAAATTATCAATTTATAATAATCATATTATGATTTAAATTTATTTTACATATAAATTTTATACTACATAAATTTAATATCTATTACACAACCACTCATCTAGAAAAATCTCAATGAATCAATCTGATTCATACTTGTTCTTGTCTTATATGTGAATGAAAAGAAACCTATAACAAGATAAAATAATCAATAAATATATTATTATTATTATTATATTGTAATCATTCTATAGCACTCTCAACCATGGATGGAGCTACGCCATGGCCAAAGGTTCCCCCCCAAAAAAAAAGTTCTTTAAAATTAATAAGAATATTATAAAATAAAATAAAAAAGTGTAAAATTATTTTGTTATTATACACGGAAACTCTCTATTTCAAGATTAATTTTACAACGTAGATGGGATGTTCTTTCTAATTTTTTTAAAAAAATTTCTCTACTTCTCCAACATTTCAAAGGGAAACTATAAAATAGTAGAGAATGAAAAATTTATTTATCAAAAGATGGGGATGCAATAAAATGACAGTCTAATTTAAGATATTAACTACATAGCTCAAAAATTATATGAAATAATGAAATAATTATTAGAAAATGACTGAAACATATGAATACAACAAAATGCACATTTGGTGACCAAAATTGGTGACAAAAAAATTTAGTCGCCAAAAGTTGTGGAATTGGCGACCAAAATTTTTTTTTCTTGGAAAAAGTACAATATTTAGCTACTAATTTTTTTTAGTCAGAGTATATTGATTATTGGCGACTAAAAAAAATATAGTCGCTAAAAATACAAAAATTGGCAATAGAAAAAATATTTTAGTTGCCGTATATTGAGTTTTGGCTACTAAAGCCATTTTGTCACCAAATGTAAAATAAAAAATTATTTTTTATCTATTGGTCGCCAAAAACAAAATTTCAGCGACAAAAAAATATTTTAGTCACCGTTTATTGAGTTTTGGCTACTAAAACCATTTAGTCGCCAAATGTAAAATAAAAAATTATTTTTTATCTTAAAACATATTTTCAGCAACAAAAAAATATTTTAGCCGCCGTATATTGAGTTTTAGTTACTAAAATCATTTAGTCGCCGAATGAAAAATAAAAATTATTTTTTATCTTTGGTGACCAAAAAGACTTTTTGGTCGCCAAAAACTTATTTTCAGCGACAAAAAGAAATTTTAGTCGTTGAAAAACTAAAATATTTGGAGGGAGACATTTCAAAATTTTAGAGGTATTTATAAAATTAATTGGCGACTAAAAATATTTAGTCGCCAATGGTGTAATATATATATATATATGGTTTCCAAACCACAAACCAACGCCTCTATCTCTCTCCCTTCAACGTCTCTGTCCCTATCCCTCTCCCTCTCCACTGCTCCTTTCCCCTCCTTCTCACTGTCGCTCCACCAGCCACGGAATAACTCTTCTCCGCCACTCCTCCTCACTTTCGCCGGCAACTGGAGCATTGATTCCCCTCTTTGTTGGTCACCGTTGCCTGAGATCCATCACCCACGGAAGCTCGATCGGCTGCTCCTCCTTTATTCATATCTTTACTTGCAGCTCTATTATTCATCAAGGTGTGTATCTTTCTCAATCTATCTATTCTTCCCCTTTCTTTCCCATTCTCAGCAACTCCCTTTCTCTATACCACCAATTGTAGAGAGTTGAAGCTCTGTTCTTCGTTGTTTGTAATGGCCCCAAATTATTACAGTCAATCCAATCCTTAAAACAAAATAATAATAGGAATTGTACGTGAAAAGAAATAAACTTTCTTGTATATTCCTGTTGATCAAGTTTGCGCTCCTCCGTACAACGTCGCTTTATTCCCTGAAAACATAAATGTGAGCTAGCTGGCGGGTGTGTGCCAGATACCTCTCCGATGCCTAAGTCAGCAAAATAGACAAATAGACAAAAGTTCTGTGTATTCAAGAATTAAATTTGCGTTACCCCTCCAAAGGTGATGTTGTGAGCTTTTATAGGTTCCGTGTGGCACAATCCTAGTAGGACTATAACTCCTCCCTGTAGAGTCCCTCTAGGAATCACATTCCTGAAAGATAATGCTTATCCTTCAACACCCCCCTCACTGCTTAAACCAAGTGAGATGGTTTTACCATGGTCGGATCCCAATATAATCGAGGAAAGCATGACTATGCTAAGCCGCAGAGTAGACCAAACTAAAGCCAATTCGGTTTCTTCCATTCACTACTCTTACCTTGGCTTCTCCTCTACAAACCATGGTGTGTTTAGACCGGGCTAAGAAATAGCAAGGTTTTGACCGAGCTAACCGCAACATGCCACGACCGGGCTGTCTGTAACACTCTCTTGGACAGGGATAACAACAAGGCCTTTTGGGGACCGGGCTAACGCCAAGGCCCTTTTTACTCTGCCCTTCTTATTGTGGCTCACAACGGCCCATTACCCAGCTCGGCCCAATTTATATATATAAATTACCCTCTCAATTGCCCCTTAATTCCATCTGCACAGGATGATAGGGATTACCCGTTATCCGCCGAGCTAAAAAGTTTTAGCCTCCCAACCGAGCTAAAAAACTTTAGTTTTTCAACCGAGCCACAACACTGTCCGGTCAAAAGCGTCTCTTCAATCGCAGCAACTAAATCGCTTCTCATTCCAAGGACACGTGGCACACTGTGATTGGCCCAATGCAGCTGTCACGCCGCCTTCGTACTCCGTGTTTTTTGAATAGTCCCGCCCTTTCACCAAAACAAGCCCTAAGGTTTTGAATCCATCACTTTACTATTTACACTCTTCTCTCTCTTCCTCCTGAGCTATCATCGTTTTTCGACTTGCAACTGAAAAAAAAACCTCGTGTTCTTGCTTCTGGTGCCATTTCCATTTTCTAGTTCCTTCCTTTTCGACCTGGTAAGCTACATTTGTTCTCTTTTTGTTATTTTCACACTTGTTTTTTACATTCCACAACATATTGTTTGTGTGTTTTTGTAAAACACATTTTCTCCATTTTTTGTTTTGCCTTGCGTTTTCTGGGAAAAACCTTGTAAGAACCACTAGTATTCATGAAACAATCTGTAGAACGCTGCATCTGATCCAAAATCACAATGTAACCGAACTAGGAAGTTGTTTGTAGTTGATGTCAGTCTAGCCAGACTAACCAACCGAACTAACACTTCATGCTATTCTAGTAGTTTTAACAAGTCAAGCCACCTTTTGATTCAATTAGCCGAGCTATCGAACCGTACTAGGTCTATGTAATAGCGCGCTTCAAAGCCTCAACCACGACCGAGCTACAGCTTGGGGCTAAACCAGCCCTCTTAGTCCAGACCGAACTAAGAACGCTGCCCCTAGAGGCTCAACCGAGCTAACAAACACCTTGCTCAAACCGAGCTAAGACCCGTAGCATCTCACATAGCCGAGCTAGAACTTCATTTATCTTGCCTTTATTTCTTTTAGCATGGTTCAACGATCTGTGCTTAACACCTTTGTTTTTCACTTTGCAGACTTAGGTTGCCCAGGCACTCCTTTGAGCACTTAACCGAGCTACTCAACATCATTCTTCGACCGAGCTAACACTCCAGTTTAATTTATTCATAACTTAAACCACAAATGGGAAAGTATAGGTTTTTAGTTAACTCACCAGGTGCCATGGCCAAATTTTGAAAAGATTATAACATCCCTGATGATGTCCATCTCATCCTAGCCGACCTGGATATCTACCATGGGGAAAACATAGCTTCGTTTCCTTTACCCTGCTGTCCATAGTAGAGACCGGACTAAGATTCCCTGTACAGCCTCTTCTCTGTGAATTCCTTAGGCAGACCAACCTTTGCCCATCCCAACTTTCCACCAATTCTTACTGTATAATAAATGGTATTGCCGAGCTAAACCACCGGGCTGGCCTTAATCTCGGTTTAGCTGAGCTTTTCCATTAATATTCTATAGGCTCTGCCGAAGATGGATGGGTCTATTATTTAAGAATAAGACGCCGGTGTGAAAAAATAATAAAGGATACCCCGGATAAAGAGATAAATGATGATGACTTCCTCTGGGTATCTAGAAATTTTGAGGACCAACAGGCCCAGATCCCTGGTGATAGAATAAATTGGAACAAGGGTGTAGCCGGTAGAGTTACCTCAGCTTCATACTACGCCTTTCTTTACTTCGGTTTTCCCATCTTAAACCGCTCTAACTGTTGTCTTCTTTTATGCAGATTTGAACTTCCTGAAGTCCCAATACAGCTACCCCAACTTGAATATGCTTCGCGCCGCCTTGCGATACCCCAACCGAAGTTGGACCGAGCTATTGGACTTTCAGCCGACCTACCGATATAGTGGCAAACGGAAGACCAAGGTAACTGACTTCTTATTGGAAGCCTCCCCTGAACCGGACCCAAACTTGCCTCAAATCAAATTGATCCCTCTAACCGCTGAGCAAGAGATGGCCAAAAAACGAGCCGTGAGGGCCCTTCTAACCGAAACAAACCAAGCTGACGTACCACCAACAAGCCAACCACAAGAGACCGTGGTGGCCTTACCGACCCATCAACCCTCTTCATCTCGTCCAAACAAGCGTGCTTGGACTTCCACAACCAAGCCACGCCTTGTTGATGAAGAGGATACCATTCCTCCACCAAGCCCTCCACCAAGCCCTCCACCAAGCCCACAACCGGAGCGCTCTGACCGGGCTAGTTCTTCCAAGTGGGCTCCAAAGATCACTTTTCAGAACCGTGCTATCCGGGATACTGATTCAGTGGTCTCTGAACAAGATCACCTAATGGCCTTTAATCTGGCCAAAAGTGTTTGCCTTCCACCTGACATGGAGCACCATGACCACCTAATTGAGCTAAAGGCACTTCACTCATCCACAAAATCTATGGTGCTGGTAAGTAGCTCTCTTGCTTATCTTTCAAATTTTTACAACTTTCTGCTCGGTCGTACTTAAAAAGTTTCTTTCCATCCTTTTGTAGGCCATACAAAAGAACCATATTGCTCACAAGCAAGTGTTGGAACTTCGAAAAACCACCAGGCAGGCCATGGCCGAGGCTAATGAAAGAACGGCCGAACTATAAGTGGCCAGGAAACAAATAGCCGAGCTGAAAATCGAGAATGGTTGTCTGACCGGTCTTGTTAGCTCGGCTGAAGCAGACAAGCAAAAGGCAGCGGCCGTGGTAAAAGATAAGTATTTGCGTGAGCTCGCCAAGCTCAAGGGAAAAAAGAACACTGAGATAACCAAGCTTGAGAAGAAGTTGGAAGATGCAGAGGACCGTGGTTTCAAGGAAAGGGAGGCTCTTTACATTAAGCAATGCGAGGCGGCCAAAGACTATTCTTTAAATGCGGATGGAGGGCAGCCGTGGCACAGCTCGGTCATGGGCCAGAGACCGAGGTCTTCAACCCTCCTCCGTATTTTATCCCGGGTTCAATGACGGAGTACGCTGCTGCCATTCAGCAATAATTTCTTCAGACTGAGAATGACGAAGAAGAGACCGAGCCAAACAATACCCCGGTTGTTAATGAACCCGCTGTTCAATCAACTCAGTTGGAGCCACTGGTTGAAGATCTGACGATCGAACTACCAGATGAGACCAGCCTACCAGATGAGACCGGCCTCCGAGTTGATCTTAACATGGAATTAGATGACCTTTTTGCTTAATCTCTGTATTTTCGTCTTTTTGCTTTTGGACAAGAAGTTGTAACCGGGCTGAGGTCCCACCTTGCGTATTCAATTTGCACTTAATGAAATCCTCTTTTGTTCCAACTGTTATCTCGGTTTACTTCCATGCTGGTACTTTCTTTCTAACTATAATCTGAATGAAGTATAACCTTCTCTTGCCGAGATACTTTATCCCGGTCTTTAGCTTTCCAATCTATCAGGCCATAGTTGCCAACCTCTTCAGCCTAGATTATTATCTCGGCTGAAGAACAAAAAGTGTTGGTTTTTCTAGCCAACCACTCTTCAGCCTAGATCCTTATCTCGGTTGAAGAGTACAAAGTGTTGGTTTTTTCAGCCAACCACTCTTCAACCTGAATCCTTATCTCGGCTGAAGAGGACTAAGTGTTGGTTTTTCCAGCCAAACTTCCTGCAGCTTGGATCCTTATCCTGGGCTAAGGAGGGGTGTTGGTTTTTCCAGCCAACCTAGAGTAAAGTGTTTGGTTTTTCCAGCCAAACGTCCTGCAGCCTGGATCCTTATCCTGGGCTTAGGAGGGGTGTTGGTTATTCCAGCCAACCTCTAAGTTGGTTTTTCCAGCCAACCTAGAGTAAAGTGTTTGGTTTTTCTAGCCAAACGTCCTGCAGCCTGGATCCTTATCCTGGGCTTAGGAGGGGTGCGCAGTTGGTTATTCCAGCCAATTATGCTTTCAATTTTCCTAACTCACTAAAATAATCTTTTACAGAGGAAACAGCTATATTGAAAAAAAACTGCTTGTTTTATTGAGAAAGGAGAAAACTACAAATACTTGGAAGAAAAGCTAAAAATAAAATAACTTGAGATTGGCAGTGTTCCACGGCCTTGGAATGGCTTTGCTGTCTTCATCTTCCAAGTGGTATGCCCCTTTTTCCTGTTAATCCAACCACTTTGTATGGTCCTTCCCAATTGGGCCATAACTTGCCATCTCCGGGTACCAAAGTGTTTCTCATTACTTTGCGAAGTACCCAATCTCCAATCTTGAACTGTCTTGGATGCACTATCTTGTTGTATTTCCTTGATAACTCTTGCTGGTATGAGGCGATGTGAACTAGTGCTCTTTCTCCTCTTTCTTCCACAAAGTCGAGCTCCAAGGTGATGGCTTCTCCATTTAGGTCTGGATCAAAATTTTCACTTCTGATTGTAGGGAGGCCGACTTCCAATGGAATTACTGCTTCTATGCCATAGGCCAAGGAAAAAGGTGTTTCTCCAGTAGATCGACGAGGTGTGGTACGGTAAGCCCATAAAACATGAGGGAGCTCTTCAGCCCACTTGCCCTTTGCTTTTTCTAGCCTTTTCTTCAATCCATCCAAGACAACTTTGTTTGATGCTTCTGCTTGGCCGTTTGCTTGAGGGTAAGCCAGTGTAGAATTGTAGAACTCTATCTTGTACTCTTCACAAAAGCCTCTAAAAATTTTGCCGTCCAACTGGGTGCCCTTGTCTGATATTAGAGATTTTGGTATTGTAGACACCCCATTTTTGACCGTTCTCAAGACTTGGACGTCACTGTTTGAACACACGGTGATCTTCCATGTTTGTGTTCGTTTGGAGTTCTCGGAGGTCTCGGCTCACGCGCCTTGCCTCAGGATCCCCGAACTCGACCGTTTAGTGTCTGGTTTTGCACCAAACACTTGCATCTTGCCCTTGAGAGGCAAGGTGGGGCTTGTAGACCATCCCCACCCATCACCGGCAGTGGCTAGATGCCACCGGCTGGTTTTTGCTGTCACCGGCAAAATAGTCTGCCGGTCGGCACTATTTGTTGCCGGTCAGCACTTTTTTGTGCCGGTCGGCACTTTGTTTGGCCAAGATGGCATTTTTTGCCGGCCGATAACTTTTGCAGATATTTTTGGACAGCTGTATAACTTTTGCTCCCCTCCATACACGTGTATGGAGGGATCTCCCTCTTGCAAAGCTTGTTTGATAAGCTTTACAAGAGGCATATAGAGAGGAGGCTCTCTCTAAGGCAAGAAGAGGCTTAGACATTTTTGAGAGAGGAAAATACAGAGAAGAGCTCTGGTTTTCTAGGGTTAGGGTTAGACATACACAATCTATCTCGCTTTCCCTTTCATTTTGTTCACTAGGTGTTTTGTGCCTTACTATTGCACACAAACACCTAGTGTTTCACCTTCCCCTTGGAGCTGAGGTTCTAAAGAGTGTGTTTTGAAGTTTTAGTGTTGGATTTAAGCTCAAGAAGGCCATTGGAGCACCATTGTTGAAGAGGACTACAAGGGTAAGAAACTAGTCCCTTTTTCCCCCATTTTTGC
>NW_021025067.1:2041305-2058671 GCF_004153795.1 Camellia sinensis | reverse complement strand
GCCTTTGTGTAATTTTACGAAAGTTAGGGTTTTATTTATATAAAACCTAGATGCATGTTTGGCATGGAAAAGTGAAATTAATGTTGAAGCATTAATGAAAATAGAACCTAAGGGTTGTAATGTTAATTATGGAAAATGCCCTAATTACATTGATTGATTAATTTGTATAATTAATTGTTGGATTATAATTGGTTAGGCAATTGTAGGATTTTAGGGTTTTGATAAATTTTATTCTCTTTGTATACCTATATGTATATGTAGTGGGGGGATTTTTTTTGTTGTTTTCTTTAAAGGGGCCTTTGAACAATATGTGAATATTTTAATAAAAGTTTGGTTAATTTCTTATATAAAAAAAAAATTTATTATTCAACTCTGTTTGTATTGAAATTATAAACACATTACATATTAATGATGAAAATTTTAAAATTTAATTTGAATAAATATGTTTTATATATTTAGACAAAAATCATAGGTAAGAATTTTTTTTTCTATGATTGTTGAATTTTATATTCACGTGTCACTGCTATAGAAATATTCATGTCATGCGCGTTCCATGGTTAAGACTTTATTGTATTTAAAATAAATGATTTTATTATCATATAACATAAAGTAAAAATAAAACTAACTACGAAGTTAAAAAAAAAAACAAAAACAAAAACAAAAAACGAAGTGATGTTAATTTTTTTTTTTTATTTAGTAGCTTCAAAATACAAAAGTTGTTGAAATTTACAGGTTATAGACACAAAACAAATTTAAAAAAATAAAAAGTGATCCTTGAATTTTGTTTGTAATTAAATAGCTTTAGAATACAAAAACTGTTAAAAATAAAGTTAAAATTTGTATAACAAGATAACATACTTCTAGGTTGGCACCGCGAAAAAAGCACAATCATATGCATGGACTTTACCCAAGATTGGCAAGAAGCCAATCAAGATCAGCCAAAATCCAAAAGAGAACACCAATACAGCAAATCAAAAACAATTGACATACTTCTACTCCAGCTCCAAACCATACAGCTTCTAAGCCAATCAACTTTAAAAAATTTATTTTTTAACTACACAAAATTTAAATTTTAAAAAATGTTTATTTTTTAAAAAATAAAAAATCAACTTCTTTTTTCAAAATTCTAAGCCAATCAACTTCTAAGCACATAAATGTTTATTAAAAAATTATAGATGGCATTTAACTCTTATGTAATTTTTAACTTACTATGGTTCTATTTTTTATTATAGGTAGCATTTTACTCTTATCTAATTTTTAAACTACTATTATCTCCAGTTCTTCTATATTAGATGTTTTTTAATCAAGTTTATCTTATCTAAATTTTGAATTTTTAAATTTCAATTTTGATTTTTTTTTTCAATCTTCATTTGATATTTACTAAATTTCCCTCTACCTCATTTTTCTCGGATTAATCTAAATTTCTCTTTCTATATTCTTATAATTTATCTTCACATTTACACTAAATTTTAATTTTAATTTTTTTTAATCTTTACCTTGTATGTACAGGATCTACTCTTACCCTTAATTTTTCAATTAACTTTATTCTTTTTTTAGGATTTATCTGATTTTCACTTTCTATATTCTTATAGTTTATCTTCAAATTCAAACTTAATTTATTTTTACTTTTATCATATATTTATAAAATTTCACTCTGACCTTTCTTTTTCGGTTGAGATCAATCAAATCTATTTTTTAAGTACCTATGTAAATTAATATCATAGAATTTTATTATTAATTTTTAACATATTTAGTATTATTTATCACCTTTTGTTATTTACCCGTGCATAGCACGGGTTATCACTAGTTCTAAACTATTGAATTGTTAGCATTTGCCTCTATTTAAATAACCATAGCACAATAAAGCTATGGAGGCGTTAGGTCTCTCCATAGTGAGCTAATATGCCCCTTCTGTCTTCAAGGCTTCGTTGGAAAAGCTAAGGACTCCATTGGAATTTTCAAACTTAAATTTAAGATTAATGTTTTGGAGCTCGAAAGCTCGAAAATTATAAATACATTTCAGAATATTTATTTAAAATATAAATTGTCGTTTATAATTTATAAAATTATAAATATTTTTTTTTGTTATAATTTTTTATTTAACAGAATTAATTTTTAAAAAAATCATAATTACTTTCCTATACAATAATAAAATTAATTAAATTATGAATTAAAACATATTTTTAATATCATTAAAAATTGTTAATTAACTTGATAATATATTAATAAAAGGACTTATTTATTATGAAATTAAAAACCTTATGGGGCGTAATATAATTTATAGAACCACAAAGGATAATTTGTAATTTAAATAAATCTCAAAAGGTGTGTTTATAATTTTCCCATTTATTTTAACATTAAAAACCGTTTTTAATTTTAGCTTAAGACTCTCAATAGTATGGGCCCTATAGCGATCCCGGTTTCTAACTCGACTTTTATGGTGTTTCGGACTTAGGTCTTATGGTTTAATGTTGTTGTTATCTCTCTTCCTCCTCCTACTCTTTGAATTTGAGTTTTGGGATGTCTTGATATTTTGAACAGGTTGGTTGGTAGTTGGTCTAGAACCTTGTTGCCCAGAATTTTGGTCTTGCGCTCGAACAGGTCTTATTGCGCTCGAGCGGAGTTTGCAATCACTCAGTATTTTGTGCGTCTGCAAAAATACTGCAAAAGTGTTTTTCACGCTCGAGCGGTGCTTCTTTCGCTCGAACGGGTCTGAGCTTGAGCGGTCTTTCTTGCGCTCGAGCGACTGTCTGAAGTCTGTAAAAATACTGGACGAGTGTATTTTACGCTCGAGTGGGTCTTAATATATCTTTTTAATTTTTTACCTTTTCTCCATTTGTTTATATTCAATTCTCTGCTAAATTAAGTAGAAAATGAACTAACTAAATAAGGCTATTTAGTTGGAAAATTTGAAATATATATAAAATTTATTAAAAAATTGATAAAAATAATACGAAAATATCATTATTATAATGATATTTTGTTTTCTAGTAAAAAGTTTATAATAAATCAAATTGTTATGTATGAAAATTATATATAAATAAAAAATTTATATAACATTACACTCTTTTTAGATGTAGAGATTTGGTTAATAGTATGACTTATCTTTTTTTATTTTTTCATGTTAATATATCTTTTTAATTTTTTACCTTTTCTCCATTTGTTTATATTCAATTCTCTGCTAAATTAAGTAGAAAATGAACTAACTAAATAAGGGTATTTTAGTAATTTAATCATTACATTTAACAGTGATAATCACTTACATTTGAAAAGATAAAAGGGGTGCAGTGTGATTTCAATAGTATTCAGGGGGTTTACTGTAATTTAATTATTAAAAAATTGGAGACAGACAAAAACATGAAAAATAAAAAGGAAATCTATTAGAAAATCATAGATTAATAAATAAAAATTTGTTCTCTATTTTCATTTCCATGTTGCTCATTCTAAATAATGTATTTAAAAAATTATCTTTTCTATTTTTAATTAAAAAAATAGAAAATTTTATTATTTAAATTAGATATACCGTTCGGAATTGATTTTTGACAACGTGACTCGGTAAATTAACAACATTATTACAAATTTAGATTTGTAAACTTAGAATTTATTTAGAAAAAGATATTGACAATTTAAATTCATTTTATTCATAAACTCCCTAATATAAAAATACATATTCAAAATAAATTATAGATTGATAAGGGTGGGTGCATAATATTTTTTATAAATTAATAACCAAAAAATGAGGTACGGACAAAGAAGCTGCTACGGCGTAAAAAATGATAACAGAAATATACAGATGCTCTACCAAACAAATCAAACCATATATGTATATTACATATGAACCAATAAATATGAAACAAATCTGTGATTAAATAATGTTTTTAACATAAACATGTACATAATCACTCTCATATCATTCCTCTCTGAACTAACTAAAAAAAAGAATAAAAAATCCTTCATCACACTCCAACAAATAATCCCAAATAATTCCAGATATATATGTATGTATGTTTTAAGAATCGGAGATCTAGTGCTTCATGAGCACGAGAAGAGACAAAACAATCGAAGAGAAGACGATAGCTGCAGATATCAACAATGAGTAAGCAAATCCAGCGTCCATTGACGGTGACGGTGCTGGAGCCATTTCAAAGTCTTGCGACGATCCAATAACAGAGAGAGAGAGAGGGAGAGAGAGTGTTTCTCTATGGAGAATGAATTTGAAACAGAAGAGATAGTAGCAGTAGTGATGCTTGTAATATGATGGAAGATAGTGAGGCAAGAGGGAGATATATATAGGAGAGGGATTTTCAAAGTAGGGTTTAGATTTTTGAAAAGACTCAAATTAAATGATGAGTGGAGTTTTTTTTTTATTTGGAAAATAAAAATTAAAAATTAAGTTTTGAATATCGAAGTTAGTAGGATTTAGATTTTCAAAATAGGGTTTAGGTTTTCAAAAAGGCTCAAATTAAATGATAGATGGAGGTTTGTTTTTAAAAAAAAAAAAATCAAAAAATCAGAAAATTAGGATTGACATATTGGAGCTCTCACAGGCCTTGGGGGTTAAAAACCCCATTTTGCTTAATATATAGTATAGATAGACTAGCCTGTCACCCGTGCTATGCACGGGATAATTATGGATATTTATAGTTATTTAAAAAAAATTTAATATATAAATTATGTTTTTTAAGATTTTTTATAAAAATAATTTAACAATCTTATCACTAACCATAGTGTATAAGAGAAGTTGAAAAGGGTACTGCAGTAACTATACACGGATTATATCTATAATTATTTGTATGAGGAGATTTTAAATGCTGATTAGGAGATTGTATCAATAAATGTAGGCATGTAGAAAGACATGTGGATTAAAAAAAGTTAACAAAAGCTGATCAGGGGATTTTGACCAAATCAATAAATACTGAGTTTTTTTTTTAATAAAAAATTTACAAAATTCAGATTGGAATATTGAAACTCCCATAGGCCTTGGGGGTTAAAAACCCCCTCTTGCTTAATATATAGTATAGATATAGATACATAGATATAGATATAGATAATATAATATAGATAGACGGATGTGTTGAAATTTTTAAGGAATTTGTTTATGCTGATTTTTAATGCATTAAAGTTTAATTATGAGGGGTTTTTGACCAAATCTCCCAAAAGACATGAGAATTGGCGGAAATTAATAAATGTGGAAGTTTTTTTTTTTTTAATCAAAAAATTAGAAAATTAGGATTGGGATATTGGAGCTCCCACAAGTCTTGGGGGTTAAAAACCCCCTTTTGCTTAATATATAGTATAAATTTTTGGTAAATGCATTCTTGTGCGTGTGTTTTGGTTTGGGAAAAGTGAGGGCCGTTGAGCCGTGTTTTCAAATTTAGAAGGATCACAGAGGGATGCGTATCTTAATCAGAAGTGCAAGGGGGCGAGAACAGTTATACTTACCGGTGTTTGAAATTTCACTAGTGTTATCTAATTGATTTTACATATGTGAAAGTGATGTTAGTCTACTGTCGTGGGAACTCCTCGAGAGGATGTGGAGTGTGAGATTAATACTAGATATAGTATGTAATTAACATGGTGTTTTGCAAGGGCATAGCGCAAAATCTTGTTAGGATTAGACTTGTATTTTCGTGGTAGGTAACGTTGCCAAATTGGCATGTGTTATGATTGGTCATTCGATAGAGGGAGTGTTAGTCCCTATATAAGGGTGTGACTGTTAACATCGGGAGTGGTGCGTTATGAGCAGCTGGTGCTATATCTCGAGTGGTAGCTTATGGACGCTTCCTAAGTTTCTAGACTTCCTTACTTTGATCAAAAGTGATAGGTTTGTACCTTAACACTGGTTAGGTCGGGAGGTGCTGTCGTGAGGATTGATTGGGTGTATAACCCGTAGTTTGGGTGTGAACCATGAGTCGAGTCACCGTAGTAAGGTCTTTGTGGAAAAAGGTTTGGGGATATTAATGAGAGGGTTGGGGGCTTTTGCTCCTCTGGGAATTTAGAGTAGTGCATCTTTGAAAGCCTTGTCGGCAACATGCGACAGTGTCGGGATTGGTTCATGGTGGTTGTCTAGCGGTAACATTGGCTAGTGGTGTGGCACGGAGACTGGGTGTCTTGATGGTACTCTCGAGATGAGTGACCAGTAAGATGTAGAGTAATGAGTGGACCCTATTATTGGGGGACTCGGTGTGGGAGTGAGAGGGCTTGCAAAATAAGGCGGTTTTTCCTAGTACAGTTGAATGTGTTAGATGTGATGGTTTCAAGAGTTGCGCGGTGTTGGCAAGACAGTGTGAGAATGTTCGAGGGAATGAGATTTGTATCTCGAGTTAGTGGGAATAGTACCTGTGTGTTGGTTCGTGTTTTGGACCTTGCTAGTTAGCGAGTCCGTGGTGACCCCATTGGTTGTATAGGGGTAGCGTTCGTGTTGTGATTGGTTATCAATCGTTGGGTTTGGGTTGTGAGTGGATGCTGGCAGCATTCTTTGAAGGAAGAGCAGTTCGTGTTCTAAAGTAATGAGTATAGCGTTGGTCAAAGTGGTCCTTCGTGTTTGGGTTGTTGTGATTGAGGGTGACCATGTCGGTCTTTGGTCAAGGAAGTGAGCAGGCTTGCTAGATAGCCATGGTGGGGGATGGTGATTCCCTTAGACGCGGTGTTGATGCGGTTCAATTTTAAGAGATCCGGTGAGATTCCAAAATTTGTGGTTTGTGTAGAGAATTTCGTGGTTGGGGTCAGTGGCTAGAGTGGCACATCAGTGTGTGGATTACTGAGTGTAGAGTTTAGGGAACTCCGTGTTTGGGGTTAGTGGTTTGAGTGGCACATCAGTGTGTGGATTACTGGGTGTAGAGCTTATTGAGTTGATTAAGCGACGTGCCGGTATCGGGTTTTGGGTTGACATTAGTCACCTTGAGTTTAGTCTCGTTTATTGTAGACTTTGTATGTTGATTAGGAAGAACTGAAACTAATCGAACATGTTTTGTCGTTGAATCTGACGGTTAGAATAATACACCTAGTATATGTATTGATTGATCATTGTGAATGATTGGCTTCTGTACATTATGTATGTATGATGTTTGATTTGATGTTGATACAGCACTATAATGTGTGTCATTTGTGTATTAAGGAGGTATTGCTGAGGCGAGTTGTAATCTCTAAATTGTTGGCCAGGTTCTGAGCCATGTTTATGATTTTAAATTGATTAAGTTAATGGAGGCGGAATGAAATTGCAAAAAAACATGATTTTATTATGCCTTATGTGTTGTTAATATTGTTGTTATTTCTATTAACTATCATTATAGAAATGTTGTGCCTCATTTGTAATAGGATTATGCGCATCACTGTGTGAGTGGTGGTTGTTGATAATGTTTTTCTTTGGAAAGAAATGGAAAACAAAAATTTTCTAGTGGTTGGGCCATCTAAAGGCGTTGTGAGAAATTGATTAATTCAAAAAAAAAAATTCTAGATTAATCTTTTGGCAAATAAACTGTGGGTGACTCTACGTTTTGGGGAACACCGTATTGGTGAAAAATGTTTACAAAGCTTTTGAGGTTTTCGTATGGAAAATGCAAGGTTTATTCTGGAATGTTAATGTTGAAAATTTAAAACATCTTTGAGAAATGCCTCTTGAACAAGAAAATGTTTTCTTATTATCTACTCTAAAGATTTTCTTTGGTCGTGTTGTGAGAGTAGTGACTTAGCTTGAAGCACTAGTGATTATGGTGAATTGTTTCGGGGGAGGTTTGGTTTGTTGAGGCTTGCGTACCTAAGGTGTTGTCGTTTAGAATGTGTTCCCTTGGTTAGTCTCTTCCCTGGTAAGAGTGAATCGAAGGTTTGTAGGGAGAATAGTTCCTCTCCTAGCACTCGGATGTTGGTGTTGTGTGATTTGTTGGCCTTGTGTTTTGGCATTTTCTTAATTTCGGGGACGAAATTCTTTAAGGGGGGGAGGTTATAGCGATCCCGGTTATCCCTTTACTGTTCTGTTATTTTCCGACGCGGTTCTGTGGAGTTGGTAGTTGTACCTATCGTGTTGTCAACCTTTAAACTCTTTTGTTTGAGTTTTAGAATGTGTTGGCTCGGTTGTTTCAGGTGGTTTGAGCTTTAGCTCCATTGTTGTTGCCCAGTTTTTGAATGGTCCGCTCGAGCGGGTTCTTCTTGCGCTCGAGCGGGGTTTTCACAGTTTTAGTATTTCGTGCCTCTGCAAAACTTCTTGCGCATGTGTTTTCTACGCTCGAGCTGGTTTCTTGTGCTCGAGCGGGTCGCGCTCGCGGGCTTGGTAGCGCTGAGCGGGTAGTACCCTTTGGTGTTAAGTTCTGGGAGGGGGAAATCTACCTCAGCGACTTTTCTCAGCTCGAGCGGATTGCTTTATTCTTGTGTCTTGCCGCTCGAGCGGCCTTTTTGCGCTCGAGCGGACTAGTTTTTGTCCTGACCGCTCGAGCGTTGTGTTCCCGCTCGAGCGGAGAGTGTATATCATTGACGGCTAGGCTATTTTAAATCACTTTTTTACATCCACACTCTCTCTCTTACTTTTTCTAAGACCCCATTTTTAGAGCTCCTCTCTCTAGAACTCCCTTCTCTCTAGGGTTTGAATCTAGCTAGGGTGTTCTCCTTACCTTTGGTTCTTTTAAAAGTTGGGTTGATCGTCGAGGGCTATCATTTGATCCGAAAATATTGAGCTTTGGAGCACGTTGAGTTTCTTCGTCTTCTCCGTTGAGAGCCATCTTTTGAGGTAGGGATATCCTACTCTTCCTTATGGATTTTGTCTTTAAAATTTAGCATTTTGATATGTTGGGTGTTGTTGGGTAGATTTGAGAAAGTTTGGGTCTTTTGTTGTAATTTTACAAAAGTTGGGGTTTTGTTTGAAATAGACCTATATGCAAGTTTGGTATGAAAGAAAATGAGTTGGATGATGGATCGTGGATGAAAATGAAACCTTAGAGTTTTTGTTAATTGAGGTAATTTGCCCTAATTTTTAATTAATTAATGTATATAATTGATTAAAGGAAATGAGGAATCGAATTAGAAAGTTTGAAATTGGAATGTATGGGACTAAAGGGTGTATTAAATCATTTATTGCTCACCTAATTGGAATGTTGATATATTATCCATTTGTGCATTTATTTCCTATTTAGAAATAATTGCCTTGGGCTACCGGGGAGGGTAGTGTTGATTGTTGTAGACAATGTACGATGATTAGGCAAACTAAAACTAATCAATCGGATGTGTCATAGAGTATGACGGTTGATAGAATACATTAACTTTATGTATTGATTGATTGTGTATATGACCAATGTGTTTATATGCATTATGTGTAGACGGTTGATAGAATACATTAACTTTATGTATGATCGATTATGTATAGATTCTGTGTTTATATGCATTGCTTGTGTTATGGGAGGAGATGGGGATGTACTCCACGGTTTAGAGAGAGATGGGGGATGTACCTCTAAACCGGTTAATGGTTTAGGGGAAGATGGGGATGTACCTCTAAACCGGTTAATGATCAAGGGAAAATGGGGGATGGACCCAGGGATGCAGCTCATATGCTCTCCCATTTGAAGTGTTGATATAGCTCATAGTTTATCTATTGAAGTGTGATAAGCTCATATGCTTATTACTATGGAATGTTGATATAGCTCAATGCTTATCTGTTGTAGTATTGATATAGCTCATATGCTTATCTATGAAGTGTTGATATGGCTCATATGGCTTATCTATTGGAATGTTGATATAAGCTCATATGCTTATCTGTTGTAGTATTGATGTAGCTTATATGCTTATCTGTTGTAGTAGTGATATAGCTCATATGCTTATCTATTGAAAAGTTGTTTGATTTGATATAGCACTAAAATGTATATCATCATCGTTTGTGAAGTATGGAAGTAGTTTATGTGTTATTGATACAACACTAAAATGTGTATCCACCGTGAATTTCAAAAGTGTTCTAGTGATGAACTATAATCTCATCAAAATGTTTTGGCCAGAGTACTGAGCTTTGTTTTCAAACTCAAAGTTGAATAAGAAATGAAAAGTGAATTGTAACATAGACTTGGTTGTCATGGAATTGAAATAAGATGTAAATGGAAGCGTAAGTATCGGCCATCTATCAGTTGCTAATCTTTTAGTCATTGTTCATAGTTGGTTTAGTATATCTCTGATGGGCTGTGGCTCACCCTATATGGGAACACCATTTTCAGGTACAGGTAGCATGTCACCTCCAAGGACATAGCTTGGGAGGCTAGAGGCGGACACACTTTTGCTGTCTTATTTCTTTTTGATGTATTACATGTAAATTCAAGCCAGGGGCTTAATATGTAATTGAGTTAGTACTCTCTTTTGTGACCAAGTGTTAACTTGGAAAGCTGTATGCCCGTAGGGCATTTGCTTTTGTTGTTAACATGTAATACTTTTGTAACGAAGTACTCTGATGAATTGAAGAATGTGGATCTTTTGTATATAAATGTATGATCATATTGATGGGTTTAATGTTATTATCTTGAGGGTGTTACAAAATCTCCCAAAAGACATGAGAATTGGCGGAAATTAATAAATGTGGAAGTTTTTTTTTTTTTTTTAATCAAAAAATTAGAAAATTAGGATTGGGATATTGGAGCTCCCACAAGTCTTGGGGGTTAAAAATCCCTTTTGCTTAATATATAGTATAGACTAGCATATTACCCGTGCTATGCACGGGATTAAATTGAAAAAAAAAATATTCATAGTTATGTCAAACATATTTTTAAATTGTTAGCATAAAATATATGTAATTCTAAAAGAAAATATTGACATTGCATAATTAAAGTAATAAAAATAAGAATTTATTACATTTGTTCGAAATTCACTGAATAAGTAAAACAAAAAAATTAAAATCTAAATTATTGTGGGCCTTCCATCAGCATTCCTACATTGTCAACATGATAAATGATAGTTAGTATTATAATTAATGAACAACACATATATTATGTATTTATAAAATGTTATAAAGTAAAAATGTTATACTTACATTTTTTTATTACTTTCTGAAAGGTATATACATTCTTCAGACCAATCTATAATTATAATTTTCTTTTTCGTCAAAATACAATCTAATCATCATTAATAATTGGTACATTATGTGATCCTAATGAGTACAATCCATTTTGTTTTTCAAAAAATACGGTGAGTTAAAAATCGAATCATAGTTAAAAAAACACAATAATTTTTTTTCAAAAAACACATTAAGTTAAAAAAATCAATTACAATTTTTTTTTTCAAAATACGATCTAATCATTAACAATAATTGGTACTTTAAAAATCAAATAAAAAAAATCAAATCAAATCAAATCACAAATATTTTTATTCTATCTAACTACAATAATTTTTTTTCATAAATAATTGTAAAAAAAAAATCATTAAAACAATAAATAAAAGATTAAATCACATTAAAATAAAGAACCATTGAACAAATTACAATCACATCACATTTTTTCCATAGTAAAAAAAATAAATAAATGAAAAAAAGAACCATTGACTAACTACAATCACATTAAAAAAAAAAACCATTGAACTAACTACAATCACATTTTTTTCTTTGTGAGTGCTTTATATTTATCTAACTTCAATCATATTAAAAATAAAAATAAAATAGTAAATAAAAAGATTCAATAACATTAAAAAAAACATTGAACTAACAACAACAATCATATTAAAAAAAAGAGCCATTAAACAAACTACAATCACATCACATTTTTCCCATAATAAAATAAATAAATGAAAAAAAAAGAACTATTAAACTAACTACAATCACATTAAAAAAAAAATCATTCAACTAATTATAATCACATTTTTTTCTTTGTGAGGGTTTATATTTATCTAATTTCAATCATATTAAAAAATCAAATTATAATTTTTTATTCGCTAGACAAATCACAAATATTTTTATAACCATTGAACTAACGACAACAATTATAATAAAAAAAAATAGTCATTGAACAAACTACAATCACATCACATTTTTTCCATAATAAAATAAATAAATGAAAAAAAGAACTATTAAACTAACTACAATCACA
Organism: Camellia sinensis; assembly: GCF_004153795.1. Lineage (NCBI taxonomy): Eukaryota > Viridiplantae > Streptophyta > Magnoliopsida > Ericales > Theaceae > Camellia > Camellia sinensis. Next base: position 2,046,630 of record NW_021025067.1, on the reverse strand, counting down.
TTAAAAAAAAGAATCATTCAACTAATTATAATCACATTTTTTCTCTTTTTGAAGGTTTATATTTATCTAACTTCAATCATATTAAAAAATCAAAAATAAAATTAAAATAGTAAATAAAAAGATTAAATAACATTATAAAAAAAACCATCGAACTAACTACAACAATTATATTAAAAGAAAGAGCCATTGAACAAACTACAATCACATCACATTTTTCCCATAATGAAATAAATAAATGAAAAAAAGAACTATTAAACTAACTACAATCACATTAAAAAAAAGAATCATTCAACTAATTATAATCACATTTTTTCTCTTTTTGAGGGTTTATATTTACCTAACTTCAATCATATTAAAAAATCAAAAATAAAATTAAAATAGTAAATAAAAAGATTAAATAACATTAAAAAAAAAACCATCGAACTAACTACAACAATTATATTAAAAGAAAGAGCCATTGAACAAACTACAATCACATCACATTTTTCCCATAATGAAATAAATAAATGAAAAGAACTATTAAACTAACTACAATCACATTAAAAAAAAATCATTCAACTAATTATAATCACATTTTTCTTTTTGTGATGGTTTATATTTATCTAATTTCAATCATATTAAAAAATCAAATTATAATTTTTTATTCGCTAGACAAATCACAAATATTTTTATGTGCTATCTAATTACAATATTAAAACAGTAAACAAAAGGAAAAGTCAAGAAGGAGAAAACAAAAAGAAGACTTACTGTTTGCATACGTGGTCACTGAAGTTGAAAGTGTAGAAGTGAGAAGTCAAGAAGGAGAAAGCAGAAAGAAAAAAAAAACTATTAAACTAACTACAATCGCATTAAAAAAAAAAACCATTCAACTAATTATAATCACATTTTTCTCTTTGTGAGAGTTTATATTTATCTAATTTCAATCATATTAAAAAATCAAATAATAATTTTTTATTCGCTAGACAAATCACAAATATTTTTATACGCTATCTAATTACAATATTAAAACAGTAAATAAAAGGAAAAGTCAAGAAAGAGAAAACGAAAAGAAGACTTACTGTTTGCATACGTGGTCACTGAAGTTGAAAGTGTAGAAGTGAGAAGTCAAGAAGGAAAAAGCAAAAGGAGACTCACTGTTTGCAATAAGTATGTGAAAAGTTAAAAAGAGTATGTATTGGAGAAGTTAAAAAGATTTAAAAAAATTTAATAAGTGTTAAATTTTTTTTTTTTCAAAAAGAAATCAAAAAAATTAAGAGAAAGAGAGAGAGAGAGAGAGAGAGAGAGAGAGAGAGAGAGAGAGAGAGAGAGAAAGAGAAAAAACGCGCGCGCGCGCCAGCCAAGAAAGAAACACAGGCAAATGCCCTTTTTATCATCACATATACACACAACGTAGCCACATAGCCATAGCCTCTCTCTCTCTCTCTCTCTCTCTCTCCATTTATCAACCGTAGTGTAATTATAATCTTTGAACTAATCACCAAGCAACCCCCAATATTATTATAGCGATCCTGGTATTCCCTGTTGTTATTGAATTGTAATCCGGACTTGGTTCCGTAGATTTGTTGTTGTCTTATCCTCTTTTCTATCCCTTACTATTTGTCTTAGAGTTTTGGGTTGTGTTGGACTTGTTGGGAATAAATTGGTTATGTTTTAGAACTTAGAATCTTTGCCCAGTTTTTGGCCTCTCCGCTCGAGCGGGGGTTTCGGCACTCGAGCGGGAAAATCACCTTCCCTGTACTTCCTCAGTAGTGTTGGACGCTCGAGTGTGAGGTTTGACGCTCGAGCGGGAGTTTGTGTGTGACGCTCGAGCGGGGAGTTGGAAGCTCGAGCGGGGACCTGTTCTGCAAAAGTTCTGGGAGCGTGCATCCGCCGCTCGAGCGGGGGATTGGACGCTCGAGCGGGGATCTGTGAGTGACGCTCGAGCGGGGAGTTCGACGCTCAAGCGGGTCGACCTGTATAACACACCGAGATTCAGCATTTTGAATCACTTTTTGATTTCCTTTCTCTCTCTTACTTTTCCGAAAAAGCCATTGGAGAGCACCTCAGTCTAAAACCTAACTTCTCTCTTAGGATTGATCTAGCTAGAGTGTTTTCCTCACCTTGGGCCTCTGTAAGAAGTGTGTGGATCGTCGAGGGCTTCGTTGTGATCCCAAGATATTTGGGATTTGGAGCACTTTGATTTCAGGTCATCTTCTCTATTTGAGTTCTCCATTTGAGGTAGGGATTCTCCTTGTTCTTTTTCAATACTCCGTCTATAGATAGACATGTGGTAATTTTTGTATTGCATGAAAATTGTATCATGTTGGATTTGTTTGAAAATCATGAGAAGGAACCTAGGGTTAGTTGTTTGAAAATGGTTATGTTGTCGTTGATAGATGTTTTGGGCTAATTGGAGTGTAAATTAGCATGTTGTAGTTGATGGAAGAAAAAGCCCTAAATCATATTTTGATTGATAAATTAAAATGGAGGATAGTGAATCTATATTGTAAATCTCTAGTGTTTATGTGGATTGGGTGAAGGTGTTAATGCCTAAGGGATTAACTTTGGCTTTGAAATGGTTTGAAATGAATGTAGTGGACTAATGTGAGTTATGACTTTATTATCAATGGAACTGGTTTTGTAAAACAAAGGAATAAATTTGGTTTTGTAACAACAAAAGGGACGGAGTTGATTTTGTGAAAACAAAAAGGGATATGGAACTTGTTTTGTGAAATGGGAAAGGTATTTTGAAATACGTATGAAAATTGGATTGTTGTTTCATGAGTGTTGAACACACACGTGTGTGGGACTGTATCTTGAACTACCATGTTAATGTTGTTGTCGGGTTTGTGGTCTCATAGTAATTGAGTCTTTAATAGATGTACTAAACATTTGCATCTAGAGGTTTTGTCCTTGGTCATCGGTGGAGGATGACGTGGTTGTGTTAAATTGTCGTGTATGCATTACACCATTGTTGATTGAACATCGTATGTGATGAAGTGCTAGATACATTATATATATGTATATTTGCTCAGAAGGAGATGGTCATGTGTTCTTATGCTTTAACACATTGCTGGTGTCTTGATAGTTTATGTATATGCATTATACATGTTGGTTATGCCTTGATGTGCTGTGATTGTTGGTGTTATGCCCCGTGCTGAGAATCAAAGGTATCATACCCTTCCAGCTAGCACCTGGAGAACTGACCGCGCTGAGAATCAAAGGTGTCATACCCTTCCAGTTAGCACCTGGAGAACTGACTGTGCTAATAATCGAGGGTACCATACCCCTCCAGCTAGCACCTGGTAAACTGGCTTCTTGTTAATGTTGTTGAGTGGGGTGTATTGTTGGCTTACTACGCACATAGCTAGTAGAGCGAAATGGGATTATTGTTGTTTCATTGTAACTGAAAATATCATGGATTTGATTGGTTACAGTTCGGAGGACCGAGTTACTCCATTGGTTGATTGTATACATGTTAGTGGGTTGTAAATTTATATTTTTACACAGATATGCATGTATAGTTATGATAGTAATGGAAACAAACCAAAATGTCATTTTTGTCTTTTGGAAAGTGTGGAGGAGAACGAATGTTTTTAAGATAAACATGTTTGAAAAGGTACATCTGAGTATGTATAGGAAATGGAATAGAGTATCGGGCTTAGTGTGATTACTTCCTAAGTATTTGTTAATGTTATGAAAGATTAGGAATGGGGGTTAATGAAAGGAAAAAGGAAAGACAAATCACTTGTAGCGTTGAATGAAACGGTTGTTTTCGAGAAAAGTTCATACATATATAATTTTGTATAAACTGTCACATTACTATTCTAGTATGAGAATGAGTGTTCATGATCATAGCTATCTGTAAGTTGTTATTGTTGAGGATCATGCTGAGTTCCCTACTGGACTATATGTTCATCCCACGTTGTTGAATTTTTTTCAGGTTTTAAGCAGGTTGAACTGCAAGATTTGGATCTACTTATTTACTGGCCACGGGGCCTCAGCTATGTTGGCGGAATGCTATTGTTGTAAAAAGGGTTACACCCTTCTTCTTGTACCTTAAGTGATGTAAGCCCAAGGACAATTTATTAAGTATGTTCATGTAATATTTACTTTGCATACGAATGAGAGTATTGTTAATCACTTCTACGGATTGAATGTATGAGTTTATTTCCGCATGTTATCCTTGAAATTGAGTTAAGTTAATGAATTTGGTAATGACTTCGAGTAATAAAAAGTGGGCGTGACAATTATATTGGAACTTTCACAAAATTTGGGAGTTAGATATAGATATAAATAAATAGATAGATATAGATATAGAGATAGAGATAGATATTTATATTTGTTTTAAATTTTTTTTAATACATAAATTATTTGTTTTGGAAAAGGTACAACAGTAATTATGAGAAAAGTTAAAAAGTTTTGTGGGTTGAGAGAAATTAATAAATGCTGAGGTTAATCTATATTATATATTAAGCAAAAGGGGTTTTTAACCCCCAAGGCCTGTGGGAGGTTCAATATGTCAATCCTAATTTTCTAATTTTTTGTTTTTTTTTAAAAAAATTAACCTCAGCATATTTATTAACTTCTCTCAACCCACAAGACTTTTTGACTTCTCTCATAATTACTGCAGTACCTTTTCCAAAACAAATAATTTGTATATTCAAAAAAATTTAAAACAAATATAAATATCTATATCTATATCAATCTATTTATTTATATCTGTCTCTAACCCACAAGTTTTGTGGGAATTTCAATATCTAAACCTTAATTTCTTAATTTTTTTGATTCTTTTTTGAAAAAAAAAAAAACTTAGTACTTATTAAATTCTTCCAAGCCTTTTTCATTTATCCAATACACACACTCTTTTTAATTTTTCATATACCTATTGCAAACAGTGAGTCTCCTTTTTGTTTTCTCCTTCTTGACTTCTCACTTCTACACTTTCAACTTCAGTGACCACGTATACAAACAGTAAGTCTTCTTTTTGTTTTCTCATTCTTGACTATTCCTTTTATTTTCTGTTTTAATATTGTAGTTAGATAGCGCATACAAATATTTGTGATTTGTCTAGCGAATAAAAAATTATAATTTAATTTTTTAATATGATTGAAGTTAGATAAATATAAACCCTCGCAAAGAGAAAAATGTGATTATAATTAATTGAATGATTCTTTTTTTTTTAATGTGATTGTAGTTAGTTTAATAGCTCTTTTTTTTTCATTCATTTAATTCGTTTGTGATTGTAGTTTGTGTAATAGCTCTTTTTTTAAATATGATTGTTGTAGTTAGTTCAATGGTTTTTTTTACTATTTTAATTTTATTTTTAATATGATTGAAATTAGA
>NW_021025067.1:1988979-2041255 GCF_004153795.1 Camellia sinensis | reverse complement strand
GGCTTTAAATATGTCATCATCCACACGCTTCTCATTGTGCCATTCATATCTGCGGCTGCTTTTTTGGAAACATATATCAATCTTTCAACCTCCGTGTCACAAAGGAAAAAGTACCGCAATACTTGTTGTGGAATCTTTATTACGCACATCAATCGTTCAACTTGATCTACACGTGGTCACATGTAGGGCATTTCTCCAAAATGCACTCTCCTTCCAAAATAGTGCACATCATTCTGCACGAGAATTGGTTTTCATAATCCCAAACCCAAGTCACGTAAGAACTTTTAGCAATCAATAGAGTGTCCATGGAATTGTTTGAATCACATTCTATGTAGAATGGTCTTGATACTGCATATACTCAATCGAATGACTGTTGACTCCATTTGTTGTACACCTTACATGGAAGCATCTTAATGACGATGATAACACAGAAAATTTTCAACATGTCCGGGTAAACTTTGCATTGTGCATCTTCGAATAAACTTAGTGAACTTGCAAACCTCCTCTCCAAAACCATCTAGGTTCCAATCGTCGGTCATGACATCATCCATAAAGACCACTTAACGTAAATTCCTTAACCACATATATAGACAATTCAAACCATGGGGTGGATCTGATATCTTGTCATACATTCGCCACTACCTTGACATTGGTCATTGATACACTAGGACGAACACGGGAACATGTTCCCGTGGTGCATCCAAGGTATATACGAAGATGACATTCCTCCCTGTCGATCAAGTGCATCCAATAACTATCTGCATATTTTGTGCATTGAATGCAATCGACACACGGACACTTAATTTCAATATCTAACGCCTACATTTCCATACGAAATTCAGGAATGAACCTTCACTCCCTTGCGATTACTCTTTACTTGTCAACCCTATTATTTTCGTCATCCAACTCTTTGTCCATTTTGTCACCTACAACTCACACAAAGATTAACCGAGGAACAAATGAGAACACGTCCAAGTTGAGATCATATTATGTGTTTTTCAATTCACTGTTTTGGCTTGTCACATAAATATGTTTAGGGTGGGACTTTAATGACCACGATTTGTTCTAAAACAATGCGTAATTATGAAGTTATTTAGAACTGACCCGTAATTTTGGCATAGATAGCATAACTATAGTAGAGCACTAAGTACTAGTGAACCATAATGATCAATGAATTAGAAGATATATCAAAAGATCAAAATCATTTTCATGTCTCTCAACGGGTGTGGTGCATTTTAATGGTCACTGATTGCATTAAAAATGCATTAATAATGCAATACCAGACAAAAAAATTACAGATAGAACCAGGACAAAAAAAAAATACACTAAAAATTAATTACTCCCACAGCATCTAATTGCAATTAATAATTATTGCTTTTGGGATAAATGCACATTTTCATGTAAACAAAGTCATGTGATCCTTAATTTCCACAATGTCATCAATGCAAATTGAAAAAGCAAAAGTAAGCCAATGAATTCAGACGCCAGATCCTAACATTTGTGCATAATGGGAGTTCCTAACTGTGTCCATGGCTAGCCTTATACTTCACTATCAATGAGCATAACCATAAAGAAACTATAACAAGGAGACAGGCATAAACAAGACCAGGTGTCCACGTAAGGAACTGCTGTGTAGGGAATTAAAATAGCAAGTCAGAATGTTGTGCAGCAAAGAAGATAGCAGTTCACTCTAGGCTTGGGCTGTGATGTGAAACCTCACTACAAAGAGGGAGGCAAAGGCTAGTGAGTGCAAAAACAAAAACAAAAAAAAAAAAAAAAAAAAAAAAAAGAGGGGAAATTAAGACTTAAGAGTCAGGTTGAATAAACTTGGATGACTATTTCGACAGATTGAGGTTAAGCAAAAATGTGATTATTAGCTTAGCCAATCGAGATGATGTTGAGCAACAACCGAAAGAAATTGGTTGGCACTGCGATCATTGCTTTCCATCACTGCAGTCTAGGGTTTACGCGGCAGAAGGTGTGGTGGGAAAGTACAGAAGAATATTTCAAGACAAAAGCAGCCAAAAGAGAGAAAAATGAAGAGAGTAAAAAAAATTACCTGGTGCTTCCGGACTCCTAGATAAGTGGTTGTGGATCTGGAGGTTGCTTATGGTAGTTTACAAGTATGGTAAAGGTCCACTTGTGCTACTGGGAGTGCTCCACATTTAATTCTTGAGTGACTACTTCAGACAAACTTCAATGTCGCGCACGTTATAGACAAACAGAATGTAAATGAAAACAGGGACAGCTAATTAGCATAAGAAAGCAAGGAAAAAGAATTGAAGCAAAAAAAAAGAATGCAAGAACAAATGAAATCGTAGAAAACAAAAATCATGCAGTTAAGACCAAACAACGCAAAAAAGGAAAACAAAAGGAAAAACATAAGCTATTTGTTTAAGGTCCCTTTAAACCATTTTGAGTGAACTTATTCATATTTGCTAGTAAGTAAAATAACATGTAGTAAATTTTGTATTGGGGTTAACCAACTAAAATTCTATTTGCAAAATCCATTCCATCGAAGGCGTGCATGACCCTTTTTTTGGCAATTAAACATTCACACACAACTCTCCAAAATGGTAAATTTAACAAAGTTATTCTTTAAATGAAAAGTCTTTTTTAATCTAAAGTTTGGAAATTTCTAAAAATATATAAATTTGCACATGAAACACTTGCATATTTGTTCTCCTTTTGGCTAATAATTTATATTAGTTCAAATCACAAGTATCATTACCTTTATAATCTGCTCTTTGCAGGACAACAATGAAGACAAAAGCTCAGTGTTGAATCCGTAGTTTATATTCAATTGTAAAATATTCATATCGACTTTCAAGATTGATAATTAATCTGGTTGTTTTATCATTATGGCACTTCAAAAATAAATAATAAAACATTTTAGCATGCCAAAGTTGCAAATCCAATGATCAAAATTACAGAAATAATTTTATTTTCGTGTTTTTTTTCCTAAAGTAAATGAGTTCAGTACTATCGTAATTTATTATGTTTAGATTGACATTTTGTTGTTTCTGAGTCTCTATTACCTCAATGTTCCTGTTTTTTTGGGTTGGGTCAATCTCATCTCAGTCAGAGTAATACTCCAACAAAATAAACCCCACCACAAAGACACAATAAACATCACTAATATTGTAATGACATTAAGCAAACATGAGTTTTGCTTTTGGGCAACAATAGAGCTTTGTTTAGAGGATACTGAACTATGAGACATTTTTGCAATGATGCCTAAAGTGCTTACATTCAAGTTAAAATTTACAGAGATCGTTGACCCAGGTCACTCTACAGTGACCATTACATTTTCCACTCATCTCTTTGGACCAAAAAAATATTGGTGATTAGTGGGGACGAACAGCTCTCATGAAAAAAAAAAAAAGAGAGAGAGCAAGGGGGTTTTAAGCACTTATCTTAGCTTTACAACACTCATGAGACAAAATTATAGGATGGTCAAAAAATGGGCTGAACAATAAAAGGCCCTAAGAAAACAAAAAAGAAGCATATCTAATTAGATTGGTATACATAGAATTGGACCAAATTGCTTGATTCATAGATTGGTATACATACTAGTCTACAAGAAATTGCCGTAGTAATTTGTAGCCAAATTGCTTGATTCACCCCAAGCATTCCTACTGCTATAATTTCATTCACATTTCAATAACAATGCCCTAACTTTCAAATTCAATCACAATGCCCTAATTTCCAGCCTTGCTAATAATAATGATTTCGTGTGTTTTCGCATAATATATATAAATATATATATAATAGTATGGTGTGTGTGTGTTGTTTAAACAGAGACAGAGGCAAAGAGAGTGAAATCGGAGGGAGATACGGAGAGAGGGAGAGACAGATGCGAAATGGAGGACATAACCTGGAAGGGAGTTTGGGAGATGATCCAGCAAGTCTTGCGATGATGGCGATGGAGAAAAAGCTATAGAGAAGAGGGCGGAGGCATGCGTGAGAGAGCGAGAGAGGAGAGAAGAGAGAGAGAGAGGGAAAACCGAGAGGCCTCTTATGAGAAGGAGACTAAGGATCGAGAGGGAGAATACAGAGAGATAGAGAGAGGGAGCGAGAGAGAGAGAGGACATACCTGGGAGGGAGTTCGGGGGATGATCATCCAGAGCAGAAAAGTGAAGGCAATGAGGACAGAGCAGAATCAAACGCGGGAGTGCGAGAAGGGATGGGAAATGGCTGCTTTGGCAATAAAAATAAAACAACAAATAATTATTCCTGACCAAAATAAATTTTCGTCGCTATAAATTAAGAAAAATGTAATATCCCTCCAAATTTTGTGGCATCGTTTGGCTACCGAATTAATAGTCGGTAATATAATTAATCATTACCGACCAAAATTGAAATAGTCGCCAAACCCAATCATTTCCACGACCATTGTCAATAGTAACCAAAAATTAAAATAAATACGAATTAAAAAAATTATACAGTTATTTTTTGCGAACGAACATCATATTTAGTCGCTGAAAAGTATATTTTTAACGACTAAAACGTAGTTAGTCGCCAAAGTGAAGACAATCTCCAACTACACATTATTTTGGTAGCGAAATAGGGGACATTTACCGACCAACAAACTTAAGTAGCTAAATAAGTCACATTTGGCGACCAATATATTGTTTGGTAGCTAATGTGTAAACCATTGGCGACCAACTAATTTTTAGTAGCTAATACGTAACCCTTTGGCGACTAAATTTGGTTTAGTCGGCAAAATTAGTCGCCGAAATCTGTTTTTTGTTGTAGTGCCACATCCCAAACGAATCTTGAATTATATTCAGATTAAGTTATTATGTATATATATATATATATATATTTCCTTTTAAATAAAAATAGTCTCGATTGAGATGGGCTGTTCTGTGTAGGGGTGTGTGCGGTGCGGGTCGGTGCGGTTTGAGAGAAAAATAGAAACCGTATGACGGGTGGCGGATTGATAAAAGTGTCACTAGAATTTGCTATTTTCCTTATCGAAAACCGGCGGTTCGGTTGGCAAATAATGGCGGATTTGCCTTGGCGGTTCGGGCGGATTGGCGGTTTATAAAAAATATAATTCAAATTACAAAACTTAAATCAAAGAGTAAAAAAAAGACGAGAGATATCGTGATGTTAAGCATCTTGCGAAGCTTTCTTCTGATGCAGCAAGTGTAGCAACAACATGATAATATCAACGACTATGTCATCAGTTCATTACAAGCATCTGTGGAAGCTACAATGATCAAATACAATACATAAAATTAATATCATTCAGGGTTTACAATATATTGAAAATTTTTACTGTTGAAAAGTATTTAGATTGAAAAGTGAGCTGATGCAAGTTTGCAACATGGCCAGAAAAAAAAAGAAGATTGAAAAGTGAATTAGAATTCAACTTTATTTTGGATTACTGACATCTTGAATTCCCCTCGAGCAGTAATGTAATATTATATTCTAAGGTATAGAACAACAAGCAAACTTAAGTAAAAAAGAATTTTTAGAATCTTATAAAACATGATTTAATGGCAGTGCGGGTCGGTGCGGTTTGGAAGAAAAATAGAAACCGGCGAATTGATAAAAATGTCACTAGAATTTGCCATTTTTCTTACAAAAAACCAGCGGTTCGATTGGCAAATAATAACGAATTTGCCTTGGCAGTGCGGTTCGGTGCGGTTTTAGCGGTTTCGGCGGTATTATGCACACCCCTAGTTGGGAGAAGTCAATAAATGCTGAGGTTGGGTTGAGAGAAGTCAATAAATGCTGAGGGTTTTTTTTTAAATCAAAAAATTAATTATTATTATTTAGGTAAGTTATGATGTGAGTTAGATATGTGATAGACATGTGAGTTTTATTGATTTAAAGTTTATTTAGATAAACTTTTAAAAAAAAAATATTAGTTTTTTAGTTTTTTTTGTTATGTTATAATATAATATATAAAATATAGGTAGATATCTACAACTTTAATAAAAAAATATTATCTAACTTTTTGGGGAAGAGAAAAAGAATACAAGTTTTAATATTTTTTTTTGAAAATTTGTGAGAGAGATTAGGAGGGAGAGATTATGAAATATTTTTGTTATTAAATAAATAAATCGGTCAATAATTTTTTTTAATCTATTTTGTAAATTAAAAATCAATAATTTTGAAAATTTGATTAATTTTTTCCATTAAGTGATTTAAAATTTTGATAGATATACATAAAAAAATACATAATTAATTATTAAATCATAATTCAAATTTAGATGTTATATCTTTTTTAGATTTATAGCTAAATTCTTATCTTTTTTTTTTTATTTTTGTGTGCAACCATAGTGTATGGGAGAAATTGAAAAGGGTGTTGTAATAATTATGAGAGAAGTCAAAAGGGATTGTGGGTTGAGAGAAGTCAATAAATGCTGAGGTTTTTTTTTTTTAAATCAAAAAATTAGGATTAGGAGATTAGAGCTCCCACAGGCCTTGGGGTTAAAAACCCCCTTTTACTTAATATATAGTATAGATATAGATATATATATATATATATATATAGTATAAATACTCTTACTTATTGACAAAAATAACAAAGCAAGTGACACTGTGAGCGATTGATTCTAGGGTTCACCCCATTGAAAATTTCTTGTCTTGAATACAAATAGAGTAGGATTTTGAATCCAATATTAATGACTCTAGAACAAGAGACCACATATCTATTTAGTTCAAATTATTTTAGAGGGATTAAATTGGAAATCTTTAATTTTTAACTTTATCAATTTAAATTTAAATTTTTTTGATTTATTTTTAATCTAAATCATTTTCTTACATTTGTTAAGAAAAATCAATATAAAAAATATAATTTTGGTCATTAAACTCAACAAAAAGGTATTTTAGATATTTTATGTGCAATTTGAGTTAATGACTAAAATACCTTTTATTTTAGTTTTACTTGACAAAAATAGGTGAATAGTTTAGATTAAAAACAAATATATTATAGTTTAAATTAACGAAATTAAAAATTTAGGATTTATTTTGTTACAACAATCAAATCTTAGATTTTTTTTTTTTGTAATTTTTCTTTATTTTAATCTTTATTACATAAAATTTTATTTTATGCAAAATTATTGTTATAAAATTGGCGAAAAGTAAATACTAAAGTCAACATTACTACACTAATCGTGAAATTTTTTTTTTTTAGAGCAAATCTTACTCTTCCTTCCGTTTACACGTCATATATATATATATATATATTTATTGTTAGAACGTTCAAGATTAGTTTGTTATTAATATTTATTGTTGTTTGTTTTTTATTTTTAAAATTTTTATGATGCAAAATTGAAACGGATGCTATGTTTAACTTTGAATATAATAGAATCAGGAGTTTCAACCCGAACTAACCTAATTTACATTAGGTTGATTTGATTCGATTCTAATGGAGAATTAATTTAGTTTCTAGTCTAAAACTTGTAATTGATTAATGGTTTGGCTCTAAATTTTGTTAACCCAAACCAAACTACCCCTTTTGTACACCTCTAGAGGTGGTGCTGATCTGGATAAACTCTTCTTCATACTGTATCTCTTTATATCTGTCCATATCACTCTTGTGGGCTCTCTAACTTAAGAAATCATAGATGATCTAAACCGTTTAATTCGTAAGCCTTGCAGTAAATGTTATTTATGCAAAAAATTAATTTTATTGGACAATTATAAATACGAGAACAAATTGCATTTTAGTTTATTAAATTGATGGTTTAAATTTTTAAAACAAAAATGTTATTTATTTTTGTGTTTATAGATATTTGATATTGTTTTTTGTATGAATGACCTTTAATGTGGAGCCAATGAAGTAGATGGTTGGTATCATGTAGATCTTGTTGAAAAATGATAGCTTTTTGACAATTTTAATTCGAAATTAAAATGGGACCTAACTGCCGATTGAGATGGATCTAAGTAGTTTTGTATTCTCTTAGGTGAAAAGGTTGCAATACAAAATAATGAGCTGAAACCATTAAATTTTGAATGAGAATTGTCTGATAAAGGGAGCATTAATAGAAGTTGGGATTGGGGCCTAGGTTTGGATTTAGACTTGGTCTTAGTCTTAGTTTGGATTGGCCTAGACTTGTGCATGTACATGTGTTGAATTTAGTTTTGGGCATGGGCCAAGTTGTGATATGCTGGATTGGGCTTGTCTTGTGCATATGTTTTATATTGGGTTTGGATCGGATTGTGACTCAACACTTGTATCTATTTTGTGACTCATTTGGTTTAATTTTCAAAACTTATGCATTACATACACATTATGATTTATATAATATTTTTGAAATTTTGAACCTTGGTAACTCTAACCCTAATTGTTAAAGTTGATGACATTTGATGCAAGGCTTTATGGTAGCCTTTATGGCTAAGACCACTTCCCTACAAGTATAAAAATGACATTTATTCTCCAACTTAGATGTATGATATAAAAATATTTTTGAGATGAAAAATTCATGATTTTCTTTAGATAAGTTGGAAATGATTTTTATATTAAAGAAAATTTTCCATATCTTCTTTGTTAACCCCTTCTTTGGTTCTTGTTAGAAAGAGAGTGCTACCGTTGTCAAATTCTTAAAACTATTTAGAAGGTATTTCTGCATGACCTGGTTTTAACCGCCGTATCTTGGGAGACAGATGCCGGCGTACCTCCAACACTCATTGGGAGACGGTGAATCTATTTTAAAGAAACTGTGGTATCACATAGGTTTTGGTTTGCATCTCTTATCTTTTGTTCTTCAAATTTTAGATTTAAACTATTTTTAGTATATTATTTTGTATGTCTATGTGGATCCATCTTATAATATGTTCCATGATATAATTTAGTTCATTCCTATATTTTTAGTTTTATAATTTATTCTGTATCTTATTCTTTAATTAAAAAATAGATTTGTTATTTTTATTTAATTTATTATATATATATATATATATATTTAGTATTATTATAAAAAAAAATACAAACAAATCTAAATTGAGGCTTACAAAGTGTTATGCACGAATATAAAAAGATATGAAGAGAACAAAATATAAAAAGAGCTCATCTCGTGGTGGTCAACCTTAAGGTGGCGTTCGTTTTGAAAGATTGAGATAAGGGATTGGACTATCAGTCCGGATGGACTAATAGTCTATTGTTTGGTAGTTAATTTTTATTCCGGACTAATAGTCCCTCCGAACTATTAGTTCTATATTTGTTGGATTGTTGTATCCTATGACAGAGAGAGATAGAAATCATGGGATAACTCATTCTATGGGGATTAGCTTATGAAATTACATTTTTGACCCTCTTGTATTTAATATCTTTTTTTTTTAATGTTGTTAATTTAAAATTAAATTATTAATTATAAATTTAATTTAATTAATTTAATTAAAGATAATAAATTAAAAATTATGGCCTTATAAATTAAATTTTTTTTAATGTTGTTAAATTATAAATTATAGATTGCAAATTTGAAATTATATATTAAATAAAAAAATATAAATTATAAATTACAAGGGTAAAATAGTCTTTTGAACATTTATCCTTATCCAATTCGTTCAACCAAATGTTGGATTCACTAAAAATAGTCCAATCTAAATATCTAATCTCATAACTAAATAAACATAGGATACAAATCCAGTCTAATCAAATAGTCCAGGGACAATATATCCTAAGATTAACAGTCCGATGGATTACAATATTTCATTATCCAGTCCATCCAAATGAACATGCCCTAAGGGTCAGTTTTTGCTTTTTTTGGTCTAATTTTTGTCTCTTACGCTGTGTTTGGTTGAGGGATTTAGGGAGGGATTTGAAAAGAAAAAGAAAAAGGTGTGTGAAACAGGTGTGGGGTGGATGCTGTGCAGTGAAATAGGTCCATTTCGGGACCCATTTCGATAATCCGAACCGTTCACATTTTAAAATAAATCAAATAGAACATGTCTGAAAAAAATCCAATTAATCAGATATCGTTTACATATTCATCCACTCACATTTGTATCTACAAAAATAAATAATAATTGTGATTTAAAATATTAAAATGAATACAAATGTGAGTGGATGAAAAAGTTAATAATATCCGATTAACTTGATTTTTTACAGATATATTCTACTTGATGTATTCTAAAATATAAACAATTTAGATTATCGAAATGGGCCCCAGTCCCAAAATGGGTCCATTTCGTTGCCCAATAGTGGCTTTTGTGCCCCGCACAGCAACCACCACATATCTTGTGAAAGTAGGTGAAATATAGATATATTTTATTTACATTTCACCTATTTTTTAAATTCTTTCTTAAATCTTCTAATTAAACAAAACATTAATGTTTATATTTTATTTTATTTGTGACAATCTTTTTAGTTTTCAAGTGTGTCTATTGTAAAAGAATTTTTTTTAAAAAAAAATTCATTAAAAAGAGACCAGAAAAAAGAAAGTCATGATAACGCGTTTCTGGATAACTTATCACCTGAGATATGTCATAGTCTCAACGTCATTTTTTACTTTTTTATCGAAGTCTCATCGCCATTGATCAAAATTTTTATTGTTTACAAAAAAATTATAGATTATTTTGGGAGTACTACGTGTTTATATTACTAATTAATCATAAATTATTCTGCTATCTCATGTTACTCAATCATTTAACACAATATTCCACTTACTCACTTTTTCCTCTAATTATAATATTATAAAATATCACGTATTTACTGAATATTATATTTCGAAATTACTGAATAATTATCCATTGTTTACATAACCCCTAGATGGTATCAATAATTTTATATAACCACTTTTATTTAATAATATTTTATTTGAAAAATTAAAGAAAATACATTAAACCTATATGTTTGGTACTGGATTTGCTTATAATTTTGACATCATTTAATTTATAAATTAGCTTATAAGCTTAAATTGATAAAATAAGCCACCTGTTATTTGATTATTTTTGTTTCTGCAAAAAATCAACTTTAAGCCACTTAAAAAAAATAAAAATAAATAAATAACTATTAGATTAGGCAAACCATGAAAGATATGTGATTTTGAGATCACACAAGGAGGTCACATATATATTTTTTTAATTTTTGTTAAATTTTTTATTTTTCAAGTCGGTCTAATGTAAAAGAATTAAAAAATAAAAAAATGTAAGAAAAATTAAAAAAATTCACTAAAGACCCAAAAAAAGGTTCCAAAAGTCCTTAGTGCATTTTTTTCAATATATTTTTATTTTTTTAACATTTTTAATTCATCTAGCCGATAGAATCTAAAATTGTATAACTTTTTAAAAAATAAATAAAATCACTAAAGATGAAAAAGGATCACAGAAAAAAATCAATTCTATAATGAATTAGCTTTATTAATAATTAATTTATTTGTTGTGGACTTGGGTTCATTTGGGAAGTAAATATTTTATTAAAAAAATTAGTAAATCATTAAAAAAGTCAAAAAACTAAAACATTTTCAACTTGTATAAAACGGTCAAATATTCATTCTCATTTTCTCTTCCAAGTCGAAGCTTCTTTTCCATTCACACTATTTTTTATACATTTTTTTTTTGGTAAAAAAATAAAAAATCATTTTCAATGATATCATTTTTGAATAAATTATAGATCAGCCTTATGTGATGGATTTAAATATCTATTGGTTATATACATTTTTTTAATACACTAATAAACCTTGAAATACGTATTTTGCCCCAACACTTTTTAGGGATGTTGATAGATGAAAAAAGATATAGTGCTGTTTTGGGAACCTTGAAAAAACGCAGCATTCTTGATCAAAAAGCTTAACGCTAGAGTGTTGAAAAAAGCTGAACCACCATTTGGGAAGAGCTGGAAACGCATCCAAGCCATTTACCAAACCACCCTCATCTCATAAATTGGGGCCTAGGGCAAAACGAGGCCACATTTGCCTCCTTCAGCTACTTGATTTTGCGAACTCCTCCTTCAAGCGGCGCCGCGTAACTCCCTCGAAAAATCGACGACCTTGCCGTCCCCCGCCGAAGCTGCCGCCGGATTCGTCGTCCATGTCCTCGCCTTTGCCAGATCTGCACCATCAGGTACACCGAAAACCGTCTTCCATTTACTATCTTCTCGCAAGTAGTGACGGACCCAAAACCATGGATGAACGAGTTCTTCATCTTGTCGACGACCTGCAGATTAGATCTGAAACACCAAGGTGTTCTGTTCTTAGAACACCTGTAGATTAGATCAATGACCCAAAAAAAAATAAGAATTCTAATTATTTCCCATTAACTGAAGTATAGTATATACATATATATATATATATATGTAATATAGTGAGAGATATCATCTAGAGAGAGAACGAACCGCTAGAATCTGCTTCCATTCTTTGTTATTGAGGTACAATTTCTGTTTTTTTGTTTTTGTTTTGAAATATTTCAATTTGATTATATGAAACTCATATAGTTGATAACTCTTTGAGCACATCGTTCTGTGATTTGTGACTCCTCAGTGAATTTTTTTCTTTGGTTTATGACTCATCTGTATAGAAAAATCTGTTGTTGGTGTTGTTGTTGTTGTTGTTCTCTCAGAGACGTTTTATCAAACACTTGATATGCAAGTGGAAAGATACACATGTTGTGTTTTCAATGAGCCTATTTTGCCCAAATTTCTTGTTGTTTAGGTTTAGAATTGATCACTGTTTTATGCTTATATACAGTGAAGTGGACTATATGAAAGTTGCACTCTTTCATGATGTTGGACACCATACTCTGTTGCTTCATATGTCTATTATGATATTGTTGGGAAGACCTAATGATCATCTTCATTATTGGTATAGTTGCGAAATTGGGCTAGAAAAGTTTGTTTATAGTCATTTAATTAATTAATTTCAGAGACTCTAATACCATTGTGTTGATACAACAAAATCAGATGGGGTCAGTTGTGTTTTGTTTAAGCATTGTGCCCTGGTGGCTTGCTTGAATCTGATATGTACTGTCAATTTACATAGTGTAACAATTGTTAAATAATAAATGGTGTAAAATAATATTTTGTAGTCATCAAATACTCATTCCAATCTTGAAATCAAGTAATGTCCCAACAAAATTAGATTAAAGTTATTCAGTCTGTTTGGACAATTAGAAATTTAAAATTATAAATTTTGTTTTAAATTTTAATAATTCTATACAAGTTTATATTGAACTTCTGAATGGTACTTGTTTCAATTCTCACAAAAATTTGAACTGTTACTTATGGTTAGTTGCCAATTAAGATTGTTCAATCCTTGTCTGCTGATTGTAGAGCCTACTATTGGATAATTGGATTCAGGTCAATTTGCAGCATTAGAGATTATATGTGAAGCAACAGAGATCATATATTCATGTTTGGTGTTGCAGATAGGAGTTAGCTGGCTTTAGATATTATCTCTTCTCTTTCCCCATGACCTCGAGTTCTAGTGTCGTAAATAAATTGAGTCAAACCGAGTAGTAGATAGTTTAAGTTTGGTTATTTGACTTGTTTATCTTTCATATTGATCTCAAATAGAATTTAATCAAGCTAACAACGACCTTAATTCAAGTAGTTTAATTTTTAATAATCATGAGTTTTTTTTAGTTGAGCAGTAAGATTTTAAAAAAATAAAATTTTAGTTCAATTTTTTATATAAATTATACCAAATAAGACCATCATTAAACCATCATTCCCCTTTTGTATGCTTGCACTATTTAATGTATGTTATACCAAATAAGACCATCAGTAACAGGGCCTTCATTTACCGACTGTCAAGACAGAACTGATATGAAAAAGCTAAATTCCAAGACATATCCAAGCACACCATGGGGAATATATCAAAGTGATTCTATATCCATCTTTTTTTTTTGTGGTGTCATCATAATTTGAAATCCCAGTAGAGAATTTCTGGTGGCTGTTACGATGAATTTGCCATCACTGCAGGGGTTAGTTTAGTAAGAGGTTTCACTGTTTTTCTGGTGGCTGTTAGGATGCATTTTATAGTTCTCTTTTTGGTAACTAAAATTGAAAGTTAACTTGTGTCTTCTTCTAGTTCTTATGATCAACAAAGTGCATTTAGGTCTAGAGTTTTTCTAACATTGATAAGTCAAATAGAAGCTAAACAATAATAAAGGGAGAAGAACATAGAGAATAGAAAGAAATCCCTTTCCCATTAGTTCATTACCTAACTGTAGACACCCCATTTTTGACCGTCCTCAAGACTTGGACGTCACCATTTGAACATTCGGTGATTATCCATGTTTGTGTTCGTTTGGAGTTCCCGGAGGTCTCGGCTCGCGCGCGCATTCATGTTCAAGTATTAACCTAAATTCAAAGTGCATTCATGTTCAAGTATTTATGCCTTAAGTTTCAAAATGAACTCGTTTCAGTTACTGTCTTTCATTCCGCACAGTAGATTGTATTAGTTCAATTTATAACATGAACAAAAAAAAAACAAATGAGTATACAGATGGCGTCCTCCACGTCAAGTGCCACTTCATCATGGCCACCAAGGATGTGTGATTGTGGGTTTGGACACTGCGTTGTAAAGATATCAAGATCCGTCAAAAACCCTGATCGTGCGTTCTACGTTTGCCCTAGAACTACGGTGCGTTTGTGTTGCCATTCTCTTATGCACTTAGTCACAAAACTCGTCGTTCATTTGTGGTTGTGTCGTATAGTATGCATGCTAACTATCTACTGCAATTTTGTCTAGCAGAGATGTGCGTCGTGGGTTGGTTGGTGTGACAAGTTTCGCAGCACCAGTTTACGTACTGACCAGCCACATAATGATGTCGATCAGGGGTTACGAGCGGACGTTGCGCGCATAGATCAGAACCAACGTATGCTTAAGACCGTCGTCGATTTTTTGTGCGTTGTTGTTTTGGTGTTGTTGTTTCGGATGTGATGTATTGACATGGATATTGCTGCGTAGTTACTTTGTGTATGACATATGTATGTTGTTGTCAGTTAGATGCTTTGGTCTTGTTACATAAGATTTCCCCAATGTGTAGTACAAACGGACTTTGTCTTTCGAAAAGTATTGTGCTGTTTTGTTGTTATTACTGCAGTAACTGTGTTTTAATTATTTATTTCACTTTTGGCCATGCAAACAATATGTACTGTACTTCATTTCTTTCTGATATTGCATTGTAAATGTTACAAGCAGGACATCACTACTCATGGCAACAAACCGATCATCACCCCGTACCCCTTCAAAGTATCGAGGTAACGCTGTCACAGCAACCTAACCGCAGCCAATCCACAAATGCCAATTCGACAGCGACAATACAAAGCTGTTTCTTCAACTCATCATTGCTGAAATGGAAGGTGGTAATCGACAACTGTGTGGATTGTCCATGGCCGGGTATAAGAACGTAGAAAACAAATTTCTAGAGGAAACCGGCCTACTACAATCAACCAAACAAATGAAAAACAAGTTTGACAACTTGAAGAAAGATTGGGTTGCCTGGAAGAAGTTGAAGAATGCCAGCCACAGCTTGACAGGGCTTGGGTACGACCATGAGACAGGCTTGTTCACTGCACCTGACCATTAGTGGGCGAAAATGCAAGCAGTATGTGTTCATAAAACTTTTATGTGATGAGTTACATTTATTGTTTTCTAATTACATTTCAAGTTGTACTGACATATGTGTTTTCTTCTTCACAGATGAACAATCGATGTGCTAAATTCAGGAGTAAGCCTCTAGAGCACGTGGATCTCATGGAGCGGGTGTACTCTGGCGCAGCAGCGACTGGGAAACATGCATGGACTCCAACAGAAGTGCAAGATGATGCTGCTGCTGCGACCAATGCCATGGACGTGGATAGCGGGATGGGACCTCTCAGTGCAGGCACACCACCACAGCCGGGCCATGACACTGTCGGAGAGAACGTGGTTCATAGTAGCCTATTTGAGGATGCTCTCCCTCAGTCAGCCGTGGACAGATCAACCAATCCAAAACGGCGCATGCAGGCAATGCTTGGTACTGTTGCTAGTAGCATGGACAATCTCATGGAAGTAGTGAGCAAACAAAGCAAGGAGCTGAAAATCACGCAATACGTTGTCACGGGTTAAGGTGACAACACAGTGGGGGACTGTCTTGCACAGCTTATGAGCACGCCTGGATTAGAGCCAGGCAGTAAGTTGTTCTCATTCGCATGCGGCATAATGGATTCACCCGATAATCGGGACATCATCATGGCCCTCCCCCAAAATTACATTGTCAACTGGTTGACAGAGAAGCGTGTCTGCACGCCGGCCAA
This sequence comes from Camellia sinensis, assembly GCF_004153795.1. NCBI lineage: Eukaryota > Viridiplantae > Streptophyta > Magnoliopsida > Ericales > Theaceae > Camellia > Camellia sinensis. The sequence continues at coordinate 2,025,060 of NW_021025067.1, read as the reverse complement.
TGTTGGCAAGGATCGTGAAGGGGGGACACGACTGTTCGGGAGTGGTGGTGTTGTTGACTTGGATTAGGCCTTTATGGTTGGATTGTCATTTTACTATTTGCTTATCATGAGATTGTAGTATATTATGTGTGTTTGTATTGTGTGTGTGTTTTTTTTTTTTTTGTTTTTTGTTTTTTTTTTTTTTTGTTTGGGATGGTGAAGTCTCGAGACAGTTCACATTTCTTTTATTTTTGTGTGGACATGTATGTATGCTTCTGCAGGACTTTGCAGGCTTATTTTGGTTTGTTGTGCTTTTATTTTGTTATGGACGTACATGTATGATTCTGCAAGACTTTGCAATCGATATGCGAGTATACACGCCGCAAGGTGGCATTATTTTGGTGTCACATGCTTGTTATGTTATGCACAACTTTTGTCCAGGGAATGTACATGCAACTCTTTGCAACCTTTTTTTCGTTTGTTGTGTTATTAATTAGGGAATGTACATGCAACTCTTTGCAGGCTTTTTTTCGTAAATTTTTAAAAGTTTTTTGGTTTGTCAAGGGAATGTACATGCAACTCTTTGCAGGTTTTTTTTCGTTTCATAATTGACAAAACGAAAATTGGTCTTACAAAAGCAAATAGTAATTTCCTACAAAATTAAAAAGTTAAATTTGTAATCCCCAGGAAGGTTAAAACAACATTGAACAACCTTGGGTTTTTTGAACTATGTTCAAATTAATTTTTGTGACGAAAAAAAAAAGGATGAAAAGTAGTTACATTTCTTTAATTGACTTATTTATTCTTTATTAATTTTATTTATTGTGTTAGTTTAATTATTCAAATTATTTAATATAGGCAGAAAAGTACTTACATTTCAATAAATAAAAAAATTATTTATTTATTGGGTGCTTTTTATTTATTTAATGCAAGAAAAAAAAAGGATGAAAAGTAGTTATATTTCTTTAATTGACTTATTTATTCTTTATTAATTTTATTTATCGTGTTAGTTTAATAATTCAAATTATTTAATATAGGCAGAAAAGTACTTACATTTCAATAAATAAAAAATTATTTATTTATTGGGTGTTTTTTATTTATTTAATGCAAAAATATTTTACTAGTTTCATTATCTTATTTATTTACATTTCTTTATGTACATTATTTTATTCCAAAACAATCCATATCAAATATTGAAAAAGTGGATGTGGCATACGTCAATCAGAAGCACATGAAAGTTAGATGCTTATATGCAAGCATACAAACTACAAATTGTACAAACCTGCAAATGTAGTAGCATTCACATGTTAGTGTTTGGTGTACTATGCTTTGGACAATCACATGCCCACAGTAACATTGTGTTTGATAGTAGCTAAATATGCTTCTGCAGGAGTGTTATATATCATGGTGTTGTGCCACTCATTTCGGCAAATCAAACCTACAGCTGGTAGTTCTTATTTCATATAATTTGCAACATCTATGGATGCACAAGAGGGTACTAGCTCGGGAGTCGTACACAATGGCCAAATAAATGCTTGGATACGAGAGACGATCGGAGAAATGGAGTCGACGACATCAATGATTTGGGTGGAAATTGCTCGTGTTGCCAACGACTACGCGTATGTTGACAGGACTCCGTTTTATACATCCGCATTGACTGGTAGCATCTGGATACAGGAGATGATTCGCGGAAGGAATGAAGCATTTCAGCGAAATTTTCGGATGTCACAAGATGTGTTCTTGCTGTTGTGCAAGACTTTAGTTGAGGATTACGGCCTCCTAGTACCACAGCGTCCCCATGGTATAGACGTAGTTGAGAGTGTCGGCGTCGGCATGCTCATTTTCGTGTTATGGGGCTTCACTAGTTGGGACATAGAAGACCGTTTTCAACACTCGGGGGAAACAGTCTGGCGTCACGTAATGCGAGTTCTTAAAGCGACGAAGTTGTTCACGAGATCACACTGCCGACCAACAAGGTCACAACACAGTAGACTTCCGTACTTGGAGTCCCGACGAAAATATTTCCCATTCAAAGTGAGGGTATTTATTTTTGGCACATTTTAATTATGAATAGTAGCCACTTTCGGAATATACTCACAAACTTTTTGGTCGGTAGTAGCATTTCTCATTCACATGATGCTATGTGATTCTGCAGGACTGTATTGACGCGCTTGACGACACGCATATGGAGGCACATCTCCCGTCTCAGGAGTCACCGCCATATTTTGGCCGTAAAGGACGGCACACGCAAAACATACTCGCAGCGTGTGATTTCGATTTGTGTTTTACTTTTATATCTTGCGGATGGGAGGGAAGTATGCATAACAGTAGAGTTTTTAACGAAGTAACATAGGACCAAGCCAAACAATTCCCCATGCCAGAGGAAGGTAGGATGAACGACACATCTTTTTTTGTTTTTATTAGTTGTGTGCATTTCATATTTGTAATCGACCACCGTAGTAATACGAAATTATTTATTTACAAGCAAGAAAATATTACCTTGTTGATGTGGGGTACAAGAACCAAAAAGGGTTTTTGGCGCCGTTTAAGGGATGCCGCTACCACCAGGAGGTGTTTTGCGCAACAGGACGGCCAAAAAATGCAAACGAAATTTTCAACATGGTGCACTCCTCCTTACGGAGTGCAATTGAACGTACGTTCAGCGTATGGAAAGCGCGATGGGGATTCCTCCATAACATGTCGTGACATGATTTCGGAAAAGTGCAGGTGCCATTGGTTGGTGCTTCAATGGCAATACATAATTTTATACGCCGCAACTCGAGCGACGATGAAGCATTCAACAAGGTTGTGAATGTAGAGAATTTTACATTCAACGACATGCCAAATGTTGACGGTCTTGGTGATGATGATTATGGTGAACTAGAGGGCGATGATGACGTACATATGAACGAAGTGAGGAAATCAATACGGAATGAATTAGTGCAACATCGGCGTCAACTTGGGTTGTAAATCCTGTTCGGCCTGTACAAGGTGATGGCAAACGAAATGAATGTGTGAAACTATTGTAAGTGTAAAAAAAAATGTACGGTTCTGTTGGTAAGTTATAGGTTCTGAAGAGCATTTACGAAATTGTAATGTTTCAATTTATTAATTAATCTAAGAGCGCAATTTGTTGGGAAAAATTAAGAAAATAAATATGCCTACATAAAAATTTAAATTAAAATAATTAACAAAACTGTCATAATAATTTTAAAAAATTTGCTACAGGTATTTTGGTCTTTTGCAATACATGTTTAGATAATTTGGTAATTGTTTGTATAAAAAAAATAATACATTTAGTAATAAACTTGTAATAATAAAAATAATAAATTCGTAAAAAAGAGAATAATAAATTTGTAATAATAAAAAGTATTTGGTAAAATATGGAAATTGTGGTACTAATAAAAAAGATTAAAGTAAAAATAATTAACAAAACTGTCATAATAATTTTAAAATTTTGCTACGGGTATTTTGGTCTTTTGCAATAATTGTTTGGATAATTTGGTAATTGTTTGTATAAAAAAAATAATACATTACTAATAAACTTGTAATAATAAAAATAATAAATTCGTAAAAAAGAGAATAATAAATTTGTAATAATATAAAGTATTTGGTAAAATTTGGAAATTGTAGTACTAATAAAAATAAAATAAAAATTGTTGGAACATTTCAGTGGCTGTTACATGTGAAAACAGTGGTGCCGTACAGAAGGGCAGCATCGTAATTTCCATTAAAAGGTAAGGGTATTTTCGTCATTTTGTAGTGATTTGACACTTTTAAAAAATATTAAACAAAAAATCAAAAAGGCAGTTTTTTACCAACTTTCCAAATCACCTCCAAAAAAGCCAAAAAGCTTGGTAAAAAGCCAAAAGCCAGCTTTTTACCAACTTCCCAAAGCACCCCTAAGCTAACTTAGCCTTTGTTTTGACAACTTGGGTTGGGTTGGGTTGGGTTTAGGTCTATTTTAGTCACAAAAAAAAAAAAAAAAGGATTTTTAATCTTATAAGACAAAAAGTCACATCCAACCCATAATAATTACGTTTTTTCTCTAAAAAAAAATCAAAAAAATTATTTCAAACAAGACTTTTGAGCCCCATCAGACTGGTCAGGATCAACAATCCAAGTCTTAGGATTTCCCTCGCCAACCGCAATAAATATCTTGTCAGGTGTGAGGACAGAATCTGACGGACTATTATCATTTATGATGAAAAACAATATATGGTCGACCACAGCTTTGTCTTTAGAATTTTGTCTCAATTAAACATTCCCAATTAATTTTATACCTTAACCACAATTTTGTCTGATTGACGGTCACATCTCTTATTACCCAACTCAATACCATTAAGCAATCTCGCCATACCTTTATTATCAAATTTAACGTCCCTTAATTGTTTATCGTACAACTACAACTTCCTTACTCCCCTCTTAGTCTTCTTAATATAACGAGGAATATTTTGAACGTACCTTCGGTGAACATACACCGCCTTAAAAGGTGCACGACCACGGTAACTCCGCTTATATCCACTGACCGCTGGTGTCCTTGACCTCCGGTACGCAAGGGGAGTCCGATATTGGCTGCCCATACCTCATTCCATTTTTTATAAAACACTCCAAATCTTTTATCCTACAAATTGTGCAGATTCTCTTACCTCTGCTAACGCTTCTGTTCAGACACTTTAGCTTTGATATTGTTTCCCTCTGCTTCTCGTACCCATGAACAAACTTCTCTGGAGCTAACCACCGACTCTTTTCCCATAATCCTATTTGCTACGTCAAAAAAAGATTTACACACATTTGAGTGAACTGCCCGTAATTCTCGGGATGCTCTTCTAAGGAGTATAACATTGTATACCAAAACAATCATCAACAAAAAAAGACTGAAAATGAGGGACGAAACAAAGTACCAGAAAACAATTTCACCACAATAGCTATCCTACTGCAAAAACATATTCATCTCTGCTATAAAATGTTTTCTAGTATCAAATATACAGCAAAACTGGTCCGTGTGTATAGAGGGTCAGAAATTGAACCCCAAACTAAGTATGGACTCAAGCACTAATATTGCCCTGAGAAGGCGACCAGGGATAAGAGAGAAGCGTGGCCTAAAGCCCAAGGGAAGTGGGCCAACAAGTGAGCTGAGGCAAGTCCGACCCACCAAGGCTCCAGATGGACTCAGTGAGAAAAGATGCCTAATTCAAGTTGCAGAGGCAACACCTGTAGTGGTGAAATTGTCGAGGGGACATGTGCAACGGCAGAGTTGCTGAGGCGCTTTGTCTCAGCGCTGCCATTCCTATTAACTTCGGTTCCGCCGCCACTGGAAGTTGCCGAGGGAACATGTGCACAACAGAGTTGCTACGGCACTTTGTCTTAGCGCCGCCAGTCCAAGTATCTTCGGCCCTGCTGCCATTCCAAGTAATGTCGGTGTCATGATTATCTAGAGTTGCCGAGGGAAAGGGAAGACCGAGGTAACTAAGTTGCGGAGGCATTCTGGCGGCGTTGCCATCTCTAATATCTTCGGTCATGCTGTCTGAACTTGCCGCGGGCAACAACTACCGCAGCAACTAAGTTGCAGAGGGAATACCCTGCCAAGGTGATAGCATCCTTTGAAATAGGCTTCCCTGTAAGTAGAGGCTAATGTTTGGCGCCAATAGAAGGTCCCAAGGCATTACTAGCCTAGGACTGATAGCAGGCCCCACAGTTTATTAACTTGGCGCTGATAGCAGGCCCTAAGACTTACTGGTTGGAGCTGATAGCAGGTCCAGAAATACCGGTTTACCGCGGTAACCCCGTGAAAATGAGAGCAGGGTAGCTCGAACATAAGGGACTCCCTTTCCATTACCCAAGTCATGGACCTGCCTTAGTCGCACAGGTAGGACTAAGGAAACCCCTTGGGCTTGGTATTAAGGCACAACATGGCTGATAGCAGGCTTGGCTGTGGCCTTTGCCCTGGGAAGCTGGGGAGTTTGTGGTTAGGTGGCTAAGGGTGGAGGTTTCGCTGAGATGAGCACGAACACAGTCGATACCAGACTAATGGAGTCTTGAGAATGCATGTACTGACCAAGGAGAACTGAGAAGGCAAGTGAAGCGGCGAGGTTCACCGCTGCAAAAGCACTTGTTGAGGTTCAAGCTGAGAAGGCAAGTATAGAGGCAACCACTCCTATCGCAACTGCACTTGCTGAGGCTCAAAAGGGAGTTACAGCGCCAAACACTCCCGCCGCAACTACACTTGCCGAGGCTCAAAAAAGATAGTTATGAAGGCAAACAGATAGTACACAGTACATGCAAAGAGACACGTGGCACCTTCAGCCTGGTGGCTCAAAGCAGAATATTCCATGTGATCCTCTAGGATACATGTCTTCTCTCTATTTGGCCACTTGGTGTCTTCTTGGTATCAAGGAAGAGCCTATAAATAGGGCCCATTTCCCAAGGTTCAAGAGGAGGAATTTTGGGGATTTGGGAGAGATGCTGCCCAAGTTGGTACTGCTATACACTTCTTCTTGGGCCACTTGCTTCACCCTCACCCAGCTACACTCTCTTCAATACGCAGATAGTTGCTGTTGTTCATTCTCAAGCCATTACCATCATCAGTGGACCATTAGCATAGTTTTGCCTCTCTAATCTTGAACCGCCCTACATTTCTAGCGACTCTGCTGGGGAGGCTACTTTGTTGATGGTTCACACCCGCAGTGGCTTACATACTTCACTGGAAAAGATGGCTGAGAAAGAAGTTCAATAACCCCCACGGCAGCAAGGCTCTTCCAATGGCGGAGAAGTACATACAGAAGACCATGACCACAGTATCGTGGTTGAGGCAGTTCAGTCACTACAGGATACGCAGAGGGAGATCCTGGCAGCTTTGCAAACTCTCACTGAGGCCATTATGGCCATGGTTGCTAAACTAGTTCCAGTGTAAGCACCCCCACCTGTAGCAGTCCTAAACCCAGCACCTAACTTGTTCCTTGAGGTTCGGGCTCTAATCCAGGTGCCTCTGGTGGTACTTTAGGCGAACGGTACAGCCACCGGTTCAACTACCCAGGAGCAGACTGGACCATTCCAACCCATTCACTTTGTTACTCTAGCTGATGTACAAGCTATGCTCGAGCAAGAACGTAACAAGAAACAACTGCCATCTCTCTCAGACCTAGATGTGAAGCCCCCATACTCTCAAGAGATATTGACCATGCCCTACCCTACAGGGTATACGGTGCCCAAGTTTATTAAGTTTGATGGAAAACAAGGCAATGCCAGAGAACATGTGGTCAGGTTCATTGAAACTCTTGGCGTCCATGGTAGTGACCACTTTCTGCGCCTTCGGGAGTTCTCCAAATCACTTACTGAAAGAGCCTACAGTTGGTATGTGAACTTGGCTCCCAACTCAATCAAGAGTTGGGAGCAAATGGTGAACAAGTTCCACACGAAGTTCTTCCAAGTCCAGGAGAAAGTTACAACCCTCACACTTGGGCGAGACGTCCAAAAAGAAGGCGAAGATATATTGGACTATGTTAAGCGGTTCCAAGACAAGGCTATTGACTGTCATGAACCAGTGGATGAAGCTCACTTAGTCAGTATATGTATGGAGGGTGCCATATGCGACTATAAGATTTTCTTGGCGAACCATAATCTGCCTACCTTTTTTGCCTTGATTGAGGCAGCTAGAAATCTTAGTACCATTGGTCCTTTACACAGGTCTCGTGACAGCCACCGCTACTCCCGCAGTAGTAGAGTTTCTGCGGTAACCTCCACAGGAGGGAGCCACTCGCAAGCAGAGGCTTCGTCCTCTCGAAAGAGGAAGAGTTATGAAGACAGGAACCCATATCCTTGTAGTCTTGAGAATGTTAAGGCCTTGGTTAAAGAATGAGTCGCTGATGGTGAACTTACTTTACCTCTGGTTGATGTTATTCCAACCAAGAAGGACAAGGAAAGCCCAGATTACTGTGTTTATCACAGAACCACCAGACACCTTACCAGGGACTGTTGGATGTTAAAGAATGTCTTCAAAAAGAAAGTTGCTATGAACGAGCTGAAGTTCAAAGACGCTGGTAATCGTGACGTACGGAAGGACCCTTATCCTAACCACAAAGAAAAGGGGAAGAATGTACACATGATTGGCTATCTTGGGCCTGTGTGCGATCAAGTGCATATAGCGTCTTACTATGATGAGTTAGAAGAAATTACAACTGGCCAGCTCCCTGAAACAGCACCTGCAGAGGCGAAATTCACAGAGGATACTCACGCTCAAGCTTTGCAAAATTCTGTTAAGTTTCGCACCTTCTTTAACCAATTGGGGCTGAGCCAAGCCGCTAGGATGGAAGCAACAAAGGCTCTTATCAGCATCTCTGAAGTACACCATGCTGAAGTTGCCGAGGCCAAGGAATGTGTGCCTCGGCGCATCCAGGAAGATTATGGGGCCATTACCTTTTCAGAGGCAAACAGAGCATACCCATTTCCCCATAATCGCCCTCTTTTCGTCACAACCTATATCAATGATGTGGAGTTCAAGCGTGCCTTCCTCGATGGAGGGGCGTCCATAAACATCATTACCACTGACACCTTCGTAAAGGCTGGCATCCCAGAGTCTAGAATGGTTCGCTAACCCATTACTATAACCGGTTTTGGTGGTGAGAAAAAGGTCACTAAGGGCCATGTTATAGTGGACTTGGCAGTTGGCGAGATTCGTTCCGCGACTAAATTCCATGTGATTGAAGCAGATACAAACTACCACATGATACTTGGTAGAGCCTGGATGCACCAATATAGGGCTATACCATCCAGCTATCACCAATGTGTGAAGGCGAAGTTGGGAAAGCGCACAATTACCATAAACGCGTCTAAAAAGCCATTCGGAGTGGAAGAGGCACACTATTCGAATGTCGTTTTCTTTACTGAGTTGTCAACGGATGACGGGTAAAATTGCATGGGTAAAATTGTCAAAGTGGGAAGACATTCAAGATGCAGAGGTTGCTCTCAAAAGCAGTGGACGAAAAATGAGCAACAAAGCCACAAGTCCTCTGCCCAAGATTGTCAAGGTGCGCGAGGGCGGTAAGACAGTTTACTACCTATGACGGTCTTGGGGACCAAACTTCATACCCTGGGAGGATGGCCTCGAGGCAAATAAATGTGATGAAAGTGAGTCCTAAGAAGGGTTGGTGGAAGAGCCTGAGCCTGCCCCTGAGTGCATGCAAGATAGGCCCAAACCCCAGCAGGAGGTACTTGCTGAGGTCAACCTTAGTGACTTACCTGGGCAGAGCAAGCTAGTGTTTGTCAGTGATATAATGGCCCCAGCAGCTAAGGCAGAATTGATAACACTACTAAAGCAATATAGTGATGTCTTTGCTTGGACATATGATGAGATACCTGGTCTTGACCCATCCCTTGTCACTTATCATCTGGACACTTTTCCCAACTCTAAACAGATCAAGCAGCACGCTTGAAAGTATCACCCTGATCTTAAAGCAAAGATTAAAGCAGAGGTAGAAAAGTTGCAAAGGGCCAAGTTCATTGAGCCTATACAATATCCAACTTGGCTAGCAAATATTGTTCCTGTGCAAAAGAAGAATGGTCAGATCAGGGTCTGCGTAGACTTTCGTAACCTAAATAAGGCTTGCCCAAAAGATGGGTTTTCATTACCCCATGTCGACACACTTGTCGATTCAACTGCCGGCCATCAGATGTTCTCTTTCATGGATGGGTTCAGTGGTTATAACCAGATCAAAATGGCGCCAGAATATGTAGAAAAGACAGCTTTCAGAATGCCTTTGGGAAATTTTTTCTATACAGTGATGCCCTTCGGTTTAAAAAAAGCGGGGGCAACCTACCAACAGGTTATGACTGCAGTGTTCCACGACATGTTGCATCATGAAGTAGAAGTATATGAAGGTGATCTGGTGGTCAAGTCTACTAAGGCAAACTGCCACCTCTATGACTTAGAAAAGGTTTTTCAAAGCTGCTGTCAATTCTGCCTCAAGATGAACCCTCTCAAGTGTGCCTTTAGAGTTACCGCTGGAAAGTTCCTTGGCTTCCTTGTACACCAACGAGGGATTGAAGTAGATGGGGATAAGGTAAAGTCAATCGTGGAGATGCTGTTGCCACACTCTCAAAAGGCTTTGAAGAAATTCCTAGGCAAGGTGTCATACCTCAGGAGGTTTATTCCAGCCCTTGCTAAGATGACCTTTTCCTTTGGGACATTGCTGAAAGGGAATCACAAGTTTGAATGGTTATAAGAACACCAATGGGCATTTGATGCGGTGAAGAAAGCACTTACCTCACCACTTACAATGATTGCCCCACCGCCTAAAAAACCTCTGCTACTGTACCTGACCTCTACTCCTCGGTCTATTGGAGCCCTACTTGTCCAAGACATAGATGGAATTGAAAAACCAGTCTATTACATCAGTCGCAAAGTCAATGGTGCTGAGTCGTGATATACTCCAATTGAGAGGCATTGTTTAGACTTAATCTTCATAGCGCAGAAGCTGCGCCACTACTTCTTGGCACACCCGATCCAGGTTGTGACCCGGGGTGATCTAGTCCACTACTTGCTGAGCAAACCCGTTTTGACTGGGAGAATGGCAAGATGGCTCTTGGCTCTGGCAGAATATGATATTGTTTGTGTCACTCCTAAGGCTATTAAGAGCCAAGCACTTGCAGACCTACTGGTACAGTTCCTGTCTGGTGAGCATTAACCTGCAGAGGTACCTTTACCAGGTGAGTTCCATGTCTCAGCAGCTGCAATTGAGACTTATTGGGACTTAAAGTTTGACGGAGCTTCTGAAGCTGGGAAAGGTGGAGCTAGTGTCACACTAACCAGTCAAGAAGGAGAGAAGTTCCATCTATCATATAAGCTTGATTTTGAGTGTTCAAACAATGAGGCCGAATATAAAGCATTAATACTGGGCCTAATAGCTGCCCAAAAGAAGGGCCTCCGCAAGTTGAGAATCTGGGGCGACTTCAAGTTAGTTGTCAAACAAACAATGGGTGATTTCGCCTTGAAGGAACCTCTGTTAGCCCCATATCGCATTGTAGTCCAAAAGTTACTTGCTTTGTTTGACGATGTCCAAATCTAGCATACCCCTTGAGCACATAACCGTTTTCCCAATGCCTTGGCTACACTGGGGGCAAAGGTAGAGATACCAGATGATAGTACAGCCATTGTCATCGAGAAAAGAACAACACCAGCAATGCTATCTGAAGAACATGCAGAGCAAGATGCTGAGGGGTGAAAAGTAGATATAATCCAGCAGCTAAAAACTAGCCAGAAAGCAATTAGACCAGCAGAACTTGAACCTTTCTGCTCCTCAGAGGAGAGCGGTATTTTTGCAGCCCCAACAACTTGCTGGCAAGGTGCGTCGGTAGGAAAGAAGCAACTGAGAAACTTAAGCAGATTCATGCTAAGTCTTGTGGAGATGGAGATATCAGCCTATATCAACAGATATAGAGGCAAGGGTACTACTGGCCAGAGATGGAAAAGGAAAGAATTGAATTGCAGAGGCAATGTGCAAAATGTCAGTCCCATCCTAAGGAAGAGGAAGCCCATTTCTTAAGCAGTGAAGAATAGAGGCAGCCATATATCGACTACCTTGAGAATGGCACACTGCCTGAAAATAAAGCCGATGCAATCAGAGTCAAAAGGCGAACCCTCTGCTTCTTCCTTGACTAAGACAAGCTATACCGAAAAAGGTTCGAAGGGGGAACCTTTAGCATGCTTATCAAAAGATGAGGCAAACGACGTGCTGTGGGAAGCCCACAAGATAGAGCATCAAGGAGGACAGCGGTTATATGGACATCTCATTCACCTCGGCTACTACTGGCCAAGAATGGAAAAAGATACTAAAAACTTTGTGAGGAGATGCCAATCCTGTCAGAAGTTTGGAAATCTAATACATGCACCGGCAGTTGAATTGCACAACATCCGTTCCATACTTGGGCATTTGACATGGTAGGCCCTATAGTGCAGCAGTCTAAAGGATACAGATGGATACTTGCAGCAACTGAAGTTAGCACCAAGTGAGTAGAAGCTATACCAATGAGGAAGGCAGATGGGGCAGGGGTAGCCAACTTCATCTGAGAGAACATAATCTGCAGGTTTGGCATACCCAAAGTGATGCTGTCTGACAATGAAACTCCTTTTGTAAATCGCCATGTGGGGAGACTACTGGATGCCTACCAAATTAAGCATCATAAGTCTAGTCCATACTATCCCCAAGGCGACCAACAAAACCCTCATCCGAATACTAAGTAAGATGATGGATGAAGTAGGAGGCACATGATTTAAATAACTCCCCATAGCACTCTAGGCATATAGAACGTCAAAAACAAAGCCAACTCAGGCAACCCCATTTTCCCTAGTATATGGGTCTGAAGCTGTGTTACCGGTTGAGTTTGTAGTACCCTCAGCAAGAATGGCTATGTCAGCGCACTTAGTTCCAGACAGTAGGAAGAATGATATCAAGGCAGCTGAAGAAATAAGAGATCGGGCCTCACGGGCAAGAAAAAGTATCATCAATCCATAGCCCGCACCTACAATCAATCTGTTCGACATAGAAAGTTCAAAGAAGGGGACTTAGTATGGAAGACAGTGGATGTAATCATACGGGGGCAGCCAATTCCCAAGTTCTCACCCAGATGGGAATGCTTCTACAAAGTTGCTGAGGCAAGCAGCAGCGGGTACTACAAGTTGACAAGAGTAGATGGATTCAGAACTGGCCTTATCAACGCCAAGTATGTCAAAGAATATTTTCCTTAATTTCTTTTGAAAAGAGTTGTAAGTTTATTTGTTAATACTTCTAAAGCAAAGTGTAAAGAAAGGGTTATACACTTAGTGAACATGTTACTCTTATATACACTTAGTGTGAGGAAAATTTTCCATACTTAGTGAAAGTTTATCTTTGTAAAAGCTTAGTCATAATGAAGTTTTACATTTGTAAAGAGCTTGCCTTATCTTTAGAAGCTATGTGAAAGCAATGTAAAGGAAGCAATGAAATGAAACTCAAGAGTATTACCATGCATCCATACTTTTTTTCATTAAAGTCAAACTTCCAGAACATGATTACAGTGTTTGAAAAAGAAATTATGACAGAAAAAAAGAGAAGAAAAGACGCACCAAGTGCGATGCAAAAAAAACAAAAAAAAAAAAAAACCATAGCAAAGTCTCAAAGTTACATCAAATCAAACCCTTCAAGAGGAAGTCCATTAGAGTTACATCTTGAGGCAACTGGGCAACCAATGCAAAGTCCTTCTCTTTGAGCCGAGCCAAGTTCTGCCGGTGCTGCTCAAGGGCACCCTCACACTCCTTAATAGTTTCCTCCAGGGACGCGATGATCGCTACATTGTCAGCGTGCTCAAGGAAGCCATCAACCGTTTAGAGCCTAGCCCTCATCCATGATAGGTCAAAACCACTCCTCTCAAAGCCGCTCAGATTGGCCTCAGCACTCTCCATGAACTTGCTAGAAGTGGTCAGGATTTGCTTGGTGGCAAGATCACGAATAAAGCCAGCAAGTGACTCTAGCAGTGCCATCTGAACTATTGACCCAGGGACATTAAAGGTGGTAAAGGTGGCCGGATGCAATGTTTGGACACGGGCACAGGTTGTAGTAACTTCGGAGGAAACCCAGTAACTTAGGAAGGATACTTTCTCTAAGGACCGGGGAGATTCTCTCATACCACTGCCCGTTTCGATCACTGAAGGGAGGCTGACAGAGCGACCAAAGGTCTAAAGGTGGCACACCTCCCCTGAAAATGATTGCCCAACGACAATGGAGTGAGTAGACGCTAGCTGACGACCGGGTGAACTAGCCTCACGAGAAAGACCAAAACTGCCTGCACCATTGCGTCACTCCGAAAAAGGTCGTCCATCTGATAATCCCAACATTCAGATCTGGAACAGCAGTAGTATCTATCCCAGTATAAAAGTCATGGGACATCCCAAGGTCAACTAGCACCTCTGGAAAATGAGTGGGGTACAAGTCTGCCAGCTGTTTAGAGGTCGCCGAAGCAACTAGATCGGAGGCCCCAGCAGCAGTAGTAACAATGTGGGCAGCTAAAGTGATAGATACCGCTGTAAGTCTGTCTAAGTCCAGAGGGGTCACAGCAGGGACAGTAGAAATAGCCGCTGCACTTGTACTCTCTCTAGCCGCTTGAATGTCTGGAAGTGGAGTTTGCTGAATTAGTGGGGACTCAGCAGATTGGAAGGAACCACCAGATGCAGCCCCAAGGGTAGGTGATACAACTTCCGGTGGCTCTCTCACGCCGCGATCTTCTCTAGGGGTCTTAAGTACAAAGTCATCCTTGCCAACGAATGAACAGCCAGAGTGCATAGAGTTAGAAGGATGCAGAGGCTTTAAACCCTCAGCGGCTATATCACCCGCTGCAACTTCCGCAGCAGGGGAAACTTGCACATTGTCCGCAGTCTCCACAACTGGCTCTGCCTCGGCCTCAGCGGTCGGATCATCTCCCACAATTGGTTCCTCCTCAACGTCTGGAAGAACTGTCCTGCAAGTCTTGAATTTTGTTACCCTAGTTGCAATGGGGAGGTTGCCATCGTCGTCTGAGTCTGAAGAAATACCAATGGCAGTAGAAGAATCCCCTAGACCGGAGGGTGGTGTGCTCCGTAGCCTCTAAAAGAAGAAGAAGATCATGCGGTTATTATAGTAAACATGATAAGTATGAGGAGATAATACAGAAAAATACTTGTCTAAGTATGCATACCTTTCGGAGCCTCTTTCTGGTGGGCGAGGCATGTGCCTCGGGAATCGATGCTGCTACTGCTTGGGCTGCCCTTAGCCTGGAACGGGTCATGCGTACTGTTGTACTCACTTTAAGGGGAGCAGTCTGCAGGGGTTGAACAGACATTGCTCCAGAAGGGTGAGGCTCCTCCACAATGCGCAAGGATAGAAGCTTGAAGCAACAGAATATACTGGATTATTTCCCTCGACCAGAAGGCAGGCGTAGGGAAAAGTCGGGCTACGGGATAGGCTCCATTGCTGGAACGACTGGGGTGCTTTTGCAAAAATTGAGGAAGAAACTAAGATTGCGATGCCAGAATAGCCTATTGTTGGGAGTAAAGACACCTTCTCTTTCGAGCGAAGGAAACTCCATGATCCCTAGGCCCTCCACTAGTCTCGGGTAAACCGTTAAAAACTTCGGTGGAAATTAGTATGAGGCGGGGGAGCATACGGGATGCCCTGATCCATCCCGAATTGCATAAGGACCGTGTCCGGTCAATAAACGACACTAGACATGCCTTCTTCGTTCCACACGGGCAGGAATCCAGGGCGAATCATGGCGGCAATAAGGAGAGAATTAGCCTGGATGCTGCCGAGAGAAAAATCGACATGGTGGGACTCTGAAAAATAAAAAGGGACAACAGAAATACCTAGGAGAGGCTGAGTGAAAGGGGGGAAGACGCACTCCTCCATATGGTCAACATAGTCTCAAAAGGGCCGGTTGGTGCCAAGGCCAGACCACCGAGAGATGCAAGGGCGGGACTGACGCACTTGCCTCGTGATTGGCTAACCCTCTGCATCTAGGACGGGGTGGGCCTTTGCATTCAAGACTTCATCAGTAAAGAAGGGCTCGTATTCCTTAAGGATGGGGCCCACGGCAAGAAACCCTTCGTAGAAGAAGGCAGTCAGGAACTGGGTATGCACAAAGCTCCACACGTTATAGCGGCCCATGGATCGCTCCATGTCTGAATGGATAAGGTCAAGATGAAAGTATAAGTTGCCCAAAAAGAGGGGAGCCAGAGGGATTTGGGTACCGCTGCAAAGCTTTACAGCCAAGGAAAATACCAGGGGATTGATACTTTCGGCAGGGTTACTGGGTAGGACTAGGGGTGGGCAACAGTTTATCCGAACCGCTCAAACCGCCCAACCCGCATATAAATGGGCGATTTCGCAAACATAATACGGGCGGATGCGGTTTGAAATATGACAAATTTGCGGGTTGCGGGCGGGTCGCGATTTAAACCCGCAACCCGCAAAAACTGCCCGCACTTTAATTATTATTATTATTATTATTATTTTTTATATACCAACTTTGTAACTTTTACAAGAGCACCATTATATTCTCTATGACACTAGGATCCTTATTTTTAAGTATTTCTCAACTTTCTTAATGCCGTAGAATTATCAAGTCCTACACTTGGTTTCTTATATGATTTTCATTGGTGATTCATCTACTTTTTCCTTATAAAATTTTCCTTCTGGTGGTCGATGGAACTTCTAGTTTGATTATTGATTATTGAACTGACAATTCTAATTGAGTACAACCTTTAATGTATTGATATACATTTTTGTCATTGCACAAATGCTAGTGTAGGGTCTCTTTGTTTTGGGTACTTTCATTTAATGCATTGATATTCAATTTTTATTTGTAAACTCATCAGAAAATTGTTATCACAAATATATAAAATGAATCAGATGCCTAAATTCAATGGGAAAAAAAAAACTCAAAAATTAATTTTTAAAGAAAAAAGTGTAAACCGCAAACCGCCAGCAACCGCCCGCACATTTGCAAACCCTATCCGCACAAACCACAAACTGCACTGCGGGTGGTTGCGGGTTGACTTTTTCCCAAACTGCATAGATTCGGGCGGGTCAAAACCGAACCACAAACCGCACAAAATCGATCCGCGAACACCTTTAGGTAGGACGAAGAAGGAGATAAAATAGCTGATGAACGCCGCCAAATCCAAGTCACCTCGGTAGCCTGGACCAACTATGGACTTGAGGCTCTCCTCAGTGATGTCCCCTACGACCGGTTGCAAGTCCTCGAAGAAATGCTTCAACCAGGAATGATAGGTGGTCTTATTCCTTTTGGGCCTCTCCTGGAGCAGTTCCCCGGTTTTAAGATCATACCAGGAACCAAACTTCCGCGCCTCCTGAAAGGCTGTCTGAAGAACAGTGACAGTGACTTGCTCTACAGGGGTCAGAGACTCTGGATCAAAGGGGAAATCTCTGCGGGTGCTGAGGCGTAAGAGGACGACAACATCTTCCAGGGTCGGGGTTATCTCCCCCCATGCCAAGGTGAAAGTGTGAGTGTCACGACTCCAACGGGAGATAATCATATCAGTGTTGGTCTGCACCTTGTGCACTGATAACTCTCTCGAGATTAAAATGGCATTGAAAAGGCGAACATCACGCAGACGCTGCTCGAAGCCGCCATCCGCCATGACGTCATCGACCCAAAGGGACCAATCTGCTGGAGGGCCCAAATGAGTACGATAGTAGATGTAAGAGTGTGGGAAGTCGCCACCCTCCACACGAAACCGCAACACAGAAACCGGGTTCACCATGTCTGCGTCTTCCAAGGGGGCCTCTCCAAAAAGAAGCAGAGGCTCCTCTAGAGAAGGGGTGTCAGGAACAAAGGAATCAATCGCCTTCCAGAAGGGGTCGGCCAACCCTTCAAAGTAAGGGGCCCGCCTCCACTCAGTAGGGGGTGGGGCAGCCCTGTTAGTAAGAAACCTTATGCTGGCCATGAAAGGAAGTAAAGAAAATCAAAAAGCTTTGGAAATAGAGGACAAGGGAGAGAAGAAGACAAAAGAGAAAGAAAGGTGTGTTGGGAAGAAGTGGGGGACTGGTGGACCCAAGGGGCATTATTTATAAAGAAAATCAGAAAAGGGTCGCTAGCACACTTCCCTAGGTCCATTATGACCTGGCAGTCAAAAAGGCACCTTTTCAGAGCCGGCACAACTTCTAACCCAACCGACGCAACCCTTGGGTTGCTCGTTGACGTCATGCCCGCATGGGAAACAGGGAGCGTATCTCCCACGGGTGTAGGGGGCAAAATGTAGAGGGTTAGAAATTGAACCCCAAACTAAGTATGGACTCAAGCGCTAAGATCGCCCTAAGAAGGCGACCAGGGATAAGAGATGAGCGTGGGCCAAAGCCCAAGAGAAATGGGCCAACAAGTGGGCTGAGGCAGGTCTGACACACCAAGGCTCCAGATGGACTCAGCGAGAAAGGACGCCTAAGTCAAGTTGCAGAGGCAACACTTGTAGCGGCAGAGTTGCTGAGGCATTTTGTCTCAGCACCGCCAGTCCAGGTATCTTTGGCCCCGCCGCCATTCCAAGTAATGTCGGTGTCACGATCATCTGGAGTTGCCAAGGAAAAGAGAAGGCCGAGGCAACTAAGTTGCGGAGGCAATACTTGCAACGCCCAAGTTGCGGAGGCATTCTGGCGGCGCCGCCATCTCTAATATCTTCGGTCATGCCGTCTGAACTTATCATTGGCAATGACTACCGTAGCAACTACTACCGCAGCAACAAAGTTGTAGAGGGAATACCCTGCCAAGGTGATAGTAGCCTCTGAGACAGGCTTCCCTTTGTAAGTAGAGGCTAAAGCTTGGCGCCGATAGCAGGTCCCAAGGCATTACTAGCCTAGGGCTGATAACAGGTCCCACAGTTTATTAGCTTGGCGCTGATAGTAGGGCCCAAGACTTACTGGTTGGAGCTGATAGCAGGCCCAGAAATACCGGTTTACCGCGGCAACCCCGCGAAGATGGGAGCAGGGTAGCCCGAACATAAGGGACTCCCTTTCCATTACTGTAATAACCCTCACCACTGCTTACCGTTAAACATTGATTACCGTTAAACTGAACTGATTATGACTGATAACCGAACTGCTTAAAGTACTGAACTGATCATGACTGATAATCTGCTTAAAGTACTAAACTGACTGACGAAGGCCGAGGCAACTAAGTTGCGGAGGCAATACTTGCAACGCCCAAGTTGCAGAGGCATTCTGGCGGCGCCGCCATCTCTAATATCTTCGGTCATGCCGTCTGAACTTACCATTGGCAATGACTACCGTAGCAACTACTACCGCAGCAACTAAGTTGTAGAGGGAATACCCTGCGAAGGTGATAGTAGCCTCTGAGACAGGCTTCCCTTTGTAAGTAGAGGCGAATGCTTGGCGCCGATAGCAGGTCCCAAGGCATTACTAGCCTAGGGCTGATAACAGGCCCCATAGTTTATTAGCTTGGCGCTGATAGCAGGGCCCAAGACTTACTGGTTGGAGCTGATAGCAGGCCCAGAAATACCGGTTTACCGCGGCAACCCCGCGAAGATGGGAGCAGGGTAGCCCGAACATAATGGACTCTCTTTCCATTACTGTAATAACCCTCACCACTGCTTACCGTTAAACATTGATTACCGTTAAACTGAACTGATTATGACTGATAACCGAACTGCTTAAAGTACTGAACTGATCATGACTGATAATCTGCTTAAAGTACTAAACTGACTGACTGAAAACCAGAACTGAATTGACTGAGTATGTATGTTAATTTGTATTCTATCTGTTTGATCGATTACTTGATCTGTTCATATTTTAGTGTTTAAACTGCTAATTGAAGGCCTTATCGACGGCCGAACCGGGAATCGATTGATGTTTTATGATCCTCATAATTAATGTGAATTTATGGTATATTTATCTGAAAACTGATTAGGTATGATTAAATTAGATTAAAATGAGTTAAATTGCAATAGTTGCCGTAATTACCATTTTGCCACACTTAGTGGCCACTATCTCACACACATTTGAGCCTTGCACACTTGAATCAAAACATTTTCCTCAGCCTTCTTCCTTGCCTTGCCGACCATAGAGAGAGAGAGAGAGAGACTTGAGAGGTAGATTTCATCTCACTTTGCATGGTCTTGCTTGGAAATTTAAGAGGATTGAAGTATAGATTGCATATTTGGGCTCCCTTCTTGGACTACAAGACCTAAGGTAGAGTAACTACCCTCTTGTTTATGAATTGAGCTTGTTCTTGCATGTTTCATGTCAAATTTAGTGGATTAAGTCATGAAATAGCTTTGTATGTTGAAATAGAACATAATTCATGCATGCATGTTTGAATTGTTGAGGTGAGTTGATTTCATGGTAAAATGGTACATGCATGTCCATGATTTTGTAATGGTCCAGGTTTTCAACTTGTTTTTGGATCAATTGGCTCCTTATAGCATCAAGTTGGAGCTTCAAAATGATTTGAATTCATGCATGTTTGCATGTTCATCTTGTTCTTGAAAAATGGTTTGAAATTGAGTTTGAATTAAACACCCTTGGGCTTTGATTTCTCAAATTGAGCTTTGAACCATGTTATTCTATGTGTTTACAAATGTTTTTCAGAAAATGGGCCCAAAAGGATTGGTTTTGATGCATTTGAATGTGAGTTTGAGCTTGGAGGTGCAATCTGGGATTTCCAGATTTTGCACTCCCGCTCGAGCGGGGTAATAGGCGCTCGAGCGTGGAATCCGAGCACCCAGTATTTCTCTGCACTGTTTTACAGTCTGCTCGAGCGGAGGATTGGGCGCTCGAGCGGATGATTGTGTCTCAAGCTCGAGCGGGCGTCGAGCGGAGATTTCACCCATCCAGTACTTTTACAGTACGCTCGAGCGGGAAAGTTGACGCTCGAGCGTGTACCTTTGTTGCATGTCAGCTCGAGCGGGGAAACCTGCGCTCGAGCGGGACTCTGTCTTTCTGAAACTTCTGAAATTGCTTTTTGAATACATCTTTGCATCCTCATCCCATCCTAGGCATTCTTAGGCCTAGTTTAAGGCATCTCATTGAGGGCTTAGATGTAGAACACACCGAGGCAAATTAGGGATTAAGTTATGATATTTCCCAACTGTGTAGCTTAGTGTGTGTTCAACCTGTGAACTGTGTAGGGTTGGCGACTGGGGAGACACGTTCTACCATACTGTAGCCCAAACTCTGTGAGTAACAATTGTGTAAAGATATGTTCAAACGATTATCTTCTGAATACTGAACTGAACTGTTTACTGAACTGATATTGAATGTATGTCCTATATTCTAAACTGTACTGTGGCATCCTTGGCATCTACTGTTACTGTTACTGTTACAGAGATCTCTGTCGGTCCCCTCGTGGAACCACTACTGTTTACTGATTGATGGCCATCATTACTGTTCGGTCTTTAAGACCTACTGTTTACTGCTATGCTAATGGATGTACCACATATGACTGAATAACTGTTCTGACTGAAAGACTGAAGTATTGTTTAATGAACTGCTTTCATTACTGTAAGGACATTTCATTCTTAAACCTCTTTACGCATTATGTTATTCACTGGGCTTTAGCTCACTGTTTATATATATATATATGTAGGTGCTCAGCCACCAGATCGGAGCTAGGAGCGTGGGTTAGACTCTAGTTTTTGTCAAGCCAGCCTTTGTGCCTCACTGCGAGATTCCGAGTTGCCATGCTATGGCCTTGGGGTGCTTTGTTTTTCCCCCGTCTGTCCCCATACTGTTTGGATTACTGTATAAACTGTCAGCTACTAACTGTACTGTTATACAGGGATTAGGTCCCTGTACTGTGTGACTGTAAATTTTGTATAGACTGTACTGTTTGTATGTATGAATGCATAAAAAATCTTTTTGGCATGCAGACTGTCATGGCTCAATGGACATTATTTATTTACTGTATTGGCTTCCGCCAGGCCTTGTACTCTGTTTTACTGTACTACTGTTAAGTAGGCCTTCGGTAATCTCGGATTACTGGCCGGTTACGGTGCTAAACCCGTAGGGCTGGGTTTGGGTCGTGACAATTACCCAGGTCATGGACCTGCCTTAGTCGCATAGGCAGAACTAAGGAAGCCCCCTTGGGCTTGGCATTAAGGCACAGCATGGCTGATAGCGGGAAGCTGGGGAGTTTGTGGTTATGTGGCTAAGGGTGGAGGTTTCGCTGAGATGAGCACGAACATAGTCGATAACAGACTAATGGAGTCTTGAGAATGCATGTACTAACCAAGTAGAACTGAGAAGGCAAGTGAAGCGGCGAGGTTCACTGCTAAAAGTGCAGAGGCAAGTACTCTCGCCGCAACTACACTTGCTAAGGCTCAAAAGGGAGTTACAGCGCCAAACACTCTCGCCGCAACGACACTTGCTGAGGCTCAAAAAAGGTAGTTGTGGAGGCAAACAGATAGTACACAGTACATGCAGAGGGACACGTGGCACCTTCAGCCTGGTGGCTCAAGGCAGAATATTTCATGTGATCTTTTAGGACACATGTCTTCTCTCTATTTGGCCACTTAGTGTCTTCTTGGCACCAAGAAAAAACCTATAAATAGGGCCCATTTTCCAAGGTTCAAGAGGAGGAATTTTGGAAATTTAGGGGAGATGCTGCCCAATTTGGTATTGCCATACACTTCTTCTTGGGCCACTTGCTTCATCCTCACCCAGTTACACTCTCTCCAATTCTCAGATAGTTGTTGCTGTTCATTCTCAAGCCATTACCATCATTAGCTGACCATTAGCATAGTTTTGTCTCTCTAATCACCCCTCTAATCTTGAACCCCCCTACAGTGTGTAAGGACGAAGATTCTCCATTCAAAATAATTCAAACACATTTATCTTTCCACCTTTGCTTTATGTCTATCATTCTGCGGAAATATTTACTTTACAACCACGCAAACCACTAGAAAGCGACACGTGTATAGCACTATCTGGCAAAGGAATCAAAAGTACTCACACTTGGGCCCGGGTGTGACTTCCTTTTAACCACATCCATACACGTGTCCATAAGTACAGCAACGGACGGCCTAGATCAGCAGGAGGGGGCGCTGGTAGACTAACATAGTTAAAAAAGCAAAAAAGTCAACTCACTTCCCAAATGAATCTTATAAATTGAGTACCAAAAGACATTTACCTTATTTTTATTAGTAATTACGATAAATGAAAAAATAATAATGACATTTCAAAATATATAGAATTTTTAATTAATTTCACCTTAACTAAAAGGAATACAAGTGAAATTATGTCATATTTATAGAGTGATGTTTTGGAAAGTTGGTAAAGTTGATTTTTTGATTTTTTAATGACTTTTTGATTTTTTTGTAATAAAAAAATAAAAAGATAATGTCATTAAAAAAATTAAAAAACTAAAAAATTTACTTTTTATTTTGAGAAGTTGATAAAAAGCTAGTTTTTTAACTTTTTAACTTTTTTGGTGATTTTTTTGACAAAAAAATGACTCTGTGACTTTTTTAGAAAAATTTGACAAAAAATTAAAAAATTAACTTTCTACCAAGTTTCCAAATTACTACTATATTGCCAAAACGCCAAAGAGTTTGTTGGTGTGTGTGTATATTTTAAAATTGGAATGATCATCGTAATTGACATTTGAAGAAAAAAACCAAGTTGCCGTGTCTTTCCATATACGCGTTGCATTTCTTGTAACTTTTTTTTTGAATGTTATTACTTGTCGCAACTTGCAATATCTACTTGTTCAAAAAAAAAAAACAAAAAAACAAAAACAAAATGCAATATCTAGATATTATATGGCCTATTTTGAAAACTTTCATTTGGCATATGTCAGTTTTAATTTAAAAATTAAAAAATTATTAAAAAAATTATAACTTATACTAAAAAGTTAAAAGATTTCATTTTTTTTTTTATACTTTTTACACATCTTTTCTTAAAAAATCAAAAATTCATTCAAAACATAATTTTTTTACCTCCTATTTTAGCCAAAAATTCAAAAAAATTACTAAAATAACCTGTTTCCGAACGAGGCTTTGGTTAAAAGTTAATTTTTTAATTTTCAAAATTTTTTTGAATCATATTATCTCTTTAATTTTTTTTTTTTACATATTTTTAAAAAATAGAATAAAAAAGTTAACTTACTTTCCAAAATAAGCTATATACATCGAACTATAGTTGCAGTTGCAATATCTAGAAAGATAGTACTGGTTGGGAACATTTAAATTTAAAAAATTAAATTTAAATTTGTTTTAAAAATAAATTAAGCCAAAAAAAACTAATTATTTTTAGTTTTTTTTATTATAAATATTTTAATTTTCTGGTCCATCAAGTAAAATCCAAAAAATTTAACCTTTTTGATTGTTTTTTTAAAATCACTAAAAAAAATCAACAAAAAATCACCAAAAAAGAAAAAAATTATTATTTTTTGTCTACACCATTTTTATATAAGTTTTAAATAAAGAAAAATACTATGGTACACACCCTCTCTCTGTGTACCATATGCAAATTATGCCATTTGTAAGTTAATTATTACAAATGGTATAACTCAATACTATAGAAGACATAACTAAAAATAAATTGAATTAGAACTGAATATCACATGAAGTATAACTAAACAACTATTGGATCATAACAGAAATTTTGTCATAACCAACATCATAATCTGTCATAACTAACAATACAATAGATTATAACCATTGACTCAAAGATCATAACCAAAAGTACATAGAGGGAGTGTGTACCATAAAATTTTCTTTAAATATATTTACACAAATATGTTAAAGAAAAATGATTTATCCACATATTTTTTTTCTCTCATAATGTCCCTAATGACATGGTAAGCCAAATTTGAAAAGTTGACTTACATTTAAATATTTTCGTTTAAAATTCTTTTACATGCATTTTGTCTGGTTACCTCATTAGTGGAATTGTAAGGGGGAAAAAATTGTGTTAATATAGCCCTGTTGTGATAATTTAACTGTTGGTTGGTTCAAACTAATTTTACTCGTACAGGCCGTTGGTTGGTTCTTATCATCTAATTTTAGTAAAAACTAATGTTGTGATAATTGAACTGTATTGTGTAATAGCTCTCAATTTTTTTAGTAAATTCCCTTCCAAATATCATGTTTCATCTAAAATTAAAAAATTGTTTTGTGAGATTTTATATAATTTTATAAGAGCATTTCTAAGTACATTTCATTTTAATATTCTTTAACTAATTTAGAGAATATAATTTAAATTGATCAGATATTTACCTAACTTAATTATATTTATCTAGTCAACATAACATTTGATAGTTACATAATCAACATGTTATTCTTTAGCTATCAGTAGATTATCCATATGTAAAACTAAATTAATCAAATATTAATAGTCGCATAATTAAATTACATTTATTTAATATATATATATACATATGCTTAATATTATTTTGAGAATAGATTTACTATTTTATAAATAAATTTAATCTAATTATGTAATTATTAATATTCAGTCAATTTAATTTTTTGAGTAAATTACAAATACACCCCATATAATTTACTTAAAATACGAATTGTCTTGTGGTTTAAAAAATTACAAATATCCACTTGTAAGAAATTTTTATTTAACAGAATTAACCGAATAAATAAAATTTCTAACTACAATCCTATATAATAATAGAATTACTTGAATTATCAATTAAGATATATTTTTGACATTATTAAAAATTATTAATTAACTTGATAATTTATTAATAAAATTAATCATTTGTTATGAAATTAAAACTTCAAGGGGGGCATGATATAATTTCCAGAACTACAAGGAGTAACACATGTTTCAAACAAATTTCAAAAAGAGTATTCGTAAGTTAAATTTTTCAACATGCATAATTTTTTTTAATAAGCATTATAAAAACAACAATTTAAATTCCAAAAATGCTATGAACTCACTCTTATCAATTCATAATTTACCCAAAATATATTTGTATAATGATAAATAAATTGATGAAATTTATGAATAAAATAAATTTGAATTATTAAATTAAGGGTAAATTACAAACACACCCATTGAGATTTACTTAAATTACAAACTACCCCTGTGGTTCTAGAAATTATAAATCATATTACGTCCCTTAAGATTCTTAATTTCATAACAAATAGGTTATATTATTAATAAATTATTAAGTTAATTAACAATTTTTAATAATGTTAAAATTTTATTTCAATTAATAATTCAGATAACTTTATTATTGTATAGATGAACAATTAAAAATTTTACTAAATAAATTTTTTTAATAAAAAAGTATTTATAACTTTTTAAATTATAAAGAACAATTCGTATTTAAGGATGTATTTATACGCATTATAAACATGGTGGTGGGGCCCTAAATGAGGGCAACACGGTAGTAATTCGAAATTTCAAAAGGCGTGATTGTTACACGTGCACAATGAGCAAGGATCCTCTAGAGTGATTTTTTTCTAAAGTTTCCTAGAGTGCTCCATTGTGTGGTTGAGATTTATTGGCAAGTCACATCAATTTTTCTGATGTGACTTGCCAGTGAATCTCAACCACATAATGGAACACTCTAAGAAACTTTAGGGAAATTTCACTCTAGAGGATCCTTGGTGCGTGTACAATGATTAGAGAAGCTCAAGTTGACACGCCTCTACCAACTGAACAATTTAGCCTCCGTTTGGGAAGTGGGTTGGCTTTTTGGCTTTTTGATTTTTTTGGCTATTTTAGTCTGGGCTTAAAGCTTGGTTTGGGAAGGGCTTTTTGGCTTTTTGACTTTTTTGAGTTTTTTTGTGAGAGAAGAATGTAATGATTATGGGTTGGATGTGATGTTTTGTTTGTTATGGCTAAAATAGCCTATTTTGTTTTTTGTGGCTAAAATAGCCAAAAAAGCCCAAACCATGGCTTCCCAAACGAAGCCTTAATCGGTTATTCCGCGTGAAAATTTCATTATCGCTAGGATAAGCACAAACAATAAACATTTGTATTCATTTGTCTGAAAAATTAATAATAAATAATAAATAACATTATTTTAAAAATAATTTTATGAAAAATATTAGAACCCCAAATGTTTTATTAAATATTTTACTAAATGTCTCGTGGGACTCACATCATGTGAGTTTCATGTGAGTCTTATCTCTATGTGAGACATTTGATACAATATTTGATAAAATATTTGAGATTTGTAGCACTGTTCTAGTTTTATTATCACTTAAGACTCGTAGACTCGTTACATTTAAAAAATAGTAAGATTTATTTTTCTAAATAAAAAATCATATATCAGATGAAGTAATATTTGTTTGAGGAAAGAAAAATTAGATGAGATTAGTATTGGTTTGACTGTTTGTTTTGGGATCATTAATTATTTTTGATTCTATGTTATCCCATATTTGGATTAACTGAAGATTATAAGAAGTGATTTATAAAATCAACAATGTTAGGTATCATGAAAAACCATTCATGAAAATAATCATAAAAGCTTTGTGACCCTTGGATTATATATACTTAGAATAAAGCACCACACACTAATCAAGCTAATTTAAAAATCATAAATATTTCATGATCATTTTCATGAAAATTTTTTCATGATCCCTAACTTTTTTCTTATAAAATTATATCAATTTTATAATTTAACGAATAAATATGCCACTCCTTAAATAAACATGATCTAATAATTCAAATGAAATAGTTTGGTAATATATAAATTATAATAAACCTCCATTTCTATTTGTAAATTATTTTCATCCATCACTTCTCTCTAATTTATACATAAATCTATACTAGAGTATTATATAAATTGTACAATTCAGAATATGAAACTCTATCATACATTTTATCTTTTGAAATTACCCCGAAGTAATTTTACTTATCTAATTGCAAGTTTCAAATTTTGTAACTTCTTCAGTTCTTAACCCCCACACCCATCTGGGGGTGCTTGCTGTGTTGTTCTATACGTTTATTTGAGATTCGTTTTGAAAATTCGAACCGTTCATATTTTAAAGTACATTGAGTAAAATATACCTGTAAAAAATCAAGTTAATCAAATATTCGTTAACTCTTTTATTCACTCACATTTGTATTTATAAAAATATATGATGTTGTGATTTAAAATATTAAAATGAATATAAATATGAGTGCATGAAAGGGTTAAAGATATCCGATTAATTTAATTTTTTATAAGTATATTTTACTCCATATACTCTAAAATATGAACGGCTTAAACCATTAAAACGAATGCCAAAATGAATCCATGGAGCAGCACAACGTCGAGTTTTGTATTCCTCCATTTAGTTTTGACTAATTTCAAGTTTTACCAAAAAAAAGGAGAAGATATTATGTTATTATATATTTTTATTTTAAAAGTTGCATGGAAACTTCCTACGTGTTGCCCTCCATGTATATATGTTACACTCTTTCCCCCCACCCTCATCAGTCCATAACCCATAGTTCTTGTGCCCCTCCTCATCATCAGTGTTTGGTCCTATTCTTTCTGATCTGATCATAACATGTCAAGGGAAAGCTCTGGTGATGATCATTTTGATCTTGAATCTCAGAGTCATCTCTTAGTGAAAGATGGTGGTGATAATGGTACAACTAGTACTAGTGGTCCCAGTCACCGTTGGCGATCCATCATCATAATCCTCCATGTACGCCAAGCCTTCATCTCCAGTGCAAGAAACAAGTCACTGGCCGTTGATGGGATTGAGGTGGTGCCTCCGCCACCATCCATCGCCACCTCTAATACCGGCGGTGATGGTGATGGACTAGTAAGCTCTCTATTTGAATTTCTGTGCTCTCTCTCTCTCTTTTTGTTTTAATTGATACTACTCATTGTTTTTTCCAATTTTCTTGGTTTGTTAACATCATGATCTATTATTATTTGTTTAATTGTGTGTTGTCATTTTCTTGGTTATCATGATCTATTATCATTTGTTTAATTTTGTGTTGTTGACTCGTTTTTATATTTTATTCGCTACCATATGATCTATTATCATTGGTTTAATTTTGTGTCGTTCACTTAGTTTTTATATTTTTCTTGATTATATATGCCTTTTGTCTTGATCTTGTATTCGAACTTTCTTATTTTCTTGTTATTAAATCACTCAAACTTCATTCATATATACCAACTAGTGTTGAATTGGATGTCCCTAGTAATTTTAACACTTAGGCGTGTTTGGTATGATTTCCATTTATAGTTTGTTAGTTATATTTAAAAATTTTGTTTAATATTTATTTTTTACAAATTTGCTAATTTTTTTGTAAACCCAACAAAAAATAACAATAACAAGCTAAATCATTTATTGAGAAGAAAAAAAATTCATTCCTTACTCCATCTCCCATTCCATCTAACCACTACCATATCCTCGTGTGTCCCCGCCATGTTTGGTGAAAAAAAAAAAAGGATTACATTCATTTTATCCCCTCATACACTTTACTCCCTATGATTCAGATATAACAAAAAGAAAGAAGTTACGACTGAGTTAAATTTGGAGATGGAAGCCATCTTTTGTTTTTCGACGGTGAAATATGACTAAACTCATGAGCTTATTATACTAAGTCAGAACAAGTTGATAGGATCTCTTTTTATGTCCCCATGCGCCTCTTGTGGCGACACTGGGCCAAAAACACAAAAGAGAAGGATGGAGTTTCTCTCGTTTTTGGCATAGGGGTTCCTGATGGAAGGCTTGCAAGACGGGCTATTAGCTTAGTGGTAAAGCGTGCCTCTGATAATTGTCAAAAAATTCTTATATGATTTTAGATTAAAGTGTCACCGTTAATTTTTTCATTCAAACTAATGGAAAATGTATCACACACTATTTTTTAGAGTGAGTTTGATTTTCTAAAAAAAATAAAATTAAATTAATACAAGAAAAAGATAATTTTACTCTATTTTTTCTAAATTTAAAATTAGATTAATATGTTAATTAAAATAAAATATTATATAATTAAGAAGTGATTTAAAATATAATTAAATAAAAATATAAAATAAATAATAATTAACAATTGATCTAAAATATAATCAAATTAAAATTAGATTAACAAGGTCGGATTTACAATCAATAATTAAATTAAAAGAAGTTAGGATTAATTGTGATCTAAAATATAATTAAATTAAAATTAGAAAAAAAGTTAAGAATCATAATAAATAATTAAGAAGTTATAATTAATTGTGATTTAATTGAATTAAAATTAAATATTATAAATTATGTGTATGAAAGAGGAGACAGAAAAATAACAAAAAAAAAAGTTTGAGAGTATTATGATCATTTCACATATATAGTTAACGTTGTTAAGGATTATACTTCAGTTTCAAACCACTTTGGGGCTTTCTAGCTATATTTAAACCATAGGATATAGGAGGTAAAGTGCTTTGGTTTCAAACCACAGGAAAGTAAATTGAATTTTTAAAAAAAATTAAAAACTAAACACGTCATGTTGGAGTCATGTCTTTACCTTGTGTATTCATGTCGTGTCCGTGTCATGTTCAACACTGCTACAATACCTCTTTTAAAGTGTTTAATATACTGTGACTATCTTTCAATTGCTGTCTTGGCTTCAAATTCTATTTTAATGCTATAACCTAGAATGTGAAAGTAGGTTAGAGTAAGTTCTCAGCAAACAAATTATTATTAATCACATTGGTTCTTCTATAGATTGCTGATCTATTTCATTATCAGTTGCGAGATTTAATTTTTTGAAACCCAAACTCATGGTCAATAATTCTCCCATTCGATTGAGGGATGTTAGAGTGAGTGAACCTGAGCTTTTAGAAGAAATCAAACAAAGTGAGTTAGGACAGACAAGCAACATTAGTTAGTGTGTTAGAAGTATTGTGTGTATATATGAGTGCTTGCCTCACTGTATGATTGGAATATATAGAAGAATAAGATTGATTTTCAGTGTAAACAATTATTTTCTTCTTCTTCTTCTTCATTTTTTCACGATGTAATCACGGTTTTTACACTAATTTGCTATGTCCTTAGCAGAATGTAGAACTTGCAATTATATCAACCTCACCCGAGGTATCCCTAGAGGTCCAATCCGATGGCGCTGATGAGAGCAACAAGTGCAACAAAGAGCTTCAAAATACTGAAATAGCGAGGATTGTGAAGGCAAAGGACTTGAATTCCCTGCGTGAGTTCGGTGGTGTACAAGGATTTGCAGAGGCTTTGGATACTGACTTGGAGAATGGGTTGGCGAATGATGAAGATGACATTTGCTGTAGACGCCTAACATGCCCACAATCTGAAACAAAGCCTCCTCAAGAAGGCTTCTTTCATATCCTTTGGAATGTATGCAACAAGTACCTCATTTTCCTTCTCCTTTTGTGTGCAGTGTTGTCCATTGTCTTTGGGATTCTAGAGGAAGGCCTACATACCGGGTGGTACGAGGGGGCATTTATAATTTGTGCCATCATTGTACTTGTATCTGTTCCTATGATACGCGAGTATTGGTATTCATGGTATCAGCCAAGGAGGAAAAAGCTATCGAAGAATAGGGAAATAGCCGTCCATGTTTTCAGAGGTGGAAGCCAACATCAAATCTCCATATCCAATGTTGTATCGGGTGACATTATATGGCTGAAGAAGGGGGATCAAATTCCTGCAGATGGGTTGTTCATTTCTGGTGAATCTTTAAAATCAGATGATGAATTGGAATCCACCATTGATGACCAAAACCCATTTATGTGTTACGGTGCAAAGGTGATTAATGGAGAAGGGAAAATGCTTGTGGTATCCATTGGCAAGGACACAGTATGGGGTGAAATGATGAGTAATGTGATAAATGCTTCCAACCCTCTACAAGTTCAACTTGACCAGTTGAACAGTTGCATACAAATCATTGGCGTCCTAATCACTATCATCATCCTTGTCGTGTTGTTCCTTCGTTTTGAGTTCAATAAGGGTAGTGCTGGTTCTGTAATTCCTGATCTCAAAGCTAAATCGGCTGCTATCAAAGAATTTATAGATGCTATTTATAAAATTGTCAAGAAGCCAAAGGGGAAGACTAATCTATTGACTTCACTTACCATTATTTTGGTGGGGATTGCAGAAGGATTACCTTTAATGGTAACTCTCGCCCTCAATTATTGGAATAAAAAAGCTTTGTCGGGTAAGGCCACAACTCAAGATTTCTTGGCTTGCATCACCATGGGTTCGGTAACAACGATCTGCACTGACAAAACTTGTGGGCTAAACTTGAACCAGAGCGAAGTTGACATGTTGTACATTAGTGGACAGTTCTTCAACAATGAATCCGCTATAGCCCCAAACGTCATAGAAGCTCTATGCAAAGGAATTGCCACACCAATTCTAGGATTGAAGAGACCTTCTTCTTCAATGGAAGACTCGCTCCTCTCTTGGGCTTCTTTGAAGTTGGGACTGAAACTAGATATTCTGCAGCAAGAATGTATCATTGTTGAGGTGAAAGAATTGAACTTTGAAGAGGAAGGATGTGGCGTTTTGATGAGAAAGGACGGGGAAAGTGTGAACTCATCCTATTGGAAAGGATCTGCATCAACAATACTGGCAATGTGCTCATCCTATTACAGTAGTGAAGGAGCGATGAATGTTATCGATGAACAAAAAAGAGTGTTTTTTGAGCAAGTTATTGCAGATATGCAAGGTAAACATCTCAAAACTATTGCATTTGGATACAAACAAACTGATATAGCTACTCTTGAAGAAACAGGCTTGATCTTGCTCGGATTACTAGGTCTGAAAAATTCATTCAGAAAATCAATGGAAGATTGCATAGGTGCTGGAGTCAACATCAAATTGGTGTCAGGATGTGATGCGTCTGAGTTAAAATCCATAGCTCTAGAGTGCGGATTGAACATACCCAACTCAGATTCAGTGGTGCTTGGTGAAAATTTCAGAAATTCTACACATGAAGTGAGGATGGAAATGGTAGATCAAATTTGTGTTATGGCAAGTTCACTCCCTTCTGACAAGCTTCTTCTGGTGAAGTGTTTGAAGGAAAAGGGCCAGATAGTTGCAATGGTGGGTGCCAGAACAGATGAGACGCCAGCGCTTAAAGAAGCAAATGTTGGAATCACAATGGGAAGTGGTAGCACAGAAATGGCCAGAGAGAGCTCCAACATCATCATCTGGAATGGTGATTTCAATTCGTTGTTCACCATCATGAAGTGTGGACGATGTGCGTATGAAAACATTCAAAAGTTCATCCAACTTGAGTTCACCGTGACCATTGCGTGGGTACTGATAAATATAGTCACAACTATCTATTTTGGAGATGTCCCAATAACAACAATTCAGTATTTCTACGTATGCTTCATCGTGGCTGTTCCAGGTGGCCTAGCTTTGTTGATGGAGCCACCCACCAAGACACTAATGAAGAAGTCACCAATAAGATCAATTAACTCGCCAATAACAAGAACCATGTGGAGAAACATAGTCCCTCAAGCTCTATACCAGGCTGCAATTCTGGTGACCTTTCGGTTTATAGGACAAGCTGTATTGGACACCACCCAGAAGGTTAGTAATAATATGATCTTTAACAGTTTTGTTCTTTGCCAGGTTTTCAATTGGTTCAACGCACGAGAACTGGAAAGAAAGAACGTGTTCAAGGGTATCCATCGAAACTGCTGGTTTTGGATGGCGATGGTTGGTACTATTGTTTTGTTGGCGTTGTATACTAAGATTGCAAATATTCTTGCTAGCAGTGCAAGGTTAAATCCTGAACAGTGGGCCTTCTGTTTTCTAATTGGAGCGGTTTCTTGGGTGATAGATTGGGCTGTTAAGAGCACGTCGGATTTTATTGCAGACAGGTTTCATTGTTCTAACATTGGATCCAATGGTATGACATCTTCTCCTTCCTCAGAATCACTTATTAATCTTGAGAGTCCACTCATGAGTAATAGTTCCCTGTAATTTCATCTGGTTTTGTAACTCTCAATCACTTTGATTTCTTGTATATATTATGATCAAAAAAATAAAAAATAAATAAAAATAAAAGGCACATCACTGTAATAGTATGTGACTTTATTAATGTATAATCCTTTGTAATATCATCTTAGTTTGTAAATAAGAATCCCTCTATGTTTACTTGCATTTCGTCTAAAGCGGTTATGCCATGGTTTCCTAATAAAGAAAATTCACTAGAAACTGTAACAAGAAAAAATTCTACTGTCATAGATTCGTACTTTGAGTATTTTTATTTTTATAGTACATCAGGGAACACAAAATTAGATGGCCAATATATTTAGGGGAAACTATAGTAAAGTAGGACAAAAAAAAAAAAAAACATTACAAAAAACATATAAGATGCAAATGATTTTGTGGTGGGGTGCAAGTGAAATCCTATGAGGCTGTAAGTATGACTTGCACCCTATTATGTTTGGGTTAAAAAAAAAAACTTTTCCGACCTACTACGGGGATGTAATTCCCTCATAAATTTATCATCGATGTAACATACTAAAATATTACTCAATATATATATATATATATATTAAAATATAATATTACTCAATATATATATATATATAATTTAAAATATGTGGATTAGATTTATTTTAATTATGAACAACACCCCCATTAAATTTAAATCTACACCATAGATTTAAATTCTTGGGACATAACATGTCTGTAAAATTAGTCAGCATCAATTTCACTTTTTTGTCTTTCTTTAATAACCCAAAACTATGCAAGTTTTTTTAGCAAAAGAAGACCTAGAACACACTGTTTCCACTATTTTTCTTCTTCCCTTTTCACATAAAAATCATATTAACTTTAGGTTGTGTTTGGATCAAAAAATTGATAGAATAACTGTGAAGGGAAAGAAAATGGGAAGGAAAAAGAGATAAATTTTTTTTTTGGGGGGCTTAGGAGAGCATATAACCAATAATAACTTTTCTCATGCATTAATTGCCAAAAAAATAATTATCATGTACCATTTAAAGAAGAAAGAGGAAAGATTATCAATTAATCATTCAACTATTAAGTTGAGATTAATGCATCAAGAATCAATCATCCTCACCGCCTTCACTCATAGTAATAGCTTAATGCATCAAGAATCAATCATCCTCACCGCCTTCACTCATAGTAATAGCTTATGTTTAAGGATGTAGATTCACTACATAGTACTCTGTGTGAGAACTTTTCTCACATTTTATAGCAGATAGTTTTCAGGAATCAAAAACAAAACCAATAAACATATACAGGCTAATCCCAGCACGAGAGAGAGAGAGAGAGAGAGAGAGAGAGAGAGAGAGAGAGAGACTTACAACTAATGCAATCCAAAGCTTTGCCACAAATTGGAGATGAGCAGAACAGAAGTTGAAACTCTAAAAAAATGATGACTGAACTCACATAATAAGAATATTTATATACATATTAGCAGTCTATCTAAATGTTATGTGTGTACAAATATATAATATGAAAAAGATGAATAGAAATCGCCTTTGAAATTTTCTTTATTTTATATAATAATAAATATCTATATATATATTGCTTGAATATATATGCTGAGAGGGTTCGGTCAAAGTTGGCTCCTCCCGGAGTCTTCTGCGGTGGTTGTTGAAGTTTTAGTCAACGGGAAGACTTGGTATGATAGAAAGTGTTTGGGTGTGCAAGTTACATGTCATATATTTTGTATAAATTCTTATAAATATATATAAATTATCTTACAAAATTGTGTAAATTCTCACAAATATACACTATAAGAATTAACACATTTGTCGACAAAAAAATGGGTCGCTAAAAGTCCATTTTTGGTCGGCAAAACATATTCCCGACCAATTTTTTTGGTCGCCAAGTTGGTCGGCAATTGAGGGTCGCGGAAAGTAATTAGCGACTAAAAAGATTTTTAGTCGGCAAAACGTTCTATCCTAGGCGAATTCTCAAAATAAGATTCTTTATACATAACGATAACAAAAAGAGTTTATGGGCAAAATTGTAAGTATTTGCATTTTTTTTTTATTTGCTAGTATTCACACAAAGTCTTGTTACATATGTAATCACTACAAGAATTAACACATTTGCCGACCAAAAAATTGGTCGCTAAAAGTCTATTTTTGGTCGGCAAAACATATTCCCGACCAATTTTTTTGGTCGCCAAGTTGGTCGGCAATTGAGGGTCGCGGAAAGTAATTAGCGACTAAAAAGATTTTTAGTCGGCAAAATGTTCTATTTCGCGACTAAATTGTTAGTCGCTAAACATATAATTATCGCGACTAACCTATTTAGTCGCGAAAAGACTTTGGTCAGCAAAAATTACATTCAACGACCATACATGTTAGTCGCTAATTTGGTCGGCAAAAATTACTTTCAACTACCAACAAAATTGGTCGGCAAAAATTACTTTCGACGACCAACAAAATTGGTCGGCAAAAATTACATTCCACGACCAAAACTTCTTCGTCGCTAAATAATAGTTTCTACAACCAAAAAATTTGGTCGCTATTTGTTACTTTTCGCGACCAAAACTTTTGGTCGACAAAAGTGAGATTCCACGACCAAGTGTTGTTTTTGTCGGCAATAGATGTATTTTTTGCGACCAAAACTCTTGGTCGGCAATTGTCATTTTTTACGAAAAAAAATTATTTATTTGTCGCGACTAATAAATTGGTCGCCAAAGCAGAAAAACAATACAC
>NW_021025067.1:1964169-1981851 GCF_004153795.1 Camellia sinensis | reverse complement strand
AGAGAGAGAGAGAGAGAGAGAGAGAGACGTGTTGTTTCGAAACAGGGGCTCTGCAAACCTGAAAGGAAATGAAAAAAGGGGGGGAAAGACGGTAAAAATGGGGGAAATAAGTTTGGGCAGGCGGGTCAGTGAAAAAAAGGGGGGAAATTTTTTTTCATTTTTTTTAATGAATTTTTTTTTATTTGGTAGAAGTAGGGGTAATATTTCAATGAAAAATATTTTTTGTTAAAATAAAATTATTTTTTATGGTCAATTAAAAATATTTTTTTGTGGCCGATTTTTTTTTATACAAAAAATCAAGAACTAATTTTTTGTGGTAGATGAGAGAAAGCGACAGTAGTGGTGAAGGTGGTGGATATGAGGTGCTGGTGGTGGTGGTGGTGATGGCGAAGGAGATTAGTGGTAAAGTTGTGGTAGTGGTAAAGGAGATAGAGTGGCGGTGGTAGATGAGAGGTAATAGTAGTAGTAGAGAGTGAGAGAGAGATAGAGAGACAAAGAGAGAAAGAGATAGAGAGTGAGAGACAGAAAAGAGACAAAGAGAGAGGAGAGATGGATGAGAGAGACAGAGAGAGAGATCGAGAGAAGAGAGATGAGCGAGAGAGACATAGAGAGATGAGAGATGAACGAGAGAGACAGATAGAGAGATGAGCGAGAGAGACATAGAAAGAAGAGAGATGAACGAGAGAGACAGAGAGAGAGATAGAGAGAAGTGAGATGAGCGAGAGAGACAGAGAGAGAAAGAGAGATAAGAGAAAGCGAGAGGAGAGAGATGAACAAGAGAGATAGAGAGAAGAGAGATGAACAAAACAGACAGAGAGAGAAAATATATGAGAAAAGACATAGATAAGTGAGAGACACAAGGAGAGAGAGAGAGAGAGAGACAGACAGAGAAGAGTGATGAGTAAGAGAGAGAAATAGAAGAGAGAGAGGAAGATGACAAAATGGGTGAAAAGAAAGAGAGAGTGATGGAATGAGAGAGACAGAGGCGCGAGAGAATCGATGGCAGATAGAGAGACGTGTTTAAGCCCTAACTTATTTTAGTGTGTTTAAAATCCCTCTAGAGTTCCTCACCAAATTAATTTAAAAATCCCTCCAAAATGATAATAAATAAAAAGTAAAATTATAATAATAAATAATAGAGAGAGAAAGAAAGAGAGAAGAGTGATGAGTGAGAGAGAGACAGAGAGAGAAAGAGAGAGAGAGAGAGAGAGAGACATGGAAAGAAAGAGATAGAGATAGAGACAGAGAGAAACAAAAGATGAGTAACAAATAGACAAAGAGAAAAAGAGAAGGAGAGCGAAAAGAGATAATCGAGAGAAAAACATAGAAAAAGAGAGAGATAGAGAGAGAAGAAAGATGAGGGAGAGAGACAGAGAGAGAGATAAAGAGAAGGGAGATGAGTGAGAGAGATAAAGAAAGAAAAAAGATGAGAGAGATAGAGAGAAGAGAGAAGAGCGAGAGACAAAGAGAAAAAGAGACAAAGACAGACAGATAGAGAAGAGTGATGAGTGAGAGAGAGAAAAAGAAGAGAGACAAAGAGAGAGAGACAAAGAAAGAAAGGGATAGAGAGTGAGAGTCATAAAAAGCGACAGAGAGAGAGGAGAGATGAACGAGATAGACAGAGAGAGAGATAGAGATAAGAGAGATGAGTGAGAGAGACATAGAGAGAAGAGAGATGAATGAGAGAGAGAGATAGAAATAAGAGAGAGATGAGCAATAGAGACAGAGAGAAAAGAGAGATGAGAGAGAGCGAGAGAAGAGAGAAGAACAAGATAGATAGAGACA
The DNA here is from genome assembly GCF_004153795.1 of Camellia sinensis. Taxonomy (NCBI): domain Eukaryota; kingdom Viridiplantae; phylum Streptophyta; class Magnoliopsida; order Ericales; family Theaceae; genus Camellia; species Camellia sinensis. The sequence goes on along the minus strand of NW_021025067.1, from coordinate 1,980,066 downwards.
AGAGAGATGAACGAAAGAGACAGAGAGAGATACAGAAAGGAGAGAAGAGATAGATGAGTGAGAGACATAGAAAGAGAGAGACAGACAGATAGACAAACAGACAGAGAGAGAAGAGTGATGAGTAAGAGAGAGAAAGAGAATAGAGAGAGGAAGATGAAAAAATGGGTGAAAAGAGACAGACAAAGAGAGAGAGACAAAAAAGTGAAAAAGATAAACGAGAGAGATACAGGGAGAGATGAGCGAGAGAGATAAAGAGAAGAGAGATAGAGAGAGACGAGAGATGAGAGAGATAGAGAAAAGAGAGATGAGCGAGAGACACAGAGGGAGAGACATAGAAGAGTGATGAGTGAGAGAGAGACAGAGACAAAAATAGAGACACAGAGAGAGACAGACAGACCGAGAAAAGTGATGAGTGAAAGAGAGAGAAAGAGAAGAGAGACAGAGATAGAGACACAGAGAGAAAAAGAGAGACAGATAGATAGAAAGAGAGAGAAAAAGTGATGAGTGAAAGTAAATTTTTATTTTTCTTTCAGCGACTAAAATATTTTAGTTGCCAAAACTATATACCGCGACCAAAATAATTTTTAGTTGCTGAAATTAAGGTTTTGCCGACCAAACTTTTGGTCGCGAAAGATGAAAAATAATTTTTTATTTTTCTTTCAGCGACTAAAATATTTTAGTTGCCAAAACTATATATATCGCGACCAAATAATTTTTAGTCGCTGAAATTAAGGTTTTGCCGACCAAACTTTTGGTCGCGAAAGATAAAAAATAGTTTTTTATTTTTCTTTCAGCGACTAAAATATTTTAGTTGCAAAAACTATATGTACCGCGACCAAAATAATTTTTAGTCGCTGAAATTAAAGTTTTGCTGACAAAACTTTTGGTCGCGAAAGATAAAAAATAGTTTTTTATTTTTCTTTCAGCGACTAAAATATTTTAGTTGCCAAAACTATATATACCGCGACCAAAATAATTTTTAGTCGCTGAAATTAAAGTTTTGCCGACCAAACTTTTGGTCGCAAAAGATAAACAATAATTTTTTATTTTTCTTTCAGCGACTAAAATATTTTAGTTGCCAAAACTATATATACAGCAACAAAAATATTTTTTTAGTCGCCAATTGTGGCAAATTTAGCGACTAATATTTTTTTAGTCGCCAATTGTGAGATTTTTAGCGACTAATTTTTTTTTTAGTCGCCAAAAATTAATATGCCCCGACTAAAAACATTTAGTAGCTAAATATTGTACTTTTACCGACTAACATAATTTTTGGTCGCCAATTCCACAACTTTTGGCAACCAAAATATTTTTAGTCGGCAAAAGTGGTCGCCAATTGTGTATTTTCTTGTAGTGATACGTTGCCATTGTTCTAACATTGGATACATTGGTATGACATCTTCTCCTTCCTCAGAATTATTAATCTTGAGAGTCCACTCGTGAATGATAGCTCCTTGTAATTTCATCTAGTTTGTAACTCTCAATCACTTTGATTTCTTGTATGTATTATGATTAAAAAAAAAAAAAAGGCACATCATTGTAGTAGTATGTGACTTTATTAATGTATAATCCTTTGTAATATCATCTTAGTTTGTAAATAAGAATCCCTCTATGTTTACTTGCATTTCCTCTAAAGCAATTATGCCATGGTTTCCTAATAATAAAGAAATTTCACTAGAAACTGTAACGAGATAAAATTCAACTGTCATAGATTCATACTTTTGAGTATTTTATTATTATTATTTTTTTAGTACGTGGGAACACAAAATTAGATGATCAATAAATTTAGAGAAAATTACAGCACAGAGAAAAAAATTATAAAAAATATGTGAGATGCAAGTGATTTTGTGATGGGGTGAAATTGAAATATTACAAGAGTGACTTGCATCCCTTCATATTTGGGTAAAAAAAACTTTTCTGACCCACTACGGGTATGTAATTCCCTCATAAATTTATCATCAATATGACATATTAAAATATTACTCAATATATATAATAAATTTTAAAATATGTGGATTAGATTAATTTTGATTGTGAACACACTACAGGAAATTAGAGATTTTACGGCGTTTAATTAACGACGTTTTATGAAACGTCACTTTTTTAAATAATTAACGGCGTTTTTAAAACGTCGCTTTTGTTGTTGATCAAAACGACCCCGTTTTATGAATAGAAGACGCTTGGAAGCGCCTCCAAATGACGAACCCTATTTTGTCTCTCCACACCTTTATTTTGAAAACCCACCGCCGTCAAGTTCGAAGTTATCACTCACTCAAATCTCTCACTCTCTTGCTCTCTCTCGATTCTTCTTCAGAGCAATTGCGATTTCTAAGTTTCTCAGACCCAACCTATCTGCAACCGTATGGCTTCAATCTCGTAGTTTCTCAGAGCGATTGCAATTTTGAAGTTCGATTTTGAGCACCGCCGTCTACAATCTCAGAAAAACCAATCGAATCCTTCAAAATCTGCTTCAGCTCCGTGATTTCGAAGTTCGATTTGGAACTCTTCATCTCTTCAATCAGAGGTTAGTGCTTTCGGTCCTTTGTTTTACAATCTCAGAGCTCTACAATCTCAGAACTCTAGATTGTGCTTTCGATCCTTTGTTTGGTTGCTGAGAAAACTTCTCATTACCTCTGAAATAACATCATATATTTGAAAAAAATCTTAGTTGTTCTCTGCTTTTGACTTCTCACTTTCTTCCCATGCTTTGATTAGGGATAACCTTTTTTACCAGTTATGGACGAGTAAATTTATTCATTTTCTAAGTTTATTCAGCTCTAAACAGTGCAATTCTCATAGGCATTATGTAGTTCATAGGCATTCGTAAACAGTGCAATGCTTTGATCCAGGTATTCGTGAGTCTGTATTCTTTTGATTCGATTATGTCCTCTCTACATTTCCTCAATTCATCGCTCTTCTTTCTTCTCCTTTCTCACGTGTTCATAATTTTACTACTTTTCAACTCTTTTTTTTTCTTTTTTGAGTTTCGGTTGAGAGTTTCTAGTTTTAATCTCGGTTCTCGAGAAAGAAGTGAAACTTTAATTGATTTTAATTGTATAGATCGATCGCAGAAAAACACTACACTTTCGTTGCAGAGTTGAGTCGGAAAAATGAAATACCTGCTTCAAGGTCAGGTGCTCATTCACTTCCTAAATCCAATAAGAATAATGTGCTCAGTACAAGCCACTCAAAGCATAATCAGATTGGTCAAACAGGTATACGTCAATTTTTGCTGGTCATACTAGACCGTTTGTTGAATCAAATTTGTTGCCCGCATCAGAAAAAAATGGATTTGTTCAAAGAATAATTAGATTGGCTAACCAGGTTATTATTGTAACAGTATTAATTTTTAAAGGCATTGAATCTGTAATAATTTGTTTAATGTTTATTTGTAATAAATGAAATTGATGTGTCTCTCTGTGATCTGTAACTTATTTTTTCTGCAGATATATATTGTTCAAAAGAGTGCAAGAATACAAGACCCCTTTAAAAATACTAAAAGTTCTTCAAATAAAGCAAAGGCTGGTTGTGATTCCTCATCTTTGTCTGCAAAATCACCACTTCAGCATCCTAGAAGGAATATGGTAAGACTCCAAAAGATCTTTTGACTATTGGCTTAGTGAAACATCGTCATAGAATTTATGGGTTTATGTGTGGCTAACCTTTATGCTATATAAGTTTCTTGCTTTAGTGTTTTGCTGTCATTTTGATTTTGGAAACAATCATCACACATTGGTCTTTGCTTTGAGCTTTTCTCAAGATGTTTAGTATATGAAACAAAGATCATATTGCCTTAGAAATGAAGCTTTCTGAACAAGGGATTGCCACTTTGTTGCCAATATCCCTAAAGTGAACAAGCAAAAATCAAATGATTTCACCTTCTTTTTTTTTTCTTTTTTTCTTGCCTTTTCTTGAGAATCAAACATAACTTAGTAGCAACAACCTTCTTTCACACCCCTCACAAAGAGAAAACCAAGTCACCTACCTTAATCATAAGTCATCATTGTCCCATTTCCTTAATCATTCACCATGTGGTTGAAAAGATTTGGCCTGTTTGTATGGAGCCCATTGTTTCACAGAAAATTCTCCTCCCTAGCATACCTTGGTTCTTGGAGAAGTACAAACCATGGACTGTGGTACGAGTCTACCGTCCTAAATACGATTAATTGCTGTCCTTGTTCCATTTTTCTGGTTCAGCATCTGTATATGGGACGATCACCTCCTGTGTTCACAGAAATGAGGGTTCTTCATCAAACCACTGATCACGACCACTTGGTATGTAATACTGTCTTAGTCATGGTGGATTTATGTCAATAATGTTCTAGATGGTGTACTGCTCAGAGATGCGAGAAAACAAGTATGGAGGAAAGACTTTATTGAATGGAAAAAGTTTTAGGTTCTGGAAATACTCAGCTTCCTCATCTGTTTAATGCGTTAAATTGACAGTTTTCAGTTTGTAATGTTCATGGCATTCAATATGAAAAACTTTATTGAGAAGGAAAGAGCAAATTTTGTTTGCTTGGTGTGAAATATGGAAATGCATCCCTTTAGTTTCACGGGAAGTATGAAAAAGATGCTTAAAGATGACTTTCAAACCTTAGTGGACATTTAAGGAGTCATTTGAACCTGAAAATCTTCTGCAAATGGGAATTATGGTATGCCCCGATTTATTGGCCTTCATTGAGAAGATGAAGTGGAAAATGTTCACTGTGAAAAAGAAGCAACAAACAACATCTAGCCTCCTGGAGCAGTAATGATTTTGTCCAAAATGTTCTAAGCAAAGCATATGTGGTCTCAGTTGCACAACAGAAATGATCCACTCAGTTCTGGATTGGAATGGGAGTGAGTTCTTTGGAGCCTTCTTTTATTTTCTTTTTGGGCGTTGGGGAAGGATGAAATTCTCTGTTTTTCAAATTGCACAATAAGGGATGTAAGCTGGGAAATTTTGTTGGCTGCCTTTACTTAGATCACACTCATGAATGTTAGTTGTCATTTTTCCAGTGTTGTAAAAGTGTATATAACCAGAACATAATTTGGGGTGTGTTTTGTCTTTCGTTTATGTATGGGATTCACCTTTGTGGCCTAAATGAAATACTTTCTGGAAGCTTTTGGAAAGCTGTATTTGATGTCTCAACTGTTAGAGCCTTAGACCATATTAGTTTACCGGTTATTTTCTCCATTTATTTTGAATTTCTCAGATATTATCTTAGATAGAGCGTGCAAATTATAAAGCTTTACGCTTTTAAGACAAATTCTTGCAGCACACAGCTCATTTTGGCAGCCTTGAAGCTGAGAGTGACTGTTTACTTTTGGTCTCCTTTGAGGCTGTAGTTTCTATTGCTCTACGGCTGACTTTTGGATTGTTCTTGCAAAATATGTGAAGTTTTTCTCTTATCCCTTTTTTCCTTTTGTTGAATATCACATATGATATTCTCATAAGAATCTTTAAGTATAACCCTGTTTCATGATTTCTTGTGTCTTTCGATTTCTAGTCCTGAAGATTTTGGATCAGAAGTGTATGGCTATGCTCAGCACTGTCACTCGTTGCCAAGACATGATAACGTATGCTACATGTTTTTCAACTCATGCTATTCTTTAATAGTATAATTCACTTAAGAAACTTTTGAATATCTGTGCTAGTGCCTCATTAACACTAAAAAGTTGGGAATTTCCAAGTGCATTTTTTTCTTTAAAATTTAAATTAATCTATATCATGTCCATCATGCTAAATTGAAGATTCATACAATGCTATGTCGTTCGCAATGAAATTGTATTTTGGTCCTCACAATATATCAAAGTGATCTTTCTAGCTAGTTCCTTATTTATGTAGTTATTTATTATTATTTAATTTTTATAGTTGAATTGGGACTCTATGCTAGATTGCAAGCCTTACCATCTTTTCATAGGAGTGAGTGATACGAGGATGGGTAGTCATCATCACATGGCATTTTCTAGTTATTTTTTTAAATTAAAATTTTTGTTTTGAAGTGATTTGAATCATTTGGTTAGACATATTGGTTGTAGGTGGATCCATGCTGGAAAAGACCTGATGTAGTTTGATTAACCAGTTAATTTCAAAAATGCTGCTTTTATAGACCAGAATTTAATCATTCAGGGCGTTATGTACTTTTTACTAGCTGTTCTATTCTATAAGATTGATGTTGATCAAAGAAGATAGTAGTAGTGTCTTTTAAAGTTAAATGTTGCCTGCACTAATGATTCTATGAATTCATTTCAGTGAGATGATTACCTGTGCTGTTACTGAAGGGGATGACAATCACGGTGAGTGCTTTCACTACTTTGTATAATGTGACCTGTTCTGTTCAAGATTTTAGGATGTTCTGGGAAGGTTCTCTACTCAAACTACTTGACAGCCTGCTTTTGGATAGTGAGCCCTTGGGGTCAAGAAACAAGTATTTCTTTGGCTTTTGTTTGTTCAGTTTGAAATGGACTACAGTATTAAAATGTTTTCAATCAAGTTGTTTAGATTATTGATTAGATTCAAGTTTGGGAGGTTTGACCTTCTGGATTCCCGGAGTTAAGCAATGCTGGTTATGCGGCACCTTAGATCCTATCACAAGGTAATTTATGTAATTGATTGAAGATCGCTGGAAGTAGCATCAAGTTATATAGACAAGCATCTTCTCATTGTTGTGTCATAATTCCTTCACAGGAAAATGCATTGGAATGTGTCCAAAGAGTTATAGGAAAACAAGGCAAAGTAACGAGTTGTTTGTTGCCTATGGTTTTAATGAATGCTTATAAAATATAATTCGCCTTGAAGTTTGTTTTTATGTTACAGAAGATAGTTCCTCTTTCTTATCAATTTTTTTTTCTGTTTCCTTTGCCAGAGCTGCTGTTACACATGGTAAAGATTGTGGCATGGTATCTAAAAGTGAGAAGTTAAGAGTATATCATATATTCCTTTACATTCGTTTTTGTTATTTATGGATGACTTAGTGGAATCCAGTGATATGATCACATCACAGTTCGTCATCCTGACAGAAAGCAACTCGATTCCTACATGGGAGATTTTCCAATTGAGAACAGGTGAATTGTGAAGCAAGGTATGATTGATGTTATTTAACAGGCTAAAAAACTCCTCCTGTAGATTTTTTGCTAACTTTGACAGATGACATCAATTACAACAAAAACAATTAGATAAGACAGGAAGGCCACTTCTCTACTCCCATCGTTCCATCATTAAATATTAATTTCACTGTGATTTATTATATAATAATGGTGAAAATTGATTGAATAACAGCTGTGCTTAGAAGGATAATATGCATACTGATTTACTATATCTAGGTAGGTGATTAGACTATAATTAGAAGTAATAAGAAACTCCTCTTTTGGAGCCTAATAAAACATTGGTAATTGTTATAATGACAGTACGGAATTTTTTTGTTGGATGTAAACCAAACATATCCCACTAATATTGTGATCATCCACAACGATAAGCAACTTTTTTTTGTTTTTTTAAAAAAATGAAGTTATAACGGCGTTTTTAAACGTCACTATAGAATACCAACGGTTACATTTTGAAAATAAAATTGACCTATCACGGCGTTTTTAAAACGTCGATAAATGAGTAGTGACGTCATTGTACAATTATGCAGCACATTTAGCGGCGTTTTTAAAAACGCCGCATATACTGATATATCACTTTTTTCTTGATGGTTGTTGCTGGAGGCTGGGCAAAGGTTATATCACTTTTTTCTTTGGTGCATACATTTCCAACGTTGGATTTGTTCTGTATGTATGGGCATTAGCTAAATCTGATGCTTGCAGGTTAGGGAGCAGGGTCAACAGAAAGGAGAAGCTAGTCCTTTCTTAGCGGAACTGCTACGCCTTGAAGAGCAAGCCAAACAACAAGGGTTAGGACGTTGGAGCAGGGTGAGTCTAAGTCCTTTACTGCTGTTTATTTGTTTATTTTATTCTTATATAATTTAGTCCATCCATTTTAATCCTAAATATCCTTATACTTTTATCAGAATTATGTTTTAGTCCCTCTATTTCAATCCCTTTGTCAATTCTCCGAAAGAACATTATAGGCTATGTCCAATTGCTAATTGACTTGAAATGTAGGGAGTTAATTGGGACAGTTAAAATACACAGGTGCAAAGTGAACCAAATTTTTGCTAGTGGACAGTTGGACAATGAAACAGTACATAAGAGAAATTACAGAACATCATCACTTGCATCGAAACCATACAACGCCAGACCATTTTTCACATATTTGGAGCTGACTAGGCCACACAACCCATTTCAATGGTAGTAAATACATACTAATTGGCTAACAATGCCTGTGATTGCTTCTCATAGCTAAATCCTAATCCTTTTGCCTTGGACTCATCAGCACACCAAACAAAAATCCCATGAAGTTCTTGCTGATTCTTGAGCCTACTGCAAGCGGAAAAAAAACCATTTTCCGGTGACAACCCACCGCTTCCATCACTGATGAAGCTCACCAAGACCTTCCCTCCATTGTAATTAGAGCTCTGAGTCTGAAAATAGGCCATAAACTGAGAAACATTGGTACTCTGATCATAAGCATAAAATTGGAAATTGACAGTCAATGAGATTGCCATAGCTCTTCCACAAGGCCAAGTAATGACTCTGAACTTGATCATCATCACAAGGTAATTTATGTAATTGATTGAAGATCGCTGGAAGTAGCATCAAGTTATATAGACAAGCATCTTCTCATTGTTGTGTCATAATTCCTTCACAGGAAAATGCATTGGAATGTGTCCAAAGAGTTATAGGAAAACAAGGCAAAGTAACGAGTTGTTTGTTGCCTATGGTTTTAATGAATGCTTATAAAATATAATTCGCCTTGAAGTTTGTTTTTATGTTACAGAAGATAGTTCCTCTTTCTTATCAATTTTTTTTTCTGTTTCCTTTGCCAGAGCTGCTGTTACACATGGTAAAGATTGTGGCATGGTATCTAAAAGTGAGAAGTTAAGAGTATATCATATATTCCTTTACATTCGTTTTTGTTATTTATGGATGACTTAGTGGAATCCAGTGATATGATCACATCACAGTTCGTCATCCTGACAGAAAGCAACTCGATTCCTACATGGGAGATTTTCCAATTGAGAACAGGTGAATTGTGAAGCAAGGTATGATTGATGTTATTTAACAGGCTAAAAAACTCCTCCTGTAGATTTTTTGCTAACTTTGACAGATGACATCAATTACAACAAAAACAATTAGATAAGACAGGAAGGCCACTTCTCTACTCCCATCGTTCCATCATTAAATATTAATTTCACTGTGATTTATTATATAATAATGGTGAAAATTGATTGAATAACAGCTGTGCTTAGAAGGATAATATGCATACTGATTTACTATATCTAGGTAGGTGATTAGACTATAATTAGAAGTAATAAGAAACTCCTCTTTTGGAGCCTAATAAAACATTGAAAATTAATGAAGAAGATACAAAGAGCCTTGTTTTATGCACTCTAGTTTTACAATGCTATACTAGCAAGTCATACTATTGCTAATAGATTTTCAGTGTCAATTCATATTTTTTGCCTAATTGTTGTTCAGAAGATCAAATTAAACCAAGCAAACCAGAGGTTATCATCAGGACCATTAGCTACAGAAAGCTCATTCATGGAGGAAGCTAATTTCAAAGTGCAAAGGAAAGGAAAGAGATAATTCATAGGTACAAAGCAAACCGAACCTAGATAAATTTAAATTGACGAGAAGGAACTCATAGAGGTATATTTTTATTTGTTTTTGTGAAATTTTAATGAGAAGGAACTCATAGAGGTATATTTTTATTTGTTTTTGTGAAATTTTAATGAGAAGGAACTCATAGAGGTATATTTTTATTTGTTTTTGTGAAATTTTAATGAGAAGGAACTCATAGAGGTATATTTTTATTTGTTTTTGTGAAATTTTAATGAGAAGGAACTCATAGAGGTATATTTTTATTTGTTTTTGTATAAGAAACATGAGAAGGAACTCATAGAGGTATATTTTTATTTGTTTTTGTGAAAACTTATCGTTCATGTACTCAAATGCTCAAGCTCTTCTCATTGTATTAGGCAAACAAAATTTTAATGAAGAAGATTGAGGATGATCAGTTCCTAGACCTTATGACTCTGAAAACAAAATTTTCGTTGGTAAATTGTTTGTTTGTGCTTAAAAGCTTGTAAGCAATCTTCTATGTTGTGTTCTCTTTATTTTGACAATCACACTCAAATTATAGCCTTACTTTAAAATAGCAATGTGTAGTAACTGAGATGGAGATGTTCAGTTACAGCACTGCTGGTGGAGCAGCAAACCAGGGTGCTCTTGGACCGTTTGGTTTGTTGGTTCTTGCAGATGAGAGCCTTTCTGAGCAGACTCCCATTTACTTCTATGTTGCCAAAGGAGCTGAGGGCAAGTTGAAGACTTTCTTCTGTGCTGATGAATCAAGGTTTGTTACTCTTTTCATTGTGCACTTGAAACATACTCAATATTAATTAACATTTTTTGTCCTTTATTATAGTTTTATTGGTTATGAGTATTACCAAATTATATAAGTCCATCCTTATAATTTTTAATTTTTTTTTGAAAATTATATTACCTGCCCCTTGTTAACAATCATTTTGAAGGTAGAATCTCCATCCATCTCTGAAAACCTCCATTATTTTCATATAATTCTGATTTTTTCTCCAACCCGAAACATTGGCTTAGTATTATTAGAGGTTAGGATGGCAATGAGGCAGGTATGAGTCTTTGACCCCTACCCTCCTCCACCTTTGTTTAGTGAATATTGGACCTTATCCACCAGACTCTCCTCTCCCCCTCGGCCCTCCCCACATAATATAATCTAGTCTCCGACCCTACTTGCCCCGTTTAGTGTTATGTCTTATATTTTTAGTATTGAATAGTAATAATGTGATTTTGATAGTTCTAGATGACAATGATTTAACATTGATTTAAGTGTGCGATCAGAGTCAAGGAAGAAAGAAAAGAGCTGTAATACACAATAAAACAGAGAATAGAAGAGAGAAAAAAATCTTTAAAATCATTTTATAATTATGTAATTTATATGTCAGGTTTTTTATAGTATGCATAATCTGGTCGGGTTACCCTCCCCAAACTCATTTTATTAGAATCGGGGAGGGTTGGGAACTGCTGGGTCGGGGATTTTTTTGCTATCCCTAATCAGAGGACTGTTTTTGGCATGAACCACAACTTGACTCGCCGATACACCTGTTTTTTGTGTAGGTCTTCAAAGGCAACAGATGTGATGAAACCAATTTACAGAAGCACAGTTCCAGTGCTCAAAGGAGAAAAGTTCAGCATGAGAATATTGGTATGTTAAAAAAATCATTTTGCTTAGTAAATAATAATTTGCTGACTAAAATCCTAAAATTTATCGAAAATAAAATTTGGATTATTAAAATGTGGGGTCATTTTTAATTTAGGTGAATCATTCGATAGTAGAAAGCTTCGCTCAACGCGGGAGGACGTGCATAACTTCGCGGATATATCCAACGAAGGCCATCTATGAGGATGCAAAAATTTTCTTGTTCAACAATGCTACTGAGGCCAACATCATAGCCTCCCTCAAGATTTGGCAAATGGACTCTGCATATATTCATTCCTATCCTACTGAACTCATAATGTAAAAAAAAAAAAAAAAACCACTTCTAATGCTCAATCATGTCTCTCCATTGCTCTCTACTTCAGATTGTGTCCTGTCATTGTATCATCATTTTGTGCAGAAAAAAAGAAAAAAAAATGTAGAGTAGCGCATGAATTGATCTAGTATTATGTTTACTTAAATTTAGTCAATATATTATATATTTTTCATCTTTATAAAAGGTATTTTTTTGGGGTTAAATCTCATAGAATTAGCACAAATTTTTTTTTGTTTTTTTAAAAAAATGAAGTTATAACGGCGTTTTTAAACGTTACTATAGAATACCAACGGTTACATTTTGAAAATAAAATTGACCTATCACGGCGTTTTTAAAACGTCGATAAATGAGTAGTGATGTCATTGTACAATTATGCAGCACATTTAGCGGCGTTTTTAAAAACGCCGCATATACTGATATAGCGACGCTTTTAAAGCGTCATAAAGCTACAGCGATGGCCGCAGCTTCGGCGTTTGGTACAAAACGTCACAAAAACAATCAGCGGCGTTTTTGATAGCTATAGCGGCGTTTTTTAAACGCCACTAAAAACTCAATTTCCAGCAGTGACAACACCCCGTTAGATTTAAATCTAGACCATACATAACATTTCTGTAAAATTATTCAGCATCAATTTCACTTTTCTGACTTTCTTTAATAACCCAAAACTATGCAAGTTTTTGCACCAAAAGAAGACCTAGAACACACTATTTCCACTATTTTTCTTCTTCCCTTTTCACATAAAATTCAAATTATGTGAAATTTTGAAAAAAATCTTTGCCGCAAATTGGAGATGAGCAGAACAGAAGTTGAAATTCTGAAAAAATGATGACTGAATGGAACTCACATAATAAGAATATTTATATACATATTAGCGTCTATGTAAATGTTATGTGTGTACCAATATATAATATAAAAAAGGTGAATAGAAATCGCCTGTGAAATCTTATTTATTTTATATATTGCTTGAATAAATATGCTGAGAGGGTCTAGACAAAGTTGGCTCCCCCTGGAATCTTCTGCGGTGGCTGCGGTGGTTGTTCAAGTCAACGGGAAGACTTGGTATGTTTTGAAGTTCAAGTCAACGGAAAGAGTTGGTAGGTTAGGAAGTGTTTGGGTGTGTAAGGTACATATTATTTGTGTTTGTGTAAATTTTTACAAATATATAGAAGGTACCTTCTAAAATTATGTCAGTTTTCATAAATATACGTAAGTTGTGATTTCTTACATTATTATGGACTAATTTAAGTATATTTATTAAAATTTATGCGATTTTGTAAGATAACTTACGTATATTTATGAGAATTTACACAAGAACATATGGTATACACTTACACACTTCAGAATTGCTCTAATTTAATTTCAGTCATACGATGCAATCTTTTGTACTTAGTTATATAGGTAAAAAGTAATGATACAGATTCATACTTTTAACTCATAACTCCACCCACAATGATGTTGTAAGAGGGTGGATCCTGTACTATTAGATGTATAATAAATCAAAAGTTGACACATATAATATCACATAATTGTAGATACAATTGTGAGACTTTTTTGTGAGTATTAAACATTTTCCGTAGGTAAACTACACTTTGTCATTTTATGTTTGGTCACTTTTTTACTTTATTTCTTAAAGTTTGTCAATTTACTGCAATTAACTTATATTCAAAATTAGATAGAAAATGCCATGAAAACTGTCACATAACATGAAAATATATTATTATATCAGAAATTGAGTTTGTATCAGAGATGCGAGTTATATTTAATGAAATATTTTTATATTACGTGATTGTTAATATGTTATTTTTATCTAATTTTTAACAAAAATTAACTTTAGGAGTAAATTGAGAAAAACTTAAAATATGATGAGTCAAAATAGAAAAAAATAAATTATAATAACCAAAGTAAAAAGTAATCAAACATAAAGGCGACAAAATATAATTTATCCTAATTATATATATATATATATATATATATGTATAAATAAATTTAATTGATTAATTTATTGCGAGAACAGGTACTTTAATTCATTGAGTTCAATGCTTGTTACCATATAATTCAATTTTTTGAAATCTATTATATTGTAATGATATTATTAAATATGTATCGTTATGACAAACAAAAGTTATTACTAGAGAGCGTTTATACCAAAAACTTTTCAGCGTTGAAGTTAAGTATTTGTTTGGCATGTGTTAAAATAACACACGTTATTTTAGTATATTATTTTATTTAGGTTATAATTATCTTTTTTAGGTCACATCGCTTCTCTACCATATCACTTCAAACTCAATCTATATTTCACGTTTTTTTCGTAAAAAGTCAAAAAGTATACTAATCTAACACTTTTTAAACAACCCCTAAATAGAGCTTGAGTGAGAGAAGATAATAAAGATTAGGAATTATAATTTCAGAATGAGTTATCTTACATGAAGTATCTCTCTCATATACTAAGGCCTCATTTGAAAACAGACTTTTTTAGTAATTTTTTTTAATTTTTTTGTTAAAATATAATGTAAAAAAAAAAAAGAGTATGTTTGGGATAAATTTTTAATTTTTTACGAAAAAATGTGCAAAAAATAGAGAGAAAAAAAAATCTTTAACTTTTTGATATAAGTTGATGATTTCTTAATTTTTTGGTGACTTTATGACTTTTAAACTAAAAAATAATATCACCAAATGAGGCCTAAATTTTTTACCAAACATATGTAAATGTTTGGTAGAAATTTATAGGTCTCTCGCATGCTCTTTTGTATGGAAAATGTTAGACCCCAAATGTCTTGTATATATTGTGGTGGATATTTTCTTGTAGATATCTCATCCAACTGGGGAGCACCACGTGGACCTTTTTGTCCAACTATGTAGGTTTCCTGGGGAGTTCAGATCCTTTGAAATCCTATCCTGCAGTGCCCTAAAACGATATCATTTTAGGACAAAACTTAAAAAAAACAAAACAAGTTGCATCGGTAGATAAAACATAACCAAAACAAAAGCCCCATCATTCACCTCCCCCACTAGCTCCGGCGACCCCCAATCCCTCCGACGACCTCCCACAGTCTTTCTTCTCTTCCTGTGATCCTCCCCAGCTACACCTCTCCCTCATTCCTTTTCCTCTTCTTTTCTTTTCCATTTAGATCTAGACAAAACATAGAGAGGATATATATATATATATATATATATCAAAACAAACAAATATACAAACTATTTTACCAAAAAAAAAATTGAAATCACAGAAGTGGGTTTAGTTGAGAGAGAAAAAGATGAGTTTGCTTTATATGGTGTCTAAAATTAAAAAGTGGATTTAATGTGGGTTTGCTTTATGGGTTTAAAAGCTAGAGAGAGAAGTGGTTTAATCATAGAAGTGGGATTGCTTTGTAGTTTTTAGGATAGAAGAAGGAGGATGTGAAGTAATTATTTCATGGAAGTTGGAATTTATGATAAGATCTACAAGACTACGACAAAATATATTTTTCTGAAATCCTTATATGACCCCTTTGTTAATTACATCAGATAAATATCTAAAAATTGTATGTGTGAATCTAAATCAGATTATCAATAAGATGTATGTGTGAAATTAAAAGAACTGATAGAGAAATCTAGAAGTAAGAAGACGGAAATCTCTCTGTAAACCAGAAGAGAGAAGACAATGGAGAGTTTATCTGCTGCTGCTTCTTGTTATTTTTTTTAAAGTTTTGGCCCAAAATGATGTCGTTTTAGGAAACTGCAGGAAAGAGTTGCAGGAAAGGGTTGCACATGTAACGCCCTCAAAATTAACCCATTAAATATATCATTGACATGCATTATTTAAAGAAGACAATTTATTAATTCATTCATCAGAGTATTACTAAATAAAGCATTACATGTAACATTGAATAAAATGCCTTACAGGCTTACATCTTTCCAAGCCAACACTTGGATACAAAAATATGAGTTCTAACTCAAAACAAGAAAAGCCCTAGGCTTGAATGTTTACATGTAATATCAAATAAATAAATATAACTAAAGGTAGTCTTCTATGCAAATGCAGCAGACACAAAGGAATGAGATGCACCCGTATCAATCAAAACATTAGCAACCGAGTTGCAAAACAAGAAGGTACCTCTCACAACTGATGGTGCTGGCACAAGATCCTGCGCGGTAACAGCATACACGCGCCCAGACGACCTCTGATCAACCTCATCTCTCTTCATACCCCGCCACCAGAACTGGCAACCCAAATCCCGATACATCTTAGTGCCTCCCGGATGCA